>PVJL010000372.1:149960-440649 GCA_004026885.1 Lyroderma lyra | reverse complement strand
CACACACACACACACACACACCCCATGCCCCAGCCCACTCTCCAACATCCGCAGCTGATTGGTTGGAGCAGTTGGGTTGGTCAGATCTGTAGGATGGCCAGGTGTTACGAGGTGCTCTGATACAAACAGGTGATTCGTTGTGATGATGACATTCTTACTGCTTAAGAATTTGAGTGAAAACCACGTGGAGACATTCCATTGTCCATGTAAGCAGAAGTAGCGAGATAAAGTGAAGCTCAAACATAAAGAGCAGCCAACTCACATTCACGGCAAAGCAGAAGAATGAAACTCAGTTAATTCCTGCTGCTGTGAAACCAGCAATGTCACCTGGACTCCGGAGCTGCCTATGACAATCTAGACAGCCTTCTGGTTCCCAAACTCTGCTCCAGATCCTGAGGTTTAGCTGTAAAAATATTCCAGAAACTCCTTTGTCTCTTATTCCAACAGATGCCATTACAACCACACACCACCACTTGAGGTAGGTAACCTGCCTTGTTCTTTCTTCCAACCAACGGAGCCCTAACACTCAGAGCTCTGAGGCCTCTGAGCTGTGAGCTTCTGGAGCAGGCACACGTGTGGCTCCATGTGGACAGTAAGTACAGTTGGACCAGATTCAAGCTTTTCCATTTCCATTGACCTTTCTAGTGCGGAAATATGCATACGTAGTATCCATTACTCCTTGATACCCTCCAGTTCCCCTCCAGAAACTAAATTTCTCCATTTAGCTTTCACTCCATGGATTTCAATTCTATCCATCCTAGGTTTGGGTTTTGTTTCATTTTTTTTAAGTTGTTCTTATTTGTTTTTCGCTTTGGTTCCTAGGATACAGTGACCTACTCTTTGCCAAACAAGCAATTGATTTTGATTTCCTTAAAGTCTTAGCCTTGGAAGTGGGAAAGAGGAGGGAGGGCAGGATCAGAGTGACAGTGGGCAGAGAGATCAAAGCACTCGTGCTGTCTTTGTTCAGAATGCTACAACAAAATTACCATAGGCTGGCTGGCTCGTAAACAACAGAAATTTATTTCTCACAGTTCTGGAGGCTGGAAGTCTTCTGGGTTGCCGACAGCTGACCTCTCCTCGAATGCTTACCAAGAAGGAAGGTCTCTTGTGACTCTTCATTGGGTACTAGTCCCATCCACGAGAACACCAGCATCACGACTTCATCTAATCCTAATTACCTCCCAAGGGCCCCACCTCCCAGTACCATTGCATTGGGGAGAGGCAGCTTTGATATCTGAATCTGAGGGAAAAGCAATATTGAGTTCATCACAACTACTAACAAGCATCTCTAAATGGTTTGTGGACCATGCTTCACCAGTTCCATTTGCATCCTCTCTGGGTGTTTTGAGGGATTTGGGGAGTAGTCATAACATTATCAACCACTATGTACTTAGACAGGCTTAATTCAGCCACAGCCATTCTGGGGAATAGAATTACTTCCTTTAATCCTATAAAAATGTTGTGGATCTTGAGTATACTCCAACAAATGGGCATAGTTCCAGTGAGATGAGCTTTTTTAAAATAAAAACTGAAAACATCACTAAAATCCAATGGGGGGCTGGGAGAGATTTACTAAAACATAATTTGAAATACCTTTATTAACATCTGTGTGTCAAGCTTTGCAACAGCCCCAGCCCTTAAGAAAAATATATAGTCTATCAAAAGAGAGAGCCAAGTGAACAGGCATTGAAATAGAGAGTGATACATTGCATAATAGAGATGTGTGCTATATGCTATGTGAGCCCAGAAGAATAAACACATGGTTCTGTAGGAAATGGAGAGAGGAGCCTTCCCTGAAAATTTGAACTGGAACATGATATGAGAGTTCACTAGGTACATTTATTCAGATAAACAGCATAAACAAAGGCATGGAGACATAGAGATCCGAATGATATTCAGGGAATGAGAAGTGGCCTGTGGTGGCCCACGTGTGGGATATAAAGGAAGACGGCAGGAGTAGAGGCTGGCCGGGCAGGCACATGTATGAAGGGTTCCAAATGTCTCACTAAGGACATCGGATCTTATCCTGCAGGCAGCAGAAAATTGCCCAAGAATTCTAACCAAAGGACTTAACCAGACCTGCAGTTTTGAAAGCATCCTTGAATGATAGAGGATGGAAGAAATGAAGACCAGGTAGACAGGTGTTGGAACAAGCCAGAGAGCAATAAAAGGGAATTTGTACTGAATAAGAAAAGGAAAGGGAGGGGAAGGAGAAGGTGGAGAGATTTTAGACTACAGAAATAAAACTGGAGGACAGACAAATCAGTCGATTTAACGGAAATATGAGCTTTTTAAATTGAAACAGAGCAAAGTTTCAGAATGCCAAAGGGAACATGTAGTAATTTCAGTGGCAGATCATAAACCCACAATTTAAGGACATAGTAGACTCAAACAAGAGTCACCTTCTTTGACAAATAGACAAAGTCTATTCCTACGTTGCAGACTGTCCACCCTTATTTAATGACAGTCAACTGGGCAGAAAATCTCTTCTAGGAAATAACAATAGGATCTGAGGTGTTCATTACACACCTCATTTGTTTCCACTGTTAAGCAGTACTCTATCACTGAGCCCTTCTAAACACATTGGTTACCCTTACCCCAGCAAACAACCCTTACCCCAGCAGATATTCATTCATTTATCATTCAACAAACATTTACTGAGCACCTGCTATCTGCCAAGAATTATGCTAGGTCCTAGATATTCAGCGGTGAACTAGACAATACAGATTTCTTCCCTAACCAAAACTTTTACTGAAACTTCAATCTACTGGAAGAGAGAGATAATTTAAGTAAAATTTCCAATACAGTTTGTTAAAATGCAGTAAAGGGCAATATTTCCCATACTTGATAGGCTTGGAGTGAGACCTGAGATTGCATTTCTAACAAATTTCCAGGTGAGGCTGATGTTGCTGGCCTAGGGACCACACTTTGCATGATGCAGGATCAGGTAACTCAGTTGGGCATTGTCACCCAAAACACATTTGAAGAGAAACTGGCAGGAGAATGAAGTCTCCTGCACTTCACAATTTGAGCAACAACAATTAACAACAGAAGAAGAAATAACAAACAAATGGGCTAATGAGACCAACACAAGAGACAAAATAAAGTGAGACTTGAAAAATAGTATTTTTGCTAACTGGGAATTAGAACAGCTCATGCCTTCCACCTCTAAAATCGTATGACTCTTAAAAATATAACCATAAGCAATTGTAGTTTAACAAGTTACTTTTCTTATGTAATATGTATGGAATTAAGTTAGGACTCACTCTGGTAGAAGGAAAAGAATACTGATCATAGAGTAAGGCAAACTAGACTTAAATTTCCATTCCAAAATTATTGAGTAACTTCAGGAAAACTTGGTTAATGTCCCAGCACCTCAATTTCTCCATCCATAAAAATAAGGGTAAAGATATTACTCCCCAGGTTGTTGTGAGAGTTAAATGATGTTAATACTCTAAAAGGTGCTTTGGTGAACTGCAAAACTAAGGGGGAGGATATTGAAGGGGACAGGAAGTTAAATCAGAAAATCTCTAAAACTGTATAAGATAATGCAATGTAATAAGTGTTCTGTTTCAATAAAGAATGCTAAGAAATTAGACACACAATGTGCAGAAATTGTATGGCACTTTAATTCCTGCTCTGATTTGATCGAGGGAGCCCCACAGTGGCTAATAGATAGGATGCATCTAAATTCTATTCGTGGAGGCACTCCCAGAAGATGAAGACTCCTTGTCACATAATGATATAACTAATGAAGACCGTGGAGAGCATTCCCTCAATCTCCCACATTTAAGAGATGAGGAAACAAAGGCACTAAGAAGATACGGATATATACATACATACATACACACATACATACACACACACACACACACACATATATATATACGTGTGTGTGTGTGTGTAAATATATATAGTCCGGCAGAAGTAACCCCCTTTTATAACTGTTAAAATATTATTACGTTACAGAATTACATGCTTATGATTTTTTAATAAAAGATTTGGTATAGATTACCAGCTCATATAAAAGGGCATTACTTCTGCCAGACTATATATATATAAGGTTAGACTTCATACCATTTATTTTGAAATTGAACACCTTAATTTTCTTAAGACTGTCAAAATTCGATAAGTTCCAACATAAAAACTCCTATTTTCAAAATGCATAACGAAGGCAAGCGATTCCTAGACCAGTAGATTAGGACAAAGTTGTACTCTGACTTCCTAGGAGAGTTCAGAAAAGACCATCAGTTTTCTACCCGACCCTCTCGGTAGGCTCACCCTGGAGGAAATCAGCTGCCCTGTAAGAAATCTGCCCGCCCTGAGATTACCCGGCTGGAGAGCCCAGTCGGGTGCTCCAATTGTCAGCCCCACGGGAGCCCCCGGCATCAGCTGCCATGAGCCTGAGCCACTGTATGTCCAGCGGACTTGAGTCTTCAGATGACTGCAGCCTTAGCTGATAGCTGATAGCAGACGGATGAGACACCTCACGCCAAAAATGCCCACCCAAGCCCTTCTTGAAGTATTCTCCCACAGAATTGTGAACAAATAAAATAACTGTTTTTAGCCAGTGCATGTTGGGGTAACTTCTAATGCAGCAACAGTAACCAGAACATTACTGACTTTAATATCTCTTGTTACCCGGCGTTCCCGATCTTGTCCCAGTCAGCTAAACATGGGACGCTCTAGCAAGCACATGCATCTGTGGTTTAGAGATTTGTAAGATACATTTCCAACAAAGGCACAGAGAAAACAGCACACTCGTAAAACTGAAACAAAAGTATACAGACACACTTCCTAAAAATTAGACTGACTTGTTTTTGCTTTTTAAGAAGAAATAGATACTGCTTTTCGGAATGAACACACAGAGAAACTTAAGTGATCTCAGGGCTTTGTCCTCCAGGAAAATCATGGGAGAGAGCCTTATTCTGAGGTCACTGTCCTTCCCCAAACTCTATGGTGTCTTGTTCCACAGTCATTATATTTCCCTGGCACTGCTCTACTGTGGGGACTTGTGAGGTTACTCAAGGCCTCCACACTTAGTAGAGTACCTGCCCGCCAAGGTGCCCATCCAAGATTCTACCATTGCTTAGGTGCTACACACAAGTAGGAAACAGGACTCCAACACTCAGGAAGTCACCTACCTCTGTGCCCTCCCCAGCTCAGGAAATCCAACTCCTGAAGGTTAGAATATTTCCTACTTCTCCTCAAAACAAACATCCCCACCCGCAGTTCAGAAAGTCCATCCTAATTGCCTTTAAGGTCAACGTTTAATACTTAAAACCTCTCTCAGGTTGGGACTTCCAGGTGCCAGTGTTGCTGGAAATTTCTTCATTGACCTCAGACCCACACAGACAGACCCACATGCACAACCATTGCAAATGTTTTTGCTTCTTTCCTGATACCATGGAAATTCCAAAGTTTAAACATACACTTAGTCCTCAGTAGTAAGGAGCACGCACAGTGCCCAGATCTAGGCTTCTAATAACCTCTAACAAAGGAAACTGGGGCTCCTATGGAAGCCCCATGACTGATTCTAGGGCTGGGTCAGGGAACATATTATACAAGATGAGCCTAAGGCATCTTGCAGTGCTAGAAAGCAAAAATGTGCTCAAAAAACACAACGATGGGAGTATGTCAAAGGGACACAGGAGCCACTGATAGCTCCCAGTGGTCAAAGTGGGAACTACTTTAACAACAAAAATAACATGGTATTGGATTATATCCTAAAGTATAAAATAAATATTCATGAGTTCATAATGATATAAATAATTGACTAAATAAGCAAATAAATAAAAAACTGCCATACAGAATTCCAAATAGTCCATGTGAATAGTGCCCCCTCAAGGAGATACGGCATAAATCGCCATCACAGTGTGGAAAGAGGGACAAACAGGTAATATACCAGTGGGGAAATCTAATAAATACCACCTCGGCCAGGTGGTCACGGTTAACATCAACAGCGACAAGTCATGATGATAGCATGTACTCTTCATGGGATGTGATGAGAATAGTGCTTTACCTTTGTGTTCTTCCTCCCAAAACCATATCCCCGGTCTAATCAAGAGCAATCTAAATTGAGTAACATTCTACAAAATACCCGAGCAGTATTCCTCACACCTGTCAAAGTCATCCAAAACAAAGAAAAGCTGAGACACTGTCATAGTCAAGAGGTGCCTAAGGAGACATGTGAGTGACTAAATGTAATGTGATGTTTGGATGGGATCCTAGGGCAGAAAAAAATTAGGTTAAAAACTAAAGAAATCTGAATAAAGCATTGACTTTAGCTAATAATAATAATAATAATGTATCATTAGCATTACATATACATTAGTTGTGACAAATGTATCATACTTATATAAAGCAGTAACAATAGAAGAAGCAGGATACAGAGTACATGAGAAGTATCCAAAATATCCTTGCAACTCTTTTGTGACTATAAAACTATTCTAAAATAAAATTTATGTAAAAAGAATTTAAAAATTGCTACTGTTCTATCAAATTTTCGCTGTTATTTACAAAATGTTGGCGTATTCATTCATTTACATATATTTGTCATCCCAATGAACAATCTCATTCCCTTAGATGAGATACTTAATACACCCCAAATTCAAAGCTGCACTATTGATGTGAATGCTTTGCTAAGTTGGAGCCCCCGTAGTTTGGCACTTCGTGTACGCGTCCTACACGGGGTCTCAGAATAGGTGCCTAAGGTACGCATGGTGTATTTATATCTGTGCTTGCCTGTCCCCGGTACCGTGCTTGGCAGTGCTCACACTTATAAAACGTGTTTTTCTGTTACGATTTTCCATTAGGGCTGTAAATTGTTGATGACTTACACTTAGATTTCATTTGGATTAACCTCATGTCATTCTCCTCCCTTTCTCAATTCCAATCATTCTTCTTAGAATAGAATATTAAATAAATGAGGCATTTCCTAATCTCAGCTGAAACTCATAGGTGTCTCATATCCCTGCATTCTAAAGAAAGGTGCCGAGTACACATACAGGACTGGCTAAGAAGCGTCCAAATAATAATAATGATAAAAACTGCAATCCTTACTACACCGCCAATCTCCAGGATACTGGGGGAAAGGCTAAAAAATTACTTACGGTTATTGGTGAGGACTTCGAACAGAATGCCACATGCATTCCTACCCCAAGCCCCAGTACAGGAATGCCTCCCCTGCCGCTAGCCAAAGGACAGGCTTTCAGAGAACTACTCAGAGGGGATGGTGGTTTTCGCTGGGATGACAGAGGGTGAATATTGAGGATGGGAACCCCAAGGGAGTGTTTACTGAGAAGCAGGCATGTGTTAGTCTGCCTGGTGCAGCCTTGGGACAGAGTTCGACCTCTGCCCTCTGGGGTTGGAGAGTGCAGGTACTGGGACCAGCTCCTTTCTGGAAACTTGTAAGGTGAGAAGCTAGATGGAGCAGCTTTTGACTACAGAGCCAGAAGAGAAGTCTGGGATGTGAGAAAGCTGTACTTGCACCCATAGTCAGCTGAGGGAGCTTGTTTCCAAAGGGCTGGAGTGGGCATAACAGAAGATAGTCGGGCTCGAGTGACCTCTAAGGGACACTGCCCCCAGGGCTGCTGGAGAGATGAGGTGAGCCTCGCAGCAAGAGCCTACATGGCATAGACAAGAACAGACATTGGAGGGGTCAGCCAGGGAGCACAGGCCAACTTCAGGGAAAAGCTCTGGCCGGGGATGGGGAGGGATGTCTGAAACATCCATGAAGTGCTCCATGAAAGAAAGAACCAGCATTTGAGCATGAGCCACGCAGAGAGCACCAATCCAGGATACAATCAGACCAGGTGAGGCTGAATTGCTTCTGTTGCAAATGACCAGAACTGATCTTGAAACTACAGTAATCATCCTACTAAAATGCAATTTTTAATGCAATTTTTTTAAAACCTGAAAACAAGACATCTTTTTTTTTTAATTCATTTTTATTGTTAGACTTATTGGGGGGACATCTGTTAGCAAGGATTACATAGGTTTCAGGCATACAAAAGACATCTTAATAGGTCTTGCTTGAATTAATCAATTTTCCCCCATGGCAAAGAGATTAAAAACAGGTAGCACTGTGGAAGGAAGAAAGGAAGGCATTATTATTATTCTTATTATTATTATTACTATTATTATTATTATTATTGTTATTATTATTATTATTTATGCATCCCATAGCAGAAGATAAATAGTTTCTGGCAGATCAGCTTTAACCGTAGAATTTCACAAATTGATTTTGGAGGGAATAGAGAACCTGAAAGAACTCAAGGATACATAGGTAAAAATTGTCTTTCAACATTGTTTCTGCCGGGAAACCAACTATTATACAAATGTAAGTTGCAGGAGAAAGAGCTCATTGGCACAGTATCATATTAATACCCATCAACCAAATGGCAGTGTACTTGCTGGGCAAAGAGATGTGTCAGTCTCTGCGACTGTTAAGCAATTACTCACCGACTTCAATTACAGCCCCTGAATCAATACTCCGCTTTAAGAAGCATAACTACTTGCATTCACACAAAAGTGTGAATTTCCTCAGGGAAATCTTCTCATGCATTTCTCACCCAGACCCAGATTCACGATAGTCCTCGCCCAGGGATTGTGAAGGAATTATCCCCTGACGCCTGAGAGCTATATGTACACAAAGGTGATTAAGTAAAGATCTGCAATCTCACACTCTTTCAAGTCACTCTAATAGGAAACTGCAGCCCTGGAGACTTCCCACACGTACAACTCAGGACGTGCAGCAGGCAAATTAAGCAGCTGTCAGCCACAGCCCACGTGCCCCATTGTCCTTCATTGTCAGGGTCACTGCTTACGTGGACTTGCCAGGGCTGCCATACGAAGCATCCCTTGTCTGAGGGAGATGTGCCCAGGGGATGCCTGAAACCGCAGGTGGTATGGAGCCCTGCGTAGACTGTGTTTTTTCTTACACACAGATACCTGTGATACAGTTGAAGCTCCTTCTGCACTTTGGGCCAGTACGAGGTAAAATAAGGGTCTCTTGAACACAAGCAGTGTGACAGTGTGGCAGCCCATCTGATAACCCAGACGGCTACTAAGGGACTAGCAGATGGGGGCATGTACGACATGGATAGCAGGACAAAGGGATGGTTCTTATCCCAGGCAGGACACAGCAAGACAGCACAAGATTTCACCACACTGCTCATAACAGTGCACAATTTAAAACTTATTAATTGTTTGTTGCTGGAATTTTCCATTTTATGTTTTCAAAATGCAGTTAAGCGTGAGCAACTGAAACCTCGGAATAAAAACTGCAGATGAGAAGAGGCTGTTGTGTCACAGACTGGGTGGTTTAGGTAACAGAAGTCCAAGATTAAGGCGTCAGAACACTTTATTTCTGGTGAGGTCTCTCTCCCTTGGCTTGTAGGTGGCCTCCTTCTCACTGTGTCCTCATGGCCTTTTCCCTGTACTCGTGTGGAGAGGGCTCTCAGGTATGTCTTTCTCTTCTTACAAAGACACCAATGCTATTGGATTAGCGCCCCACCCTTTGACCTCAGTTAACCTTAATCACCTTCCTGAAGACCCTGTCTCCAGGCAGTCACATTGGAAGTTAAGATTTCAACATGAATTTGAGGTAGGGAGGGCACACTTCAGTCCCTAACATTACCTTTACTGCAGTAACAGCACCCTGATTAATGCAAAGACTGCCTGAGATGGAAATACAGAATGAAATCTATTCTCTAGCCCTTCAGTGTTCTCAGGTATCTATTCAATTAAGTGATGCTTTATTGATTCAGATACCACTAATTTGAAATTTGTGTTGTTCGACCGAAGAATCTGACCTTCCACTTGTACCATATATGCAAAAGAAGTTACTGAAGCAATTGCAAGGATTAACAAGATTGCAGAGGAACTGGGGAACCAACAGAATAAATTTGAACAGCTGCCCTTGGTATATAAGTCATGAGCTGGCTTCTACTGACCCTGATCTGGTCACAAAAGCAGCATGGCAGACTCTCCCTCCAGGCACTCACTGCCCATCTTCAGTCTAATAACTACACATTCAGTGTTCTGACTTTAAAGAATATTTCTTTTCAAACATTCCCAAGGTCCTAATGTATACAAATAACACCCAAGATCCTCACTGGGATGGTCAAGGCTCTCCTTAGTTCAGCTCTATTTATACACTCACCGCTGGCTCCTGTTCTTCCCCAGTACAACCCCTACTTCCATCCGGCCACTCTTCTTGTGGCCCCTGGGCATGCCCCGGCAAATTGATCCCTAGCTTGCCCTTCTGTCCTTGGTGCCTCAGGACCTCACATTTTGGAACGGATTGTAACACAGCAGAATCTGGAAATCAGAGGTGTTTCCCATGCTCGGGACTCCAATAGCTGTAGGGGCTCAACCCTCGTCATTTTCATTCAGACAATTCCCACTTCCTATAAGTTTCACCTCAAGTCTCAGCTCCTTGAGGAAAGACTTACTTTCCTACTCACTTTTATGGAGCTGCTCTTCTCAGCACTTCAAGATCCATTCCACCCAGTCTCACTACACGACACATGTTTTCTTTCTAGTTTTTTTTCATAAGCAGGCCTTGGCATGGAGCACAAACTCCTTCGAATTAGACACTGTTGACTTTTACTGTTTTTTAAACATCCAAGGAGCTCGACACAGTGCGGAAGCATAATTCGATAAACCTTTTCCCCTTCAAAGTGGCTTGAGTTCAAGCCTTTCACTACTTCAGGTCAATCTTCCCAAATAATGCTAAATACTGAAGCTGTGCTGCAGCTGGCATTTTATTCATGCATGCTTGACATCACAAACCAATTGTGGAGCAACACGTGTGTAATAGCAAAAAGAAAACATAAAAGGGGTTTGAAAATTGAAAATATCCTTAAAAGAGGTGGAAAGAATCACTGAGCAGTAGTCAAAGAAAGAGTCACTTAAGAAAGTTTTAATGTGGAAAAGAAAGTTCTCACTTGAAATACTAAGTAGGAAAACAATTTAGCTTCAATTTATGTACATTGATGGTAATTAGTTAGATGATAAAAATAAAATTAGTTTCTTTTCTTAAAACCTAATAAATTAAAACCTCTTGAATTTTCTGAAGTACTAAAGCCAATTTTTGTGTAGAAAGGGCTGGAGTAGGATGGGGGTAGGATGATGACTAATTTTTTTTCAGTTGAATCCTATCATCAAAAAGTGGTTTCTGTCCCCGTCCAAAAAGAACCTACAGGTGTCACACTTTAGTCTCACCTTAATATTAGGTATTGATTAAAAAAAAAAAAATTGCCTCTTTTAGCTCTGTGAATCAACAATTCTCAACCATTTAGAATTGCATTATCTTATTCAAACTTGCCCTTACAACTATCACTCCACTAAAAATCATCTATGGTATAATTATATACACACTTAAAGGATATAAGCTAAAAATGCATACTTTTCCTTAAACTTGGGACACAAAAGATTTGGGTGGATTACACCGAATTGCCTAAGATAGCCATGCTAGAACCTAAACAAAGATTCTCAGCACTTTCCGATGTAGACTACATAACTCCAAGCACAGCGAGCTCATTCAATTCCCTCTGACTGAATTCCATGTGGCCTAATAATCCAAACAGCATTCCCAAAAGTTTTTGGACGAAGTATATATTATAGCTGAACATATCTACATTTGATATTAAGTCTACCTTTGCCCTATCTCCAAAACACTGTATTAAATTATAGCTTTTGGGTTGTGCCAAAATTACACAACCAGGATTCCCTGCTTAATCCAATGGTTGATCTTAGTAAACCATATGCAGTAAGTTGGGACTTTCCCTCTTCCCACCACTACCACCCCAACACCTTGTAGAGAAACCCAAATAAGCCTCTTGTATGATGAAAGACATGTGGTTCTGTCAGCCCTGCCACTCAAGCCGAGAGCCACCCTACCCCTGGGGGCAGAGTGAGCCTAAACCAGAAGAATGGCTCAGCGTGTTCCCAACTGCCAATGCAAATAAATGTGAGCTAAATAAATGCCTATTGTTTTAAACCACTAAGTTATGAGGTGGTTCATTATTTAGTAAAAGCTAACTGACATGCCATGAGATTTCAAATAATCGTCTACTATTCCCCTCTCTCTTGACTTCAATCTCTATGATCCCTTGTCTAAATTGAGCATTGCTGGATCTTTTATTTTTCCTAAACACAGGGGAATAATGGGATTGCAGTCCAGAAACCAATTCAGATTCAAGAGAATATCTCATAAATGGGAAGATGGGAATGCAATAGCTTTCACGAGCTGGGTTTTACTCCTAGGAAGCTGTAATGTATTCCAAACGGCTGAAATACACTGATAGCTGAAATACAAGCACCAAAGTGCAATAACTTTGACTTGCAGTTATTTAAAATCTAGTGAAACAATGAAAATTTTTTGTTTTGTTAAATACAACAAACAGATGGCATACTATAGCCAAAAAAGAACATTCAAATTTTAATCCATCGCAATAGAACTTGGACATTTATCTGGCTCAATCATGGGTCAAACCTCCCCAGGTAGCTCTAGCTTTTGTATGTGAGATTCCAAAATGGAACCAAGGGGGACCCATGAAACTAAGTTGTAGCATACCCAAAATAAGTTATTCATTTATGTCACTGGTAAAAAAATCTTTTTGTTTTAATGCTATTATAGTTACAATTACTATAGCATCTCTTTGTTTTTCTGATTCCTATCACATTATATGATATTCTTACATTTTGCATACTTGATGACTATTGCTTAATGTTAGGACATTTGGATAGATTTACCCATAAATTATTCCAGGCTGAAATTCACCTTAATACCAAAACTTACACGGACTATTTTTCTCATCAGCCAAGGAGGAGACAAAAACTGACAACTTAATTGGAAACTCAGCACAAGCCAATACGCTGGGGAGAATCCTTATAACATTTTCAGAGTTAAGTCTTCAGGCAGTGTTATTATTTCTCAAGTTTTCCTTTCTGTGACTTTTTATTTCACTTGACGAAATTAAAAGACAAAAGAACTTAAATATTCTCAGTGGAATCTTGAATGATGTACGGGACCTCTGCTTTTAACCCGGAGAATGTTTTGCAGAGACTCTGCTCATGGGATGCCAAAATGAACTGAAGCAAGTAAGAAACACTCCCTTAAACTACGGCAGCCCGGTAGGCAGGGCGGTTGGATATGGGGCTTTCTGACTGCAAACCAGTCATTTCGGTTTTCTCCAAAACGAAAAGCTTGGTGGAATAAAAACAGAGTTGACATTCTAAAGCTGAGCAGACCCAAGCCTTTATATGGAAACAGTAATGATTTTACTTGTGTGCTGGATGGGGAAAGGTCACCAAGGAAAGAGTAGAGAGAATACTTAAGGCCCATATTAATAAAAATGAAAAATGGATTCCCCTCTCCCCATCATCTAATGATTACATATTATTTAATAGCTCATTACATCCTGAGAGGGAACAGACTAAGATTCATTTCATGGTTAGC
Source organism: Lyroderma lyra (assembly GCA_004026885.1). Lineage (NCBI taxonomy): Eukaryota > Metazoa > Chordata > Mammalia > Chiroptera > Megadermatidae > Lyroderma > Lyroderma lyra. Next base: position 427,181 of record PVJL010000372.1, on the reverse strand, counting down.
AGAAATTGATACTGACACTTGCTAGAGGCAATTGTCAGACATTATACTCTAGCTTTCCTACAGTTGAAACACTCTAACTTCCTGCTACTTAGGTGGTGATCTGGGCCCTATATGATCACAGGCTTGAGTTCACATCATAAACGTAAGTAATCCAATGGACCTCCTTCAGGAGAGGATTAAGAGAAGGCCTGGTCTGTTCAACCTGGGAGTCCTGTGGTTTCCCACTACATAAATGTAAACTCAATCCCTCATGATACTTAACAAGTAACAAGTAATTATAACCCCTTCTTCCAGAATCCAGTAATTAGGTTGACAGAAAAGCAACGGTGAGATTTTTTTTGGGGGGGTGTAAATTTATTTCAACCAATTTAACCTCTTCCAAATAGCTATGGACACTATTACGTGCTCGTCATGCCTTACCTCACCTAACCTTCACAAACAAGCCTGGGAGATAGCTGAGAAATTTGAGATTAAGGGCTAAAATAACTTGCTCATCATCACACAGCTTATAAATAATTAAGACAGGATTTAGGCCAAAGAAGGATTTTGCCAATGACTATGACATTGGCATATTAACCAGTACCTTCCTCTTATCAAAAAAAGTAGTAATAAGGAAACTAGAAGACCCTCGGTTTTGTGGCTGTAACTCACATTTAACTAGTTTACTTAGTCCATAAAGAGAGACCAAAACCATTTGATTTGCACTACAAATGAACCCATGTAATATATGAGACTGACTCCAAGTGATATTTTCCTTATGCACCCTCAGTCACTAAGTTTTCACACGCCTACTCAATGGAACCATGTGTCAGTCGGGTTTTTGCATATGGAAAGTACCCAGGAACAAACAGAAGAAGTAATATGTTGTTTCCAGGAGCAGGTAAGAGATTCTTGATCGTGATGCCTGAGAGTCCACTCAGATGCTTTGTTTCATTGAGTGGCTGAGAGAAAAGAAAAACAGGTTGGTGAAATAGAGCTCTGTGAGGAGGTGGATGCTCTCCACACTTTGGACAAACTCGATTTATGAGTATCAATTTGTGTCACAGACCTTGCCACCCAGCAACCACATAAAACGATCTACATTTACCTAGTAACTGCTCAGAATAACTTCATTCTCCTTTTTCCAAAGCTAACAATAGGAGGCACAAAAGGAAAACACAGGGAATTGAAAGAAATTGCAGGGAGGTGAAATCTTTGCCGGTGCTCAACGCCATTCTGGAAAAGCTTTTCCTCATTAGACAAATCCTACATCTATCGCTAGGATGGGTAACATGAACGAGAAAAGCAAGATTCCAAAAAGTGGATAAAATAATCCAGTTTTTATAAAACAATGACAAACTCCTGTGTATATATATGATTAATAGGTTTCTCATACGTTTCTATGAGAAGAAAGACCAGATTGTTTGCACGGGCTGCCTAAGGCTAAAAGGAGAGAGGTAAGGTCATAGAGATTATGGGGGTTGAGTCCTATAGGGCCTTGCTGCCTGTTATAAGGACATCAACTTTCATTCTCAGAGAAATGGAAAAACCACTAGACAGTTTTTAAAAAGAGCACTATGATCTGACTTAATACTTTAGTAGAATGGTCAGTCTGATTGCTGTGTTAAAAGTAAGGTGTAGGGGGACAAGATGAGGTAGGAGGCTATTGCAATACTCTAAGCAAGAGATAATAGTCTTATGGACCAGGGGACTAGTGGTGGTTTGCCCAGGGACGAGATGTGGAGTGTATGAGAAAGAAAAGGGTCAAAGATAACTGAAGATTTTCTCCTGAACAATTGGAAAGATGGAATTCCATTCACTGAGACAAAACACACACACACATGCACACACACACACACGCACACACACACACACACACGCATGCACACACATATGCACACATGCACACGCACACGCACGCGCGCGCGCACACACACACACACGCATGCACACACATATGCACACATGCACACGCACACGCACACGCGCGCACGCACACACACACACACACACACACACACACACAAGAGGAACCAAATGGAGTGGGGAATAGAGGTGGTAAATCAGGACTTTAATTATGAACATGCCTGTTAGACTTCCATCTAGCTGAGATGGCAGTTGGAGACACCACTTTGGTGTTCAGGAGAGAGGTCTAGAGCAGAGATATAAATTTAGGGGTTGTTACTATATGGTTGGTATTGGAAAGTATGTTAACTGGGTAATATCATCAATCAGGTAAGTGGGGATAATGAAGAAAAGAAGTACAAGGATTTTACCATGGGGAACTTTAAAGTTAAAAGATGAAGGAGATTAAAGGAGCCAGCAAAAGAAAACTAAGAAAAAGTGACCAGTGAGGTAAAAGGAAAACCAGGATAATATGGTATTTTGGAAGCCAAATGAAGAACAGTGTTTCTAGAACTCTGCCAAATGCTGCTGATAAGACAAAAACTTAGAATTGCCCAGTGCATTTAGCAACATGGGTGCCATTGTGACCTCAAGAAGAGAAGATTTGGTCATGTAGATGGTATAAAAGAAGGTTTAAAAATACAAATAGCACAGACTTGTGGATAGCATCTGAAATAGGAAGTGATAAATTTATTAAATGGGAGTTATACTTACACTTGGATTGTTAACTATAATTTTATTTCTTTATATAAGTATTTTTGTTGATGTCAATTAACAAGAAATAGAAAAGGCATCTTTATCTCATATTGAACACTCTCAGGAGATACTGGTTGAATTAGGTATGATTTCATATTCTAACACTTTCTAGCAAGGGCTATCCTTACTGAATCAACATGCTAACAATATGACAGGAATCAAGAACACAAGTGATCCCCTTAAACACATAAATTATCTTTTACAATGGTACCTATAAGATCTTAATTGGTAACTGTGCTAAGTATTGAAGGAAGATAATATTAATTCTAGCCCAGAATCTTAACTCCCATTTGAATAATGTTTGCAAGTTCCTAGTTAGGCAATGAGAGGGGAAAAAATATGTCATCTATAACAGATGGCACTTCTATATGACATTTTAATCAAAGAACCAACTGTCTTTTAAAATTAAGTTTTTAAAATTTATATATACATATGTAAAAAAAGCAGCAGCAGGAGGAATGATAAACTCAAATAATGCAGCCCAAATATGCCAGGTTTGGGTAGAAAGTGTCTTCATGTGAGAATTTCATATTAGATGGAGATCAAACATGAAAGACAAAGAAGCAGAAGAAACTATTGTAAAAGATAACGTTCACAGTTCCACCTCAGTAGATTCTTTGAATAAGAAACAATTGTGAATTCTGTTGAAGCATTTTATACCTGAAGCCATTATGAAGGGTGCATAACATCTTTTTTCAAAAAGTAGAATTAAATTAGATTTTCCCAAGATTCACCAATCTTGCCTCATGTACAGATCTTTGATTGCACTTTTAAACACCTCTAAAATTTAGAGTAAATATTCTCACTCATTTAGATGAAGCACATCAGAATAAAATTTCACATGTATACATTCACTAGCAACTCACATAGTAAAGTGTGTGTGAAACTAAACTGCAGAGCAACCATCATTGAGAATTGCCTGAAGTCTAGCTAAACTGAAGTCCCACAACTAAGGACAGAAGAAGCCACCTCAAAACTGGTAGGAGGGGCAGAGACCAAAACAAGTTTGTTTCACACCCATGTGTGACCATTAAAAACTGGGAGAGATATTTCAGCAGCTTCTCTTGAAACCCATCTGTGCAGAGTGCCTCCATTGCAGAAACAGAGAAGAAACAGGCTATGTGTTCTGAGAGATATAGTATACAAGAATATTCATATCTCAGTGCTTATAATTGCCCCACACTGGAAACAACTCAGGTGTCTATCAACAGTAGGATAAATAAATACACAGGCCTAGAGCAGAAAGCCTTTCAGCAATAAATGGGCTATGCAGCTACTGTGCATTGACATGGGTGAAACTCACAAACAATATTTGACCAAAACAAGGAAGTCACAGAAAATAATGGAATACAGTATTTCCATGTATCAAATTCAAGTATAGGCAAAATTAAATTATATATTCTTAATGATATGTACATGGATGGTGAAACCATGAAGAAAAACAAACCACTAACACAAGTGTAAGGATAGTAATTACTTCTGGAGAGAAGAAAGGGGAAGCTCAGTGGCCTTTCACAGGACTGATAACACTCTGAGTCCTTATCTGACAAATGAGTTCAGTGAAAGGTGTTCATTTTAATATTGTTCTTTGAACTGTACACATACGTTTTATAGACTTTTTCTCTATACATGGTTTATTTTACAGTGAAAATGTTTAATTTGACCACTTCATTAGACACATAAACGACATTTGCTTTTTTGAAAAATCCTTTCAGCAAGACAGATATAGAAAGAAACTTCTTCATCCAAATGAAAGCTGTCAAACAAAAACCTGCGTTAAGCACCATAAGTAAGAGCAGAACATTAAAATCACCCCCATTGGGGTCAGGAGAGGTGCAAGAACGCACTGTCACTGCTCATCTTTCTAAGGATGAGAGGCATACATTTTTAAAAATAAATTTGAAAACATTTAACTCATGAATGAGTAGTTGGTATTTACTCCATTTATCATTTTGACAAAAGGGAGACTGGCACTCTCATCACAGTGTGCCTTTGTCGTATTCCCAGAACAATTAGGAATGCGCAGTCCCAACTTCTTTAAATACTGAATTAACTGCACCAACAATACTGAATGTTTTGAACTGCACTTTTGTAGACTTGAACTTCTATTTCTCTGCTTCTTTTGATCCTGGATCACTTTTTAAAGACCAATGTCTTCAGAAGATGAAACAACGAGGCAATCTGGAATAGTAAAAAGTGTGTAACCTTGAAGTCAGTCAGGTATGTTCAAATCCAGTTCAATCACTTCCAAGTCAGGCATACTGCTTAATCTCTCTATTCTTCCATTTGATATATTTAACAAGGAGGATAATAATGTCTACTTTACGTAGAGGTCATGGATCTTCTAAATAATACACTTCAAGGACCTAGCTTAAGGCTAAAAGATGATCTAAATAGTGTAGTTGCAGTTATTTTCTTAATTTTATGATAGCTAGCTAAATTCCTGAAACCAACACACGAAGTGTTGATTAAGGGTCCTAGGCAGAACTCTGCTGTGCTGTCACAGCACTTGTTGGCTCTGTTCTATTTCACATGTTTTTCTATAGCTTGAGACATGGATGAAGTTTCTAAATGACATGAAACTAAATCAGATGTCTAAAACAGTTCAGTGGCCCCCAACAACACTGTAACTAAAACCATCAAGGTGAAATTTAATGCGAATAAAAAGAAGGCCTCCTGTTTGGTCTTTCTGACATCTGCACTTGACATTGGACTAGCAGCCAGTCTTGTCTAAAAGACCCACTGGCTTTGAGTTTGATATGACCCAACAATTGTGAGAGTCCTTTTTATAAAAGATACGAATTTAGCTTACTTAACAAGACAGGCAGTGTCCTGAAGAGAGCACCAGAGAAGGATGATGTGACAGGCCCCAGCCACAGCAGGCAGGAAGGGCAGGCAGCTCCCTCCTCTCTCGCGTCCCAGTACCCTTTTCAGAGTGCCTCATGACGTGCTGGTAGGAACGTGCAGCCTTGGTTCATATTGATATCAATCCAGTTTTTAAACTACTGAACTGTCTATTTCAATGATGGTTCTAGAGACTAAGAGCTACAAGCCATCACATAGACTTAGGGGTTTTTCTGTTTAATTATTTTTACTTTAACGCATGACAGCAGCGATATAATTAAACAGCACCAAGTAACCCAAAGAACAAAAGCTAGAAGAAAGAAATTGTCAGGATCAGACTCACGGGGATGGCAATGACTTGGTCATATTTCTGCTTTTGAAGCACCAGCTTCTCTAATGCATCTGAAAGAAAACTAACCAATTGCTTCTGATATTTTTTTTTCCACCTCCAAAAAAAATTGTTTTAGGGTTTTGCCTGCACATTGCCACTGGGTGGTGCTCAAAGTCCACAAAAGCAGCTTGGAGCACCAGGAAGCAAGTAAATGCAAAGCAGGCAGCCACTGACTGTTTTTCAGACATACGCACAAACATTTCAAATATTTTCTCTCTTGCAGTGATGTATAAAGATATCGAAAGAAAGGAAGTGGCCATCTTTAAAAAGACAAAAGCATCTCTGCAAATGAAAAAAAAAACCCAGCCAGCTGGGAAAGAGGTTGCTGAAGCAGTTTCAGAGATCGATATGTGCAATCTCCTTTAGCTGAGGGAGTAATTGGCGGCTTACAATAATGACAGAATTGAGGTCGTAGCCCAGAGGTGTGTTGGTTTTTGCAATCAGCGTTTTTGTTTTTGTTTTTTTTTTTTTTTTAGTTGCACGGAGGCACTTGCCTCTTCTGCAGCTGCATTTTGCAAGTGTACGCTGTGTGGACCTGTCAGTGTTCTGAGTAGATGTTTAAACACGTTTCTGCAAAGAAAGCCAGGGGCTGCCCTTGAGGTCCAGATGGTCTGTCTGGCTCCAGAACTATCCCCCTGGGAAAATCAAATACAAAATGCCACTCAGGCAACCAATTATTGTACTGTTTTAGATAATGCAACTTGCACTTTCCGCCTCTGTCACACCCCTGAAAGGAAGGGCTGCAAACCAGAAGAGAAAAGAATAATGAGGTATTCATTATCTATAGAGCGTGTGCTGAAAGGTCCTTTGACAAAGAGAAGATGGAAATTGGGTGTGTCTTGACCGGTTCTAGCATTTTCTTTTGTAACTATGCTAACATTTTTTCAATTTCCAGTACCCTTTTAGTTTAGGTAAACATGTATTGTTTACCTAATACAGGTTTAATAAAACGTGGTGATAACAAAATAGCTCGTGGTGCTCGGTAATAAAAAATAGCAGACACTTAATGAGCTTTTATTACATGCCAGGTGTTGAGCAATTTACCTCCTCACTCCCTTTAATACTCACAACCCTATGAGGAAAGAATCATGATCACCTCCACTTCGCAGGTATGGAAATGAAGCCTCAGCAGGGTTAATGAACTTGTCCACGGAGATGCATCCAGGAAATGCAGCACCTGCCTGGCTCAGAAGCACCTCTGCACCAAAGCACATGCTCTTCCTTTTCTAGAAGCACGTTTCACTGAGATCTCAGGCTGTCCTCATTCAAAAACGCTGCGCAAAGGGAATGTGTCCTGGTTAGGATCTACCCTGCAGGCCCCTCCTCACCACCACCACCCCCCACCCCCCGCCCCCCGCCCCAGGTCCCACAGAGCTGCACTGAGATCTGAGGAGGAAGGCCACATCCTGGCTTCCCAGAGGGCCATTTCACCCACACTAAGCTTAGCATCTCTTCTGCACCCCGTAGAGAGGCTCATCAGACCGTCTTGTTTCTGTCGACCTCCATTTCCATTCCATAACAGTCACTGGAGACCACCCCAAATCTAGCAAGACTTTGGGCAGGTTACTTAATCTCATTTGTGATTTTAAATCTTTTTTTTTTTTTTTTTTTTTTAATGTGGGTAGTTCCCTGGCTGGGAATCGAACCCAGGCCGCAGCGCTGACAGTGCTGAAGCCTTAGCCACTACACCACCAGGGAACTCCCTGATTTTAAATCTTTAAAACAACAATAACAATACCTACCTCATAGGTTTTTCTGAGATTTAAATGCGTTAGTGTATACAGTGCTTCTAACAGTGCCTGGCACACTGTAGGAACTAATAAATGTTGAGCATTATCACTGAGCCAGCTTCTCCAGATTTTCTAATCACAGCCTTTCTACCGGCCTCCTCTCTCCACACATGACTGCTAGTCCACCACAGAAACATCTTCATGTCCAGGTCCCAGGCTCTCCAAAGAATCTTGCCGCGGACTGACAGACTAGTGTCACTGAAATATAATCAGATTTATGACACTTCTGTATTTAAAGAAAGGGGATAAAAAGACTCTCTATTATCTAAAAACTATAATTTTACATTCTTAGTCCAAAATGCAATGCTTTTCCACAGTCCACTCCTAACCTATCTTTCCAAGCTCTTCTCCCTTGTCCCTGCTTTATTCTAGTCATGTCTCATAACCATACCATATACCTTTGTACACACCATTCCTCATGACTTTATGCCCACTCCCTTCTGTCAAAAGTTGACTTACCACCTAAGACATGTGTTATTAATAAATTCTACTTTCCCCAGGCCTGAAGTAATTTTTTAGTAGGAATTTCCAGGTTTTTGGTATTTGGTTTGGGGCGAGGCAGGTGCCCAGGAGGGGTTGTTGCTCTTACCACGCATGTGTTTCTCTGTACTTATTCCCTTGTTTTATTGTTATTCTGCTTGTGTTTTATGGGGGTTTTTTCCCTCAGGCAGATTATAAGCCAAATGAGCACAGTGACTGTTGAAATTGCATGTACTAATTTGTGTAGCTAAAGGTCCTGAGCTGTTATACAAGAGGCTCTGAAGGGATTTTTCACCACAACAAAGCTGGAGAGAACTCCTCCTCCAGGCTGACTGGAGTCTCTTTGGGATCCTGAGAGCTTGAAAACTTAAGTGGAATCTTCTAAAAAGGTGTGTGTGAAGTGCTTAGTCCTTCTGAATTTTCTGAGGTAATAAAGTATGGTTGGAATTGCCAAAGAGAAAAATAGTAGCCTCACTGACACCAAGCACCAACCAGATCAATTTTTCCTTCAGGCTCTAGCCAACAAAACACCCCAGCACCCTCTAAGGATGTAATGGAGACTGTTAATAACAAAAAAATAATAGGAATAATCAAGGAAGGACATGAGTATATATTTTAAATGGTTTTATCATTGCTGAATAAGGAGCTATTCTCTAATTATCTATGAGAGCCCCCTGGCAAAAATGTTCATAAAATAAAATGTGTGCTCGCTTTTATTTGCATGCCCCACTCCCACCCCTGGAGGTTTGATTTTGACCTTCCAAACAATGACCACTCTGAAGCAAACATATAATTGTAAGGGAGGTCATGTCCTAGGGTTGATTTTTTGATACCTCCCCACTAGATCTGCATTGGTCAAGTCTGAGTAGGCAAGACTGCAATGACCAATCCCAAAATCTCACAGGCTCAATAGAATAAAGATTAATTTTTTATTCATGCTACATGTGCAATGCAGTTTTTAAATTAAAAGCAGGCTTGTAAAAAGATTATACAGCAATGTTCTGCTGTTATAAAACTCTCCACCTATTTCCTTCTCAAACCTTGAAACAAACTAACCAGGAGCCCCAGATAATGTCAAAGGCTGCCATGAAGTAGACAGCATGATTTTAAATGGTCTACTGCTGTCTTACAAGGGGGTATGAGGGCAGGTGTGAGACGAAGCAAAGGAGCACTTGGGGCTAAAGTAGGTCTGTCTGGGTAGCTAGGAGAGTTTCAGAGATTTTGACATTCCTGGTGTGGGATAAGCATAATCCTTAAGAAAGTTCTCCCCCACTTCTAACTTGCACCGTAAATTACTGCTTCCCATATTTTTATTGCAATTGGTCATGCTAAAAGGTAAAAGTATATTATTTCTATTCTAAAATATAATCAAAGATTTATTGAGGTCCTGACATCTGGAATAACAGAGCCTAAAAACGTCAAAGTTTGACGCATTTGATTGGTTCTCATAGGAAAATTGTGGAATTGGTAATAACTAAATGGGATAGAATTCTTTGAGAGGGAAGTTCATGAAGGGCCCAGTAAAATGCTTGCCCAACTTCCCTCTTTCTCAACCCCCCCCCCCTTGCCTTCTTTTCTTCCTGTTTCCTTCCCGCCCCTGAAAGAATAGGGAGGGCCAGTTAGGGCAGCGAAGGGGGCCAGCTGCAAACCCCCTCACGTAAATCCCAGCAAAACACAGACGGGTAGAGGAAAAAAATTTCTTTCAAAGGTCAGCAGACGTTGGTCTTGCTCCAATTGTCCTCTACAGCAAACAAGGCCCATAACTTTCTGAAACCTTAACCCTTTCACCACATGGACTGACTTTGGGTTTTTTTCAAAATGTGTCAAAAAGCCACAAAAAAAAGTTGATATTTTGACTATTTTATAATAACATTTTGAGCTGCTTTGTATATAAATGACATTATTTTAATTTTTTATATGATAATAAATTCACCATTATATTGAATTTTAGCTAAAAACACTCAAAACATACAAGTGGCATCAATTAGATTTAAGTACAGATAAATTAGAATCTAATGGCATTGATGACATAAAAAATTTATTACAAAATGTTACACGATGTGGCATACAAAACATCTTTGTTGTTGATAGTGCAAGCCACAGGAAAACATATTTAAAAATATTATAAATGAGCTCATGTGGTAAACTCAAACACCACAGTCAGCAGATGGAAAGACTCATTCAGATCCATCCAAATATCCCAGCAAAAAGGTTAATAGCAAATCATTTTTACCATCTTATTCAAATTCAGCTCTCAAATTCAAATATTAATAAAGAGACACATGAGTTAATAAGCATAGTTATGAAAAAAATGTTTAGTGGCCCTTCTCCCAGCCACAGGAGAGAACATGGACTTGGCAGAATGAACTATGAAAGCACTTATAAATATTTATTAATATTTTTATGTTCGCTAATGTAAAACAATAAAGACAGCAAGCCAAATGAAGATAATGTTAACAACATTTCACACATCTTAAATTAGTAATAACAGGTTACTATATAATTAATTTTATTTTTCCATCCTTAGATTGTGAAATACATTTCAGTATACATTGCTGAATATTCAGTAGATATATTTGTGTATGTTTTGTTTCATTATAGATAGCAAACACTCTTTTTTCTTAATTTAATCTCTATCCCACTGTTTCCCAACCTTTTATGCCATGGCACACAGAAAATAATGGGGTGAACTGGAGGGTTTTTGGGGATGTCCATATTGGGCTCATATTTATAAGAAAAATGTAGAGTATCAAATTTGTGTAAAAACTTTCAAATAAGATATTTAAAAATATTTCTATAAGAAGTTTGACCTTTTTGTCAGTTTTTATTATTGTAATAACGTGAAATTCATCCCTAAGACTTGAATTGCAGTCTCTTCAAATTCTACCAACAAAAACACTTCGTACATGTAGGTAATTTAAAAATTCTTAAAACAATTATTTCACAGCCATTCAGACTCTATAAGTTTAAATTACATGTAAAGGACCTAATGTCTTCCCTTTTATTTCATTGACAAAAATCATGTTGAAATTCGTGTAATAATGTGAATGAATGGATTTGGAGCTTCAACGTCAGCTTATCAAATATTTCTAAATAATGTTGAAACTACAATTTGCCAAGGACCCATGCATTAGAGCTGTTATATGCAGCTAGGTGGGTGGCACGAAAAGGGCACATCAGAGGCTAATGAACAGAAGGGTCCCATCAATATGAAAACAAATGTGTTCCGTCAGGCACACCCATCCTGCCAGGCATCCCTGGAAAAGCACACACACTCCCGAGCCTCATCCACTAGCTCCTCCAAAAGCGCCATACACCGCTTGTCCACTAGGGGCAGTAGTGCCCCAGCAGCTGATTCAAGAAAGAGGAGTTGCGGGTGGGGGAGAGCCCCCTTCGGCCAAGTTCAGCTTCACCGTGCAGCGGTGAGCATTGGTGCCCTCAGCTTTAGCAACCACAGAGCCACTCTGTCCCTCCAAATGGTGACTACGTCCCTGAGTCTCTTCCACTAAGAGAGTGCTGTACCAGAGACACACGGTCACTAAAAGGGCCATAAGGTAAGTTAGCTAGTTGATAAATTCTCTCCCTAGTACCCAAGGTTAAGACGTTAGCCCCTCCCACCGTAACTTCAGCCCGTCTCTGCCAGCAAACCCCTCCCATTTCCTGCATCTTTTCGGAGCTGCAGCGCATTTCTGGGTGGAGCCCAGGTTTCCTTTCTTCCTCTTCCTTGACCCCTCCAAAGCGTCTTGGGCAAACCACTGCTTCTGCTCTGCCTCCCAGGTCCTCTCCATCTCCCGGGCCCAGCCTCAGTGCTGGCTGTGTCTAACCCTCCCCAACATGAACAGCACCTGAGAAGGGGAGGCGGGGGACGGAGCATGCTGGAATTCTATTTGCGCCAGCTTAGTTGGAAGTCAATCACTGTTCACAATTTACACCTGAATAAGTTACTCTACTTCAAACCCTTTGTGATCAAGAACATTTGGAGAAAATTGATGTACTTTTGTGCTTTCCACTTTCCTATCCAACTTTCTGCAAACATTCCATTAGTGGAAATGGCTTTAAACAACGTAATGTGTTCTGGGGAAACATTCTTACAAAGTTTCAATTATGCACCAAGCTTTCGGCTGCTTCTTAAGAGCCCCCGCCCTGACCCCCACTTACTCCACTCTCTTCCCAAAGCCTCTGCTTTCAAGTCCTTCCGGCCCGTGGGTCCTGGACGTCAGCTCCAGTTGGAAAGTACTTTGCAGAGCACGTGTTTTTCCAGGTTCAGAGGGGGAATTCATTAAAAAACATCCAACAATTATTTTCTTTTTATGTCTCCCGTTTTGAAGTTTGATGCAATAATTAACTTCTCGCTTTGCTCCAAGGAATCTCAGACTCAGCTTCAGTTCTTGGTGAAAACAGTATTTAATATTTACAGTTCCATATGCTGTACAGTTTTGAGTCAGAAGATGTGGACATCTGACTTGGTTTTCAGAACAGAGAAATCTCTCTGCGTTTCTCCTCATTAAGTTCAAAAACAAAGTGTCTGATGGAGGTGCCGAGTGACGCAGGAGGGGAAGCTACCAGACTGAACCTCAGTGAGCAAGTCACAGTTCTAACCTCGTTTATTTTAAGGTGATGGTTTCTCACCCTGGACTGATCTAAAAAAGAGCTCTCAAACTCATACCCTGAGAAGTAGTTTGAAATTTGAAAGCGGCAGCACAAAAGTGGAGATAAGGGGACCCCAAGGGTTCCGTGTGGCCTCAGTCCCTGCACATCCAAAGCTTTTCAGGCCTCCCTTTATCCACTTGTCAAATGGAGATGGTACCACCGGCCCTGACTTGCAGTCCACAAGGGGCTGCGTGAGATTCATGACACATATGACATATTAGGCACAGAAAGTTCTGAGAAAGTAAAAGTATAGGACTAATGTCAGATGGTTTCATATTGACACAGAAGTTCTCTGGATTTCTTGAGGGTCGTAGTCCTAACCAACTTTTCATGTCCACTTCACGGTCATTTATGCTTGCATTCTTTGGTTTTAGCCACCTGTTGGACCACATTATAGGCTCTCTTTTAGTTTCCCCATAGACAGCAAAAGCAAAGCAAAACTATTTGGGGCGATATTTTCTCCAGAAGCCTCCCAGCAACATAAGGATAATTAAGACATCAACATTTGGAATCTTCGATGTCAACTAAAATTCTCACCAATGTAAGACATTACCTCTCCAGAATGCAACAGTGGTCCTGTTAGGATGATGAGATTATGGTCAGGGCTTCCATGTAAGATTGCACAGTGGTGCCCAACCGAGGGGTAAGGACTGACCGACACCCACTTTCCGGTGCCATTTCATTATGAAGCCGTTTACTCCAGGTCCTCTGCCTGCCCAGAGAGGGCACCATTTTCCATTTGTGCACAGACTGCATATAGGCTAGAGGTGTGGACTACAGCAATTACTTAGATTCTGACAGTGGGCAGAGGAAGGGGCACAGAAGTGAGGAGAGTCACATCTTTTTCTTTCAGCTTGAATCCAGTTCTGCCACCTCTGAGGCTACAGACTCCTCCAGCAGCCAGCCCTTCTCGCCCTCCACCTCCCCCCCTCACATACTTCCTCCCCCTACTTTTCATACCCTCCCCACACTTCTTTCCTTCCTTTCCCTCTCTCTCTCCCTCTCATCTATCCCTGCCCTTCCCTCTCGTTCCCCCAGGACAGGCCAGTGCATAGGAGTTTGACTGACCTCCTCCTTGAGCCCTAGTCGTCAGTGACATCCCTGCAAGCGCGAGGACTTTCTGCTCGTGGTCAATCCTTGACACAACTACAAAGTCGCAGATGTCTTGCTTCTTTGTTTTATCCTTTTTTTTTTTTTTTTTTTTTTTTTTTTTTTTTTTTTTTTTTTTTTTTTTTTGCTTTTGACTTGAATTTATTATTCTTTTTGAATTTTTATTAAATTTATTTGGGGTTACATTGGTTACTAAAATTATGTAGGTTTCAGGTGTACGTTTCTATAACACATCGTCTGTGTGCTCACCACCCAGTCAGTTCTGCTCCCATCACCATGTATTTGACCCCCACTCCCCCTTCACTCCTTACGCTCAGGTAACCACCAAACTGTTATCTGTATCTATGAAATGTTACTTGTCTGTTTGGCTTGCTCCTTTGTTGCTTTCAGTTTTACATCCCACATATGAGTGAAGTCATATGGTTCTCAACTTTTTCTGTCTGACTTATTTTGCTTCGCTTGATAATCTCACGATCCATCCACGTTGTTGCACATAGCAGTATTTCATCCTTTCTCATGGCCGAGCAATATTCCTTGGTGTGTACGGACCACAGCTTTATCATCACCTATCGAAGGACCTGATTGGTGCCTCTCCCTGGTAACCAGGACTCCGGCCTCCAGTGCACACAGAGCTGCCGGTCTGCTAACTTACCTTGTGGTGTTAATGGCCAAGTGAGTTACCTCAGTCAGAGGTGTTTTTACCTGAAGGAAGGTACGGGGGATACTGTGTTTTAGTCATAGGACGTAATTTCAAACAGGAGAATTTCAAGCAGCTCTCTGGCTGAGGTGAAAGATTGAACATTTTTTAAAAGAAGCACCCTTCAAACGTGCTCACTCTACCTCTAGGACTTGTTTTAAGCATTTTTTGCAGATAGACCTGAAGTGAAATTCCCAGCCTCTATGCCTGCTTTTCTTCCTCCTCGCTGCATAAATATCTGAGATTTTAATTTTTTTCTAGAGGATTCCTATTAGAGCTTTCTAAATGACTGTCCCAAAAGACATAACACTTATTTTCTCAGCCAGGCTGGTCATGCATCTACTCCTCCGTGGTCCAGCCTCTTCTCCTCACACCCTCACACCCTCCCGAGCAATCCTAGCCACCCCTGTGTTTTCGATACCACTGACCACAGATGCCCCCACCTCCAGGCTGGAGTTCCAGGCCCAACTCAAGTAACACCTGCCCCGTGAAGCGCTGTGTGAGGAACCCCACCAGACTGAGCTAACTCTCCCTCCTTTTATGCCACCAAAGCCCGCACCACTCCCATAGCAGATAGCTCACCAGATGGTAATTTTTGGTTTATGTCACTCTTCCCCACCAGACTGTGGCGGGGCAGGATCTGTGTCTTATTCATCCTGCCCTTCCCAGGACCAGCACCTGCCTGGCACGTGGTCAGATGGGAGGTAAATATAGCCAAGACATTTCACCTGTGTGCTCACCAGGGTTGATTTGGCTTATCTGAATGATCATGTGGATGTCCCCTTCTCTCTCATGACTCCTTCTGTCCCCTCTGTCACATGGGATGATCCCAGATGGACAAGGGCACTCCAGTCAAGGACGTGTCTATAAATTTCCTCTCCTGCTGAATCATCCAAACTAACTCTCGAGACCTGACACAGAGTAGGTTCTCAATGAATATCTGCTGAATATTTGAATGAACGGTCAGCACCATATTCTCTAAAATTAAACTGAATTATATTTTCTTAATTTTATCTTCCTGAAAATTCTGATGTCTCTGAACCCCTGGGATCTAACAATGTTGCCAGCACTTACTAGACATTAAATAAATGTATAATAAACAAATGAAGTAATGTATTCGTGTATAGTTCAGTGTTTCTTAAAAAGTACATGCACTCATTTTAATTTTCTTTATCTTGTCACCTGGTGTGTTTACCAACCTTTTAGAAACTGGCTTTTCACTCAGGAATGGAATCTTGACAGATTGGTGAGGACTGAAATTTTTTGAAACCCTTACCTGTGACCAGTGTGATTTTTTTTCTTTCTTTCTTTTTTTTTTTTTTTTTTAATTTCAGGCTCCTTTAGGAGTAGTACTTTTGGGTGGCTTTGATCTCTACCATAGCTAATAAAATGTAATGGATGAAACCTGTGACCCTCAAAGTAAGGAAAATCTCTCTTTTTAAGTATAAATGCTTAATAAATGTGACTTTGAAGCATGGCAGCTGCTAAGCATTTAGATAGAACTAAGAGCAAGTGCTTGCTGCTCCACCCAGCCCAGAGGGAGCTCTCAGTCAGTATCTGCTCATCACGTGTTCACGCCCATTTAGGCCTGAACTTGCAGTGTAAGTGCTGGTGTCTCTGCAATTTGGGGGCAACGCCCGCTTGTACTTGAGAACGGCGGTGTTCTCCTCTGAGCCCCGTTCCTTGTAGCAGCTGCCAGGGACTAATACGGTGCACTTTGTTTTCTTTTGTTTGCTAGGCACAAGCCAAAGAGATAGGCCGGGAAGGTTTTTCTCTTTCCCAAACCCCAGAGCAGTGTTCTCCAATTTTTTTTTTTCTGATTGAAAACTTCTACCAGTAAAAAGTTGGTACATCCCCAATACATGCATAGTTCTTTATTTATAAATTTTATACGTGATTACCATACTAATGTGTCTGCGCTATTATATAACTCATCGAAATGGGCATCTAAAGAGATGATATAAAAATGAATACAAATAGAAGTTACAGTTTGTTCCCTCGCCCCACGGGATTATCTTATACCTGGCCCGCTGGCGGAAGGACTCGCGGCTTGCTCTGGAAGGCTCTGTGGCAAGAAGGTCACCCAGGGTCAGGTCACAGTGCATGTGGGCCCCGCTCACCCACCAGCTCACTCCCCTCAATCAATTCTATCAAAAGCAACCAGCTTTCAACTTTGAAGAAAACAATTAGAATTCAATGATAAAATGAAGATTTAAAAGACTTTATT
Organism: Lyroderma lyra; assembly: GCA_004026885.1. Lineage (NCBI taxonomy): Eukaryota > Metazoa > Chordata > Mammalia > Chiroptera > Megadermatidae > Lyroderma > Lyroderma lyra. The sequence continues at coordinate 410,352 of PVJL010000372.1, read as the reverse complement.
TGCAAGAGACGCAGCTTTTTACAGTCATGCTAGATGTTGTCTTTCATTCCAAATGAGAGCTAACTGCTGATTATGCTGTAGAATAAAGAGAAAGGCAAGAAAGCGGCAGGATATCCTAGAAGCGTGTCAAAGGCGGTGTGGTAGGGAAAGGGAGGGTTTCCTCCAGCAAGGCCATAAACACTGAACAATTAACTTTCCACTCCAGGAAATCAGCAGTCACCAACATAACACTTTGCAAAATATTTAAGATTTGTGATAATAACAAGTACTGCAGTGGCACTCCGTGTGGTTTTCCACTTTGGTGTTTCCCATTACTGTGGCCTAAAAGGGAAGAAAAAAAGTGATAGATAATCGTTATAGATGTGATAGATGATAGTGATAGATGACAGAGAGATAGATGATAGATAGACGATGGGTAGATAGATAGATAGATAGATAGGCAAAATTGAAATTGTTAAACAAAATGGTCTGCAGCCAGCTGAACCAAATAGATGATTGCTATGTTTGCATATGTTTCCTTTCTGATATTTCACTCTGAAAGGTAAAATGTGCAGTGCCTAAGAAGCATTCCATTCTCTCTCCCAATCTGCCCCTCATCACCTTCACCCCTACTCTCTTTATTCTAAATAAATCCTCCTGTATTCACAAGGTTGCTAACTATTTTGATTGAAAGGGGCAAATGTAGCCCTTCCCTGTACAAATGCCCAACAAAGGATGGTCATCAGACACCTCTGCATTGCTCTGGATGTGCTCTGGGGACTTTTCTCTGATTACACTGTTAGAAAGCTGGGGCCCTTTAAGTTCTTACCTTGGTAAATGCTTTGGCCACACAGCATGTGGCTTCTGAGGTGATATTCTTTGGGACCAACATTGTCTTCTTGGACCTAGCTGGAGTGGGGTATGCTCTGGAGAAGCAGCAGCCCATGCATTGATAAATTGGGGCGCCCAGCTTGGAGAAGTATTTGTTTTCCTTTAGTTTGCATTCTGGGCAACCTATCACAAAAAAAGGCAAAGAATAAAATAATACAATATGATTCAAAAAGAAGCTATACATTTTTCCTTAGAGATAATAAATATCCTTTTTTTCTATTGGAAATAAAATAGATTAATAAATACTTTTTGACTATATGGTAATCTTTATACATCATATCTATTTGTACCGATGAGAGTTAGTTTCATAGAAAAACAATTTTTGCAGATATGCATGGGAATCTGAAGTAGTCTCTCTCTCTCTCTCCAAGCATGACTTCTGTATCCCAACACTAATAGCAAGTCTATAGGGAAAACAAACCTTCACAGATGAAAACACCATGCTCATTGGAAAGGAGCATTTTGCCCTGAGGCTAAGTATTTTCCCATTCAAAGTATGCTATTGTTGCTTTCCCACAGAAACTCCACACTCCTATAGAAAAATACATCAGAATTAAGAAAGTGGTGAGAGTAGAGAGCCTGATGTTAGAGAAGGCATCTGCATTTGGGACCTGGAATTAAAATATTACCACTTGTCTAGAGAAAAACCATAACCAATAGTAGCTCACAATTCCATAGCAGATGGAATTATGTCAGCTACTCCAAGAGATTTTTGAAACAATACAGCAAAACAAATTTACTGCATAAAATGATTTTTGTTTTTCTCACTTGTTAACTGATGTGAAAATTCATCTACAAAGGCAATGCTAAAATCCTCTCAAATCTTCTGGGAGAAATGTAAAAAAAAGAAAAAATCGAGCTGAACTGAACGAGGAGCATTTTCTGCTTGTAAAATTCAGATAAAGAATAATCAGGAGTCTATTTCAGATGAAAATGCACAGGCTGCCATTTAAATAGACACATAAGATATCATTTTCACTGTACAGTTTTGGAACCTAATTTAATTTTATGTTCACAATCTCCAAGTGCCTACATACATATCTAGCAGCAAGGTTTTATCACATTTGAAAAGCAAGTGGATATATAATTAATGAAGTTACTGAAGGGCATCTAGAAATGTGTATTTTTCTTATTACCGCAAACCCGAGTTTGGTCACATACCCTGCATCGTAAACTCTCCATCAGGAAAGGAATAGAGAATATGCAGAAACAGAGACAAGGTGGCCAGTATGACAGCTGCATGTTTTCTGTAATAATCCATGGCTCTTCTGCAAAACAGACGTGGGGAAAGTTACTCCAAAGCTGGTGTACCAGTCATAACAACAACCAGTAGTTTTAACATTACTGCTAATAACAGTCATCGGTGCCTTGATCCCTCTGCTTACAGATCCCAACATACTCTACAGCCATGTATAAAAAACCATTTGTCCTTAGAAAAGAGGTAAGGAATTCAATCTTCCCATTTCTCACATCAACCAGTAGAATCCAGCTTAATAATAGCAACAATAAATTCTCTTTTTAAAATATATCATCCTGTCAAGAAGCCCCAATGTTCTTATTTGTCATTAGTCTTGGGGAGGGGGGAGTTGAGGAGGATAGCTGGAGGGAGTCCCGTAATGATGGCACTGCTCTGTGTCCTGATCGTCATAGTTGTCACACTAATCTACACATGAGATAAAATTGCATACATAGAACTACACTCACACCCACAACAAAATCTCAGTAAGCTCTGTGGGTACCAATGTTGATTTCCTGATTTTCACATTGTACTATAGTTATGAAAGCTATCATCACTGGGGGAACTAGGTAAAGGCTACCCAGGACTTCCCTCTGCATTTTTTTTTGCTACTTCCTCTAAATCTATAATTATTCATAACAAAAAGTTTTTTTTTAAAAAAAGACATTTCTGAATGAGATTTAAAATTGCTTGAGTCAAACAAAGAGACAAAACCCTTAGACACAGTCAATAGTTTAGTAGTTACCAAAGGGTAAGGGGGAGGGGGCTGGGGGAGAAGAGACAGGGACACAAATATATGGTGATGGAAAAAGAATTGAGTCTGGGTGATGAACACATAATACAACACATAGACGATGTAATGTAGAATTGTACACCTGGGACCCATGTAATTTTTACTAATCAATGTCACCCTAATAAATCTAACAATAAAAAAATTTTTTAAACAACAAATAAAATAATATTGTATGAGTCAAGACTTGTGATTATTTTTCATGTAGACTGACATAATATGACCATACAGCTCATAAAAATGATGTGTCAATCAGTAGAACAGTTTATAATACAGAAAACAGGCTGTGTTAATACTCGCATAGGCAAGGCTAAAACATACGTTGTGTCATTATTTCTACCTGATATTTATTCTTATACACAATTACTGGTTTTATCTTCATCCACAGTTAACATTGAATAAATACTACTCTAAGTCTGTGGTTCTCGAAGTGTGATCTGGAGTCCCTGAATGCTTTCAGTGGGTCTGAGGAGTCAAAATAATTTTCATAATAACACTAGGATGCTATTTGCCTTTTTCACTCTCATCCTCTCATAATTGTTTAAAGAAAACTTCTGGAGGCTACATGGCATGTGATGTTGCAACAGAATGAAGAAAGAAATACGTGAAAATGTAGCTATGTTCTATTAACCCAGTCTTTACACTTCTTTTTCAAAATAGTAAAATGATGCTGCTCTTCTCACTGATTTTTTTTTGAAATTTTCATTTTTATAAATATATATTATTTATGTTAACTTGTGATAGATTTTTGTTGTTTTTAAATGAATAAATATCTTTAAACTTATAACTTCTAGATCAATAAGTATTTATAAGTATAATTTCATTTAAAAGGTTCTTTGGGCTTTTCAATAATTTTTAAGAGCATAAACAGGTTCTGAGATCAAAAAGTTTAAGAACCACTGCTCAAGTGATATTCAAAGCCATAAGGAAAATTTCACAATTAAAAGTGGTTTCTTTTTTAAATTAGTATCACTTTTGTGCTTTGATATTGCAGCTCATATATTATGAAAATTCAGCATTATACAGTCCACAATTGTGTCAGAATTAATTTAGAAAGAAGCATTTATAATGAGATTATAGAATGTGAGAGCACGAATTTGCTTTATGATAAAGTGAAGAAATTAAAAAAGCAGAACCCCAATCCCCACTCCTGTGGCTTTCATTAGCAGAAATGGCTTTGTCTTTTCCTCTTTTTTTACTAAGATTAACCAAGCAGAAAGGAATTAACCTCAAATTCTAGGTGTTTTTGAAAACATTTTAATAAATATTTTTATCATCCTAATCACCTTTAGATCTTTTATGTTTTGGAATTTGGAAGACAAACATACAAATCAGGGCAGGAAAAATAATTATGTTCAGCTGGGATTTATGCTATTTTTGCAAAGTCCAGCTCAGACTTGCTAATCTCAGCCCCTTAGCAATCCAAGTGAGTATCTTGCAGAGATCACAGTCTCCATACATCCAGCTGCACAGTGCACCTCCAAAGTCCACTCACCCTGCCATTCGCTCCTGTCACCTGCCACATCAGAACAGTATGAGTCCAGTCAAGTGTATTTTCTCAACTTCACCTGTTAGGGCCTTCCCTCCCCACCCCCACCCCACCCCACCCCGGCTCATCAACCTCAGAGTACTTTTAGGAGCGACCCAGCTGCCAGATTCTCTATAAAGGTTTTAGCCAAACCCAAAGCAAAAATAAATAACTGTCTCCACTGCATTCATCTGTCTTAGATGAAGTTCCACAGTCTGTCCTGAATTCTAGCTAGTTATATATATATTTGTCTCTCCACCCATGTGCAAGCTTCCTAAACATAGAAACTATGCCCCTCTAATGCACCCTTACCCTAGCACAAAGCCTTGCACAGAGTAAATGCAATTATGTTGTGTTGGGACTTTAGAACAGTAATAATAATCAATCAAAAGTTGCTAATGTAGAACTGTCATTCATGCTAAGGAAAAAGATAACTCTTGAATGACAACTTAGAACAAATGTTTAATAAAATAAAATACTTCTAGGTAAATTCATTAGAGACAGTATATTCTTACTTAGCTATACGGTTTATAGCTGACTAATATGTGAATCTATAGGTGTTAAACATGCCACAGATAGAAGCCATTTTATGCTAAGGTATAAGTCATAAGAATTCAAAAGAAGGCATTAATAAAAAGTATACGTAAGAGCATCAGGGTTTAAATTGAGTGTCTCTTAGTTCATTTTAAACTATATATGCCCACAAATTTAGATTCTTAATATAATATGATTGCCAAAATTTACTACTGTTATTTGACATGTTTACTTATTATTTATTGGGATTATATATGATTAATGTATTAAACAATTTATAAAATAGGTAAACAATCTACCAATGTACTATACTATATATATGTGCATATATATATTATATAAACTTGTATAGCATATATATCGATAAATGTGTATGTGTGTATGTATAGATATGATATACATATGTTTTATGTGTACATATGCATACACACATATATGTATATAGACATATATGCAAAAGATTGCTCCAAGAAGATGACAAGTATTTGGTACAATGTGACATCCTGCCTTCACTTATAATGATGTTTCCATTTCTCCTTTGCTGCTGGAGGAGAGTGAAGTTTTCAGTTTTTCTAATGGTATGGTAGATGGTGACTCATCCATACTCTCCACACCAGGAAGCCCAGCTGACTCATAGCACAGTTCTGAGATGACTGTCTGGGTTTACAGGCATAATTCGTTGTTAACACAACAGATTAAATCTAACTGACTTCTAGATGGTTAACCTACGACTTCACCTCATTAGCCCATCTAATGCAGCTAACACCAAGAAGAGGAAAAGTAGGCTGCCTTCAGAGAACAGTAATTAATGAAACGTAACCTTGAAAGTAAAGCCTTCCATCAGAGCACGCTGTCTGGAACGAGAGAGGTATTCAATAACTGTTTGTTAAATAGAGAAGAGGCCTGTAAGTTTTAGCATCTTGCCCTGTCCAGAGAAGAGAGCAATAGTTCAACCTTGATGAAAGATTTGAAGATGAGAAGTCCAAGGCAGAGTAGAATGTCCAGAATCCTTCACTGGACCACCTCCCACAGAGCAGACCCCCGAGCAGGATGACCTCTGCCTCCCACCGAGTGACCTCCTCTGTCTCCAGGTAGAGGAGTTTAAAGCATCTGGGGTCAGGGCTCAAGAAACTCAGTTTGGAGTGGCCATGGCTACTAGTTTTCTTTCCTCTAGTTGCAGTGTGCTCTAGTTGCAGTAAGTGGGTTTTTCCAGGAGTGAGTGTCTTCACGATCCCATGCTCCAGCCCTCAAACTCAGTAATACCCCAGGTTACCAGTTCTGCCAAGTAGACATTCCGATATTGCTCAAGGTACTGGAGTGACCTCGAGGTCGAGTGACACGCTCACTGGTCGTTTTCTCCAAAGGCAGTGAGAAGGGGTGGCTGAGAGATTGAGGGGATGGACAAGGACAGCCTGGTTAACACCCCCACAATTTGTCTCAAATGCCCTCATCCATTCTTTGACATAGGGAATAATGTTTTCTCTGTCTCATGAAAAGATGAGTTTTGGATAATTTGACAGGAGTTCGATGTTGTTAAGCCCAAGTTTTAACATCCAAATGGAATACTTGGAAGATTTAACGACGTTGAGTAAGTATCGCTACTTGTCATGCAGTGTGCAAAGTACTCGTATAGGTAACACAAATATGAATAAATTTCCTGCTATCTGATCCAGATGCAAAGGCAAATGGCTATGAATCAGAGTGATGAATGTTGTAATAAGGCATTTGTCGACATTGAGGCCTTCGGTAGACTGGATATATGAAAACGGAGAGGTGAAAAACTAATGAGAATGAAGACCATGTACTTGATGGAAAAAGAAACATGATAATAGTAAATATGTATTTTAAGATTTTGACATTTGTGAGGAGCTTCGTGTATTCAGTAGTCCTCATAATTTCCCCAGCAAGTGGAGATGGTGAACAGTTTGTCCCCAAAGTGCCCTGGTATCTAAAACAAGGCCAAGCGAAGCCTCATTTCAGTACAGTATTTAGGATGGGATTTAGGTTTATCCATCACTTAACAGTGTTTTGTGTTTTCACAAAATTTCAGAAGGGAACCAACTTGTTTCCCAGATGAAATGGGGAGAAAGGAAATCGGGGTTCCATAGACAAGACAAATACACAGCATAGCTTATACAGCTGTGCTTTAAAAAAAGCGGTTTCCATAAAGAAGAACAGAATACAAGAAGATCTTAAAATATTTCCTCTAAAAGGATAAAAAGGGCAGACCATATCTAGAAGAAAATTGAAGGGCCCACAGAATTATAAAAATGATTTCAATTTTTTAATGACCATTCTTGTGATAATTATATTTTGAGAAGTTTCTTTTCTTAATTGACTAAATTTGAGGGGCTTATAATAAGACGTACACGTTCTGCCTTGCTTATTTAAGGGCACTTTACAATGTTAACATAATTATGTTATTCAAATCTTGGTTTTTCCATTACCTTTCTGGTTTTTCTAGTACATCAGCATTTTTTAAATTGTCAGCACACTAAATCAATAAGAAATTTTGATAGGACAAACTCTATGCACCATGAATTATTATCTTAAATGAGAAATTCAAATGTTTCTTATTTAAAAATACCCAATTTTAAAGTTATCATTATTGCAGTAACAAATACTATCAGGAATAAAACATTGAATAGTGTAAATTTATCAGAAAAGTAAAACATCCAAAGGCCAGAAAAGTTTTATATGGAGCATTATTATAGTAAGATAAGACTCTTTCTTGTGACTTTTTAAATTTGTGTGTTATATTTTGTTGTTCGAATTATTTTCACGTAATATTACACACACCAAGTGTCATTCCCACTTAAAAGCACTAAAACATAAAAAAAAATTTAATTTTTCTTGAGGGTTTTCAATAATAGAATACACAGGTGGGGATTATAGATTTTGCAATCCTGGAATGTCACTTTATAAGGATTTTTTTTCTGGGATAAAAACAGCAAAGTCAGGGAGTTCCCTGGTGGTGTAGTGGCTAAGACTTCGGCGCTGTCAACACTGCGGCCTGGGTTCGATTCCCAGCCAGGGAGCTACCCACATAAAAAAAAAAGAAAAAAAAAACAGCAAAGGCACCACAAAGGGAAGCCCCGTTGTTGTTCATTACCCCTAAGTTCTCTCTCTCTCTCTCTTCCTCTCTCCTTCTACCCCTCTCTCCACCCTCCCCCAACCCAGTGTATTAAGGGTGCTAGAGCTTTTTTATGTTATCTCTGATTCTGATAAACCAAAGATTACTGGATTATTTTGTACATTACAATGAATAATGATGAAATGTTATACACCAAAACCAGAATTTGCAAAGACCATATGGTTGATAGCAAACTATCTAGGATTCATCATCTATGAAAGTGGGAGTTTGGTGCTATGGGTCATGCTGCTCTCAATGGAACTATTAACGGATTCCTGGACATTTTCTCTTTGTGAAAGCAGATTATCTTAATCTACTTTTAAACAAGATGCCCGTTACCTTCTAGTTTAACTATTTCTATTTCCTAGCTCTCAATTTGAGTTTTCATGTTAATTTGAATCCCACATTACAAAGAAACGCACATTGAAACTGAGAATCTGTTCTGGCACATACTCAATTGCTTCTCTAACATTGCTCACTTGCTACCATTTTCAGCAGGAAATGGTAAGAAACATGACTCAAAATTTCAACAACTCTATTACTGCAAAAAAATTAAATCAAAACCAAAGTTAAAGTTGAAATGAAAACACATAAATTTTCATAAATGGTGATTGTTCTTATCTTTTTAAAGTAATTCAAGACAATACCAAAGCATTATAATGCAATTTGGGTGACGTATTTTGAGTAATTAAATTGGTATTAACTAAATATTAAAAATTTATCTTCAAAAACTTAAAAGTAGTCCTCTGTTCTAATGTCAAATATCTTACTTTTGAGTGGGAAAAGGACTGTGGAGCTTAGGAAACAAAAGTTCCTACAAAGATAAAATGGAGCTTCTGTATTCCAAGGCACCCACAAAGTGTCAGCCCATAGTTCTTCCATACACCTAAATCCTGTTCTTCGACACCAATTAGGATGGACAAAAGAGCACATCTTTCAGTCTCTTTTCCCAACCAGCTGTCATTTCAACTACCACTGATGCAAATATAACCAAAGTTAGCAAAAGTTTCCTGAAACTTTCATTAGAACAAACCAATTAGACTTGGGCAAGTGATTTAGAATTGCAAGATCATCAGTAATAGTTGGAGAAATACTACTAACTTATTTTGTAGCATTTTATAAAAGGAGAAAATGGAAATAATGTTGTTTAAAAGATTTCTGTGTTACTACTCAAGTTTACACAAGAACATCGATTCAAAAGGTATCTAAATGGGTGAGCTACTTAAACAATGGACAGCTTGAAGATACAGTGATGCCTCATTTAAAAACTGATGATAAAACAATATCAACAACTTACATAATGTCCACTCACTCTCTGTCTGAGCCCTGGAAGCCACTGGAAGGAATGCCTTTCAAATGGCATCCAGTATTTCTTGAGGAAAGTCAAAACACTGACAGGCATTCATGAACCTTAGAAGGAGACATTTGGTTTCTGGCTTTTGTTAGAGAACATCTTAGCCTGTGATCACAGATCACAGTTCTACAGACTTCCTCTCAATTCAATCATTAGTGAGCTGAAGAGAGAATGTGTAAATGTCTGCCCAGTCCTACTAAGGCTATTGCACAGCTTCCCTGCCTTCTCAAATATTTTACTCCTCACTCAATTAAAGTCCCCAAAGTTGTTTCATTTTATATTACCTTCCTCTGGACTTTTTGCAGGATGTGTGCAGGGCAGTTGATTGTGGATCTGAAGAGAGATTTTAGCTTTGTCTTGTGATTTCTCAGTGACTGCAGTTAATAAAGTCCTCACCTGCTTTTATACCTGCAGAGTAATAAAAACTGCAAGTCCCCACCTGCATCTAAGCCCAGGGATCAACAGTAAATTCCATCCAATGATTGAATGGTACTTCATGTAATTACCATGACATCAATTTGATCTTATCTTGTTTCAACTCTTAGAACATTTTTTGTTTTGGTCCATTTTCAGGCGGTGATGACTGCAAGGTCAGCCTATGAAACCAGAGAACGCTGTCATTTTCTACGTAAGTTTATCGAGACTTACATACAACATCCTGAAAATTGACACTTTCCTATAAACAAGACCCTATGAGTATCACATTTAATTAGCTAAATACCTGATGTTTACTTGAAACAGGAGAAGAGCTGTAAATTACAAGCAGTAGATATAGAGCATAGCCAGGCTTACAGCATTATTCCAGTAGGAAACAGAAAAGTAAACACATGTCTATTTAGACTTGTCTAAAATTAAATGTATTTAATAAGGATGCGTGGAGGAGGTATGAGGCAGTTCTGAGAAGGACTGATTGATCTCAAGATTTGTGCCTTTTTTTTTTTCTCGTTTCACTTTTGCAAAACTCAGTTTCTTCCTAAATGGAAAATAGACGCACCGTGGCTTCCCAGTACAGTGTCTCTCTAAAACCTAGCGGCCAGCTCCTCAGCCTATGGCTGTGGCTACTTTTATCCACACAGTAATTATGATCCTAAAAATGTTCCTATCTCCATCTACTCTGCTCAATGTCATTTCTGTAGGGACTGGCTTAGGTACAAACTATTGTACCAACAATTTCCCCAAGGAAGAGCTTAGAAGATTCTTGTGATACAGAATCAACTCTTGTTTAACACAAAAAAAGAACTGACCAAAGAAAGCAAAGTTGTTCTGGGATTTATTACCCGTGATAAATTGATTTGCTTCAGTTCTTACACCTTTTCCGATTTCCATTACCTCCTTCGGACAGTTTCTCCCAGTATCTCCTCTATCCATTCACCACTTCCTGGGGACAGTTGATGTCACCGTTATTTGTGAATTTCTATCATTTAAATCTCAAAGGATTGGCAGCATATTTTCAAAGCAGCAGACTTATTGTGGAAACCTGGAGCCTCCTTCGTTCCAAGGGAAGGGCACCTTTCAATCTTACGGAAAATTTCTTTTTCCTTCCCTTTCTTAAGGCATATCACTCTCCTTTATTCTATTCTCTTCCTTCTGTTTGTCCTTCTTTCAATCCTTTTTTCTCTTCTATCTGGATGACTAAGTAGAAATGATGTTTCTTGTGCACAGTTATGAAATTATTTTCATTTGGTTTATGATTTAGTAATGGGCTTTATTTTTATTTCCTATGTTTCTATGTAAGAATTAGAAATATTAGGGGATTCATATGAACATTTTTATAGCTTTCTTAAAGCTTACAGTATTCTTGTATTTTTTTTAATAAACATGATGTGGTAAAATAAATAAATTAGACAAAAGAATTGTCAAAACAGTCTCTTTCACACACCCCCAATTTCTCTACTTTAGAACTGATGTTTCTAGTTTCTTTTATATATTTCTGCACATATTCTATGTGTATGTAAGTAAATTATACATAACTCCCCACCCCCATCCAAACTCTCCTTAAAATGATGAACAGAATACAAAAATTGGAGGAAACTACATTTGTGCTCATAGTTAAAGAAATTTCTTTCTGTTAATACAGTATAAATTATACTTCTCTATATTTTCTAAAACGGCATATATTACTTTAATTATAATTGGAAGACTTAATTTTTAGCTAACTGGGAAAATATAATTTTTAGTTATAATTGATTAAAGTACTATTATCAAAGATGTTTTTAAGTCTCAGTATTTGATATAGCTGCTTTCAGGTATTTTTGACAATTTTGTCTCATACCTAACAGCTCTCTTTTTCCCCATCTTGAATAACTGGTAGAGCTGGTGGGTGAGAGATCTCAAACACCCCTCATTAGTTTATAGTTACCTCCCAGATGCTAAAATTTGGGGTGCCCATTACCAAGAAGGCAAACTGGCTGAAGACAAGAGATGACAAGGCAGATAGTCAATGTCACCCTACAGAGAGTGTGTCAGGAACATCTTTGCATACCAGTATGACACACGGAGGTACATGCAGGCTGTACTAACTGCATGAATTTTTCCTAATGCAGTTTTGTCATTTACTCACTGAATTTTAAAAATAACCACCTTTGTGAATGTTTCATATGCTTATCTGACTTCTTTTATTAAACATAATTTGATCTCTCTAATCGCAAAGTATTATTTTCACAAACATCATGCTGTAATCCAACAGCTGAGATATGTAAAATCTGTGCTTCTTTAAGTAGCTTTTTCTTCAGTAATTGCAATGATCATTACATGCGTTAATGTAATGAGTTAAAATTTTTAAGCATTATAAGAGTATATAAATGAAGAATAAGTCTTCCCTCTACCTCAAAATCTTTATTCAATTACCATTTTTAACAATTTCTTATTGTTTCCAGAATTTTTCTATGTATACACACAAGTTTTCTGGGATTTTGCTGTATGCAAATAGAAGCATAATGTGCATATTACTGCCCTGCCTTCTTGCTTCTTTCTAAACCTAACAAGGTATCTTGGTGTTTCTTTTCCATTTCCAAATATGCATATCAAGCCAGACTTTTTTTTTTAAGTAGAGGAAAGTTTTATTGAAATATGTTTCAAGAGAGAAATGATCTAAGCCAAGAGAGACAATAAAAGGGCCTGATTGGTTTGGGGTTAGGGTCTTATTTCTGGCCCTGAGCCAGCCCTGCAAGTATGACATATAGACTTAGGTCATTTGATTGACGTGTAGGTCATATGACTGTTTTTTTTCTGCACATGTCCTTACCCAAAATGCACACAGAAAAACCCATGGAAGCGGGTGGGTGGTGGTAAAAACTGTAGTGCTAATATATTATAATTACATTATAGTGACAACCAGGCTTTTTAAATAGTACAAAGTATTATCATTAATTATTTAATCAGCCCTCTATTAATGATCATTTGCATTACTTCCAGTTTTTGTTTTTTTTTTACTATTATAACAATGCTATAATTATCATCCTTGTTTTGGTTACATGTACACCGATAGTTCTATGACACATTTTTAGAAGTGGAATTGCTGGATCAAAGAATGCATTTTAAATTTGTATAAAGACTGCTCAAATGCTCTTTTCCACTCCTCCTCAATGCTGATGACATGAAATATATTAATTTTTGTGAAATACATGAAAAATAGCACCTTATTTTCATTTGCATTTATATAATTTTGAGCAGGGTTAAATATCATTTAATAAATGGTCATTCAAGGTTATTTTTCTGTGAAATGCTTGTTCAAAAATCTTTCTCATTCTATTCCTAGTCAGGGAACCACCAAAAAAAAAAAGGAGAAAGAAAAAGAAAATTTTTCTCACATTGGTAATTTTATCTTTAATTTTAAGCTTAATTTTTTATTCTTTTATGATATTTTTACCAAACGGTAGTTTTAATATAGTCAAATATGTCTATCTTTAACTTTTAGACTTGTTAGTTTTATGCAATGCCAACATACTAAAAAGAAGAGTGAATATTTTATTCATGAATGAATACGACTTTATTTATTTTCAGTTTAGATTTTTAATTCATGTGTAATTTATTTGTGGATGAGGAATGAAGTAGAAATCCAGCTTCTTTTTAAATCTAAATGGCAAGCCAGTTGTTATAACACCATGTAGGGAATAATCAATCCTTTTTTCTTGACTAATTTGAAATACTACTAAATTCCCAAATATTTGGGGTCTAGTTTTGGGTTCTCTATTATGATTTATATTAATAAATATGTTCACTAAATGATAATAAATGTTTTATGTTTGTTAAGATCATTAAGTATTAGATTTAATTATTTAGTGCCTATCTACCAAGTTTATCAACCAAAGTGCATTACCGATGAGATATTAGATATAGATTATGTCCTTAAATTGCTAATAATTTGGTTGTTATAAACTAGAAGTATTGGAATTTTTCCCTCAACATCATTTTCAACTTTTCACAAGGATAAGACAGCACTCTGATTTCCTAACTTCCACTCAACTCTTTTTTTTTTTTTTTTCCCAATGTGGGTAGCTCCCTGGCTGGGAATCGAACCCAGGCCGCAGCACTGACAGCACCGAAGCCTTAGCCACTACACCACCAGGGAACTCCCTCCACTCAACTCTTTAATGCTGTGTAGCTGTGTGTCTTGCAGTATGCCCCATGTTTTAGCTAAATCAGAACCACCAGTCTGTTTGTTTAAAATGCAGATTCCTAGGTCCCATCTGGGACCTACTGGATCTATATCACCTTAGGCAGAACAAGCCCCTGGGGAGAGAGAGGGAAGGAAGGGGAGGGGAAGTGAGGGGAAACAAAGGAGGGAGGCGATGAGACCATTCTTAAGAAAAGGTGAAGCTACCAGAATGGCCAGAACTCTATTTCGGTGGTCCATAGAAGACCCAGGAGGCCATCTTGCCCCTCCAGGGGAACTTCGGCTAATTGTAATGGATTGTAATATTAGCATTACAGGGAGGGAAAATCTCCACCCTCTGTGTCCCCCTAACAGTTCTGACAAAGGCCAAATAAGGATTAAAAAAAAAAAAAAGAATTCCTCCTTCCAATAGGAAGGTCAGCAAAGACCATCCTGGGAACACCTATAATGCCACCCTTCAGTCTTGAATATTTTGTGCCCTCATTTCAAAAATAAATTCTTAAGCCCAATAAATTCCCTCTTTGGTGCAGTGGCTATTCTCCCGGCCTGCCCATTCGCACTTCTCTAGGAGTGTACTGCCCTGCCTTCTTTCAGTAAATTAACAGCTTGCTCAGCTTGCATTTGGTGCACCTCTGAGTTATTTCCTGTGGGGTAACCAAGAACCCGTTCTTCGTCAACAGATCAAAATCTCTGTCAGCTGAACTGAGAAATTTGCATTTTATTTACCAAAGCTTGAGAAGCATGGCTGTACAGCGTTGTTTAGTAAGCCAGAAATGTAGTTAAGGAGCAATATGGCATGTTTTCATCTTCAGCTGCCCCTGTAGCACAACTAAATTGAAAATGGTAAAGTGATTTGTTCAGCTATGTGAGTCTCCACTCTGCACAAACAGCTAAAACTCCCAGCAATGGGAATCTACAATAAAGATAGCCCAAAGCACCAACTATCCATGGTCACAGACACAAGAAACAGGCAGCAGACAGTTTCTTGGTTGAAATAAGGTTTGTAATCAGCAGCAGCAGGTAAGGTGACTGACAGTCTGAAAGAACATCCCGAGACATGATGTCTAACAAATGTGGCAGCAGCAGAATCTCCTCCAGAATTGATGGACAAGAAGCAGGCCAACTTGACACATGCAAATCAGCCAAGAATATTCACTACTATTTCAGTCAAAACAGTGTGGTTTAATCAATAATGCAAACATCCAGTTTCGCAGACTAACAATCCCTGTCACTGAATCCTGAGAGAGAGAAAGAAACTGCTGGTACAATTATGCAAAATCTTCCTCTAGTCTGAAATGTCAATAGACTAGGCAAATAATGCTGTGAAGAAAGGGAGGAAAGTCTCACAGGTGAAAAGTACTTTGCTTGACATTTTCCCAATTCTTCTGGTGTCGCACATATCTTCCCCCATGTCCATTTCAGAAGCTCTCAGTAATGGGCTATCATGAAAGGCTTCACAGGAGAAAGGGGTTTTGTGCAAGAACCAAAAAAGAAGCAATTGTATGCATAGAGTGCTTCAGTTATATTATATTTATAGTGCAGTATGGAGGGGGCTGGAGATGAAGCCCAAAAGAACTTCCTACTCAGTTTTGCAAGAGAAGCCTTTGGAGACATCAGATGCCCCACGGGTTTGCCTGAAGCATCTCTACCCTAAAAGGCTTGGTTATGTGGCCAAGAAAGGTAGGGGTGCAACATTCAGAAACTGGGTTTTTTCCCTCTTCTGTATAAATGGCCACGTGCTGCTTTAGAGACAGTGAAGAACTTGGTGGGAGGAAATCAGAGCCACGTTTAGGAGATTTCTTTTGGATGATACTTTTGGTGTAGGTCACAGAAATCCCACAGTTCCCGCAAGGAGCAGCCAGCAGTGCCAGTTGTCCTGGCCTCAAATCTTGGCTGCTAGTCAATGTTTGAAGGGAAAGAAGGAGACATTGTCAGAAACGTTATCCTGACACCTCTCCCCACATACCCAGTTACCCCGACCCTCAGGCCTTAGCTGAATTGGAAGGTGGAAGGATTCTGTATCTCTCAGCCTCTAAGTGCTCCCTAAGCCTCATTTGGTGTGGTCACATCCTAGTCCTTGTTCAGACAGTGGGAGACTGCTGCCCACAAAGGCGCCTCCATGTTTCTCCAGCATTTTCGAGGCAGTATGAGTCAGCCGTTACCCACGAGGCCTTCTTCATACCCAGGCATTTCCCACGGTCGCATCTCCGGGATATAAAGTACGCTGGGATTTGGGGGGCGAAATGAGAATAGGGAGTAATGGTTTCCCCCAACTCATTTATCTCTGTGCCTGATCAGATTCCATGGGAATTGTTTTAACTTGGTTCATTCTGTGAAACATTCAAGCTGAGTTCCAGGGGAGAAGAAGAGAAAGAAAGGGATATAAAGAATTTGTATGTGTCTGTGGCTTTTGTAAGTCTGGTAAGAGTCAGTTAAGGGCAGAATTTAATCTAAGCAGTTCAACAGAAGCATTTTTTAAAAGCTTAAAACTGGGAAACTACACCTTCAGCAAGCACTTATTTCTACTTTTCGACTGTTGGAGCTGACGGTGCGGGGGAGTATAAACTGCTGCATAAAATGTGGAATTAAAATTTTAAAGTTCTGATGTATATTTTTAGAGAACAGAAACAATTACAATTAAATGTAACACAAAATCCGGTTAGTAGAATTGGCATTTAAATTGGCTGCTTAATTAGTAAAACTCTATATGATGAAAGTAGTCGCTTGAACGTGACTTTCAAAGTAAAGCATTTTAATATGCTCCAGTTCTTCGAGGAGCTGCATTACTGGGTCTTGATGTTCCCCTCTGGAATGGACTCCTTCTGCAGTGTGAGTTAAGGAGTGCCTGGCCTAATGCTTGAGCAAGGAGGTTCTCAGAATGAAAGCAGAAAGTGAATCTTACGCCACAATAAAATAGACTAGGCCTTGAAAGAGTGTCTTTGGTGTAGAAAGAAGAATGGGGAGAAATCTTTTGCTCCACACAGAAGTCTTAGACCCCTATCTTACATTCCATCGGAGTCATTGGGTGGGTGACTATCTCTGAGGATGGGGATGAATCAGAGAATCCTTGAGGTGGTGCTCCTCCTGACCAAAAAACATTTTTTAAACAAAGGCCACATTAAAAAACAAAACAAAACAAAACAAAAAACACCCTTATACAATCATAGGAGGGTCTTCGGGAAAGGCTCTCTAGTTCATTCCATCTTTTTCATTTAGAGCTGGACCAAAACCATGACCAGCAGGTAAGAATCCAGTTTTTAAGATTCCCCATAGCAGAATTCCCCTACACATTTACCAAGTGCATTTCTTCTTCCTGTGCACCCCAATATTTCCCAAGTCCCTTGCACTTAGAAATGGAACTACATGACAGTTCTTGTGAACGACACGTGAGAAGGGACGTGCCACTGCCCCATCAAGGCAGTTAAGAAGGATGTGCTTTCCCCGTGTGCCTTCTCTTTTTCCTGGAGTGCTACCTCGATCATGCCAGGGTACCTTTGAGGTGACATGCTGAAGATGGCAGAGTCACAACCTGGAAGGAACCTGATCTTTAAAGAACGGTGTACAGAAGACCCTCCCACACCCTGTGATGCACAGCCCCACGCCTCCCACTGCTGACTACACTGATTTTCAAGGTGAGTGAGAAATAAATTGTTTTTATGATAAGGCACTGGGTTTGGGGGTTGTTTATTAAATCATTAGGAATTGGTCTATCTGCTAACTCTACACTCCACCCAAAAGAATTTTTTGTGATTATAATCTTCAATGCAGTATCTAAGCGATGCTCCTTCATGTTCTTTTGTTCTAGTTGCCTATGCTGGAAGCCAGTGGATGTTAAACTCTTTGGAGCCAAGGGCATTTGCTTATTCTCCTAGAGGTAGGGGTTATGAATTTTTATCAGATTAAAAAAAAACCCTTTCAAATGCACATATGCTCAAAATTTTGCCTAAAATTTCAAGATGTTTTCAGAACCCCAAGGAGCTCATCAGCAGACCCCTAGCAAGATCCCTGCTGTTGGCAGTTAGTGTGTTAGAAAGGTAGAAGAGCCCTGGAGCATGAAGTGTATATTACGTCCACGCCGTCCAAGTTTACTCATCGTCCCCTTCATATACATTGGCCCAGTCATCTTCATGTCTCTGATCTTTGGATTTCAAAAATGCAGAAAATCTAGGTCTCCAACATTGATTTTTCTCTCCCAAAGCAAATATGTCAGTGTAACAGTCCCAGGGCCAAACATCAATTCTGTGACCATGTCTTTTGATTTCTGCATCGATTGTGAGCAGTCTCTGCATCAGAGCCATCAGCGACGTGATGGTCAATATTCCAGCCAGACGCTGTGCAATTGCTTTTGGAAATAGAATCTTAACTCCCTAGTATGACCCTTGAGACGTTTTGAATTTTGCCCTTGTCAAACTCCCTAGCCTCATTTCTCATCACTCCCCTACACAAACTTTTTGTTCTTACAATATCACACTGCTCAGGGTGCACTGAATCTACCAAGTTCTTTCATGCCTCTCTGACTCTGCCTGGAATATCTTTTCCCTTGACTATCCAAAAACTCTTACTATCCTCTAAGATTCAGCCTAGGCGTCCCTTTTCTGGCGACCATCTCTGGCCCGCACACTGCTGAGTAAAGCATCCCAGAGTGCTCCCACGACATTGTCCATGCCCCTGCCACGGTACTCATCACACACAGTGAGCGTTTAGTGCTCCTTTATTGTACATTCTTTACACGGCATAGTGCCTGACATACACTTAAGCATGCCATGTTCTCAAGGAACTCACCTTCAAAGGCAGGTAGTTAGGGATACATGAAGGAAAACAAGCAAATATAACGTACCATGTTTTAAAGACGTGAGTAGAAGAATGCTCAGAATCCTATGGGAACACCCAGGATGTAACAATTCATTCTAGAAAAATAGAAGGTAACAGAGGAGAAGCAGGGGAGTGGAGGAGACAACCAGGGAAGGTTTCACTGGAGAAGGAACTTTTGACTTGAGTT
This sequence comes from Lyroderma lyra, assembly GCA_004026885.1. Classification (NCBI taxonomy): domain Eukaryota; kingdom Metazoa; phylum Chordata; class Mammalia; order Chiroptera; family Megadermatidae; genus Lyroderma; species Lyroderma lyra. The sequence goes on along the minus strand of PVJL010000372.1, from coordinate 391,292 downwards.
TTAAGAATTCAGTTAGCGCTGGCCAGAGAAAACAGATGAAGGGATCGTCCATGGACCGCTCGGGGGGAACGCTCTGCCTCGACACGGTATGCCTGACCAGCAGAAGCCTCAGATCTCTCCTAGGCCTTCCCGGCTCAGAGACTGGCTCTCAGCCACCTCATTTTTATTAGCTCCACTGTCCCCAGGTCTTGAGTATCTGCCTGGTTTATCTGAATCACTGACCACCCCGGCCCAGCAGTGTGGCCCAGGAAGTCTGTCTTGTCTATAAACTTGTCAGACACATGCAACTTTGATTTGCATGACCTTGCGCGGAATAACTGGAGTGAGATGTTCCACCTGTAGCAAGAGCTTAACTAAATGCCAAGTATACTATTAATAGTTAGGTTTTCTTCCGTTGTCAAATTAGCTTAGGCAAAAGGTGAAAATTTGGGGAGACTGTGATGTCTCGTGAGCTAAGAGTATACCTGGGTTTCAGCCCCTCTATTTTTCATTTTCGTCCCTCTCTTCCAGGAAACACTCTTCTTTTGCATCTAGGCCAGCCTCTTCTATACCTCAAGAAATGTGACTGATGATGGATCCTAATCTCATATGTCAGAGTTTCCATCAGTATGGGAGATTTTTCTCAAGTTCCAGGGCAAAAAATCCAGACAGACTCTGGCTTACTTTAGGTCAGATTCTTACCCCGGACCAATTGTGGTGGGGTGAATAATGTGTCCCTCCCCAAAATGTCCACATCCTGGTCCCCAGAACCTGTGAATATGTTGCCTTATATATGAATAGTAAAAGAGATTGCAGATGTGATTAAATTAAGGATCTTGGATTACATGGGTGAGCCCAATATAATCACAGGGGTTCTTGTAACAGGATAGCAAGAGGATAGGGGCATGGGGTGGGGCGGGGGAGAGAGGGAGGGAGAGAGAGAGAGATCAGAGACGAGTAAAAATGAAGGAAGGGGCCATAAATCAAGAAATGTAAGCAGCCTCTAGAAGCTAGAAAAGAAAAGAAAATGCATTTTCCCCTAGAACTTCCAGAAGGAATGCAGACCTGCCTTCATCCATTTAATTCCAATGATTGATTTTGGATAGACCTCCAGAACTGTAAGAGAATCAATCTGGGATGTTTGAAGCCAGTGAGTTTGTGGCAATAGGTTTGTGGTAATAATAGAAAACTAATACACCCATCAAATATGACCAAGGAACTTAAGATTTATGCAACCTGAATGGAATTCTGCCTCGGGTTGATTTCCTATTACCCACACGACTCATCGTTTCTATGTCTAGGCTACATTGGAAGGCTGGCAATTGTGGAGTTGTTTTCTTTTTTGTTTACGCTATTAAACTCTTTCGAGTATCCTCAACATCTAAGATTTCTTTACTGTAACATGACCAGTTGGTAAATGAAAGATAAAATTCTAATATGTTGAGTTTCTGGATAATTTTAATATATATATTCTAAAAAGAACTAAATTTTATAACATTATATAACAATATAACATTATAAGATATAACTCTATTCAATAATTTTCATTAAATGTCTCCCATGTACCAACACTGTTCACCCTGACACTGGTTACAGATAAATAAAATTTATGTGCAAACAAAATATATATGATTAGTGCCTTGACAGTGCGTATGGTTGAGTAGGGGAGATAAATAGTAAACAAACACAAATAAATGCATAGTTATAAATTGTAATAATTTCCTAAAGGAAAAGAGGAGATAAAATATGAAACAAAATTTAGGGGGAACTAAACTTAGCTGAGAAAAGGGTTAGAGAATTTCTACAGTTTTTATCTCTTTAGATTTCAAGGGGAAAAATCAATCAGAAATAAAGATGAGTTGGCTACACTTACCTCTTTCATCCTTATGTGCTTTAACACTTGCATTTCTGTAGTAAAGGCCAAATCTGAATTTTGGACATATAGCTTCTCTTTTATGCTCTTCTATCTTTTATTTATTCTGAATAGCCTCATGAAGGATTGGTGGTGACTGCATGCAGAGCCTTATCTTAAGGTTTCCAGTCTTTAAGATAGGAATCTATTTATCTAAAAGGAAAAACTCTTTCTACATAAATTTAAGCACAGAATCTCAGTGTGCTGAAAGGTAATAAGTAAGGTAAATCTAAAAAAAGCTTTGGTTGTATTTTTACCTTGGCTATAATTACAAATGATGTGTTTATTTCCTCCCTGCTTTCTAGCAAATTGAATATTTGGACTAGGATTAAGTGATTTTTCCCCCTTTTTTCATTCCTTTACATAGTTTATCCAGAAGTCATTTATGCTTGGAACTTGGATGACAAAAGTTAAGGCCCTGGAAAGGGTAAAAGCATCAAGAATCTTCCTGATGCTGAGTGGATTCTTGCTCTATAATGACTTCTAAAATGCAGCACTGCTGCTTCAAAGGCTACTCCTCTCACCTCCTAGTCATGGATTGCTGATCACACTCAGTGAACCGATTCTCCCAGAAAGCAATCTGATAAAACAGTAAAAAATGCCACAATTAATCCAAAACAAATTAGAAGATGCTATTGACTTCTTATTCCCTACAAACGGTTTGATATCCCTATCTACCTTTTTTTAAAGGAGGAAAGAAATCTCTCTCACACACACAGACACACACATGGACACACACACACACACACACACCCATCTTGGACTATAACAGGATGTTAGTTTAACTATTAGATTCTATATTATAATGAGTGTAAGTTCTGGAGCCAAGTGATTCAAGGTTTGAAGTTGTGAGTTAAATTGTGGAATCTCAGATCTTGATTAATGAAACTGTCATCATTATCATTACAGTTATAAGTGATTTCTGAGGTCCAGAACTCAGACTAAGCAGTTGATATACATTATATCGGCAAATTATTTCTCATAACAACCCTGAAAGATAGAACTTTTTATCTTCATTTTACAAATAAGTGAAAAGACCCTTAGAAAACTAAAAGGTGGTAGAGCTGACATCCAAGCCCAAACCCTGACTTTCCACATCCCAGGATGCTCTCTGACTGCTTCTCAGTATTGTTTTCACCTCTTGTATATTGACTTTAAAAGTTCAATGAAGTAAGTAAGAGAATAGTACAAGATTTTCTGACTCTAGACTTGTTAAGCCTTTAGCACTGTTTTTGAATGCATGCTAATTCATTTACCTTCATTATTAACTCTACACATATAAACCTGTCAGTTCGGATCCCAGCAATACTTTAATCTTATTTTTCAAAGAACAATTCTTTAACCTACAAATTTGCTTCATCTTCCATCCAGTGAGCATGCCAGTTGCTTGTTTTTTAAACTGATGCTTGCTTTCTCAAACCAATGTTCATCATAAAGAGCAGGAATTCTTTAGAGAAAGCCATTTCCCTATTAACATTATTAACTCTCCTATTAGCTTGTGGAGAAATCTATTATATTACCAAAAAATTTATTAGTTGAGGTACACCAAGTTATACTATGGTAAACATTAATCCTGAATTGTCTATGGTGTAACATAATAAAGATTTATTTCTTGCTCATAGCATATGTCTATCACAAGTCAGCAGGAGACTCTGCTCCTCGTGGGGACCCAGGCTGACCAAGTCCCCACCAGCTTGAAGATGCTCCATAAGGAACATAGCTTCTTTAATCAGGAAAAAAAAAAAAAAAGAAACTAGAAAGTTATGTATAAACTTTGTACTGCCTCAGTTTTAAGATCACTTTTGCTCCCATTTCATTGGCCAAAACTTGTCATATGGGCTCACAAACTACAAAGAAGCTGAGAAATGAAGGAGATCAAATGGAACATTGAGTGAGCATTCCTGTCTCTGTCACAAATAATATAATAATTTTCTTGTCTTTTATTCATCTTTCTTATCTTTTGAAAACAAAATGAATTGCCAAGATGCATGAGCTCAAATCGAAATCCTTTTAAAATTTTGTTTTGTTTTTTTATGCTCCTTTAAAGTCTGTATGTGAGTATTTGAACTAGCTTAAGAATTAGTCTGAAAAAAAAGAGTAGTTTCTTATGTCAGCTAACAATGTCCATTGAAGCAAAATAGAAATGTATAATGCCCCCTTCCCCTTTTATATTTTTACCTTTGTAATTTGAATCCATTTTTCCATGATCTGAATGCATGACCCCTATAAAGACAAGCAAGACAAGCACTCCCTTATACGCAGACGATGTGTCTTTATTCAAACACTCCAGGACTGTCTTTAGCAGAGAATCATCATTACTTCCCCCCAGAAGGCTGGAGACTACGTGTTCTAGAATTAATCTTTACTTGCATTCAATATCACCCACCATTAAATGAGTTCATAATTTAAAACTCCATAAATCTAGTTATTAATATTTTACAATCAGTTTAACTTAATATGTTCACCAGGAAATTATATTTCTTTAAGGTGTATGTCCTCTGGGTCTTTTACTGAAATAATTTTAGGGCCAAACCAAATATTCAGTTATAGCTGCTATATAGGTTTTCCAGGATGAAATAATTGTGTACATGACCAGGGTGAAGAACTTTGACCTTCAGAGAGCTCATTTGCCTTAAAGCTCACCAAATGTTACTTTTTGAGAAGAATCGTGCCCTGCGTCAAGATGCTGCCACAGCCATTTCTGTGCAGAGGTGAAGTAGCTGCTTTATTAGACCTTAAATTGTGATCCTAGCCAGGCTACTATTAAAAACTAAGTCTTATGGCTCTACACATCAAATAATTACTGCTTTCCAGACACCTGTCAAAGTGTATAAGCTCAACCCTACTGCAGGTCATCTCTATCAAAACTCCCAGAGAGAAAAGAAATATTTATGCATGATTATCCAGAGAAGGTGTGGGCCCTCCCTTCCTCCCACCCCTCAAAGTGTCATCTATAGACCAGAAGCATCTGCATCACCTGAAACCTTAGATTTGCAGAAATGGAGGCCCTAACTCAGACCTAGTAAATCAGAATCTTCATCTTAACAAGGTCTGTATGTACAGAAAAGTTTAAGAAGCACTACTTTAAACCGCTACATTCCTAACCTTGGGTCCATGGATCCCTAAATGGGCCTCAGGAAGACTGTGAATTCCTTGAAATTGTATCTAAGTGTTACACACATGTATGTATGCATTTTTGTAGGAGAGATTCCATGGCCATCATCAGATTTTCAAAAGGATTTGCTTCAAACATATTCACATAAGCTTAAGACACCTAGCTGTAGATTTTAGAAAATTTTTCTTTGGTCTTGACCGAAGCATCAGAGAAGTTCACCATCTCTATTAAGTTATCTATTGCTGCCTAACAAATTACTCCTACATTTAATTGTTTAGAATAATATCCATTTATTATCTCACAGTATCTGTGGGTCAGGAACCTGGGAATGGCTTGATGGGCTCAGAGTCATGAGGATGCAGTCAAGCTGTCAGCCAGTGCTCAGTCAGCTGAAGACTCAGCTGGAGCTGCAGAATGCACTTCCAAGCTCCCTCACGTGGGTGTCAGCAGGAAGCCTCAGTCCCCTACTGCCTATTGGCTGGAGACCCCAATCCTTCACTTACATGGGTCTATCCATACCTGCCTGAGTGTCCCTCAACATGGCAGCTGGCTTTCCCTCAGAGACAAACAGAGACAGAGTGGGACAGGAAGTCACACTGCCTTCTGTGACCTACCTCTGAGTCACACATGATCACTTCGCCTCATTCTATTCTGTCTCACATAATGCACGTAGTCGAATATTCTCACATGGGAAGTACTTAATAAGTGTAACTATTGCCCTGAAGGCTACTATAAGGAGCAATCCTACAAAAATCAATGTTATATAAACTATAAAGATACTATTGAGGACACTGGCCACTATGCTCCCCAGAAATCTCTTCGCATAAAGCTATGGCGGGGAGGGGGGATTCCTATTTGATTTCAGTGAAAGGAATAGATGATCCATCTCATATTCACTGTGAGTTAGATGATTGTGTTCTTCCTGTGTGGACTGCTAGAAAGCGTGTTACCACATTTATGATCTGATACTTCACGAGGGAATGGAGACCCTCTCTGAAGTATACTTGCTCTGGCCTTGCTCTTAGCATTACATACTTCCCTTTATGTTCCATCTACTCTGGTTCCCTCACGTATCAAAAATATTTTACTTTGTTTTATTGTATATGATTTTGTAAACTGTTAAAGACTTTTTGGAACTACCCAAGATATAAAACAATCTTTCAAAGTTTACTCAGGAGAAAACATACATTAGTTATAGGAAATTTGACCTAGCACATTCTCTACATAATATAGAATCTGAACATTTTTTGGAATGGTCACTTACTGATGAAAGCTATGAAAATTCTCCCCCTTCCCCAAAATGCATAAACACACAAAACACTTAGCAAATTTAGGGGACTCATGCACTTCTTTGGTGGGTTCTGAGACCCAATTTCCACCATGGGGAGCTCCCCACACCAACAATTAATTCACAGGCACCAGCATGATGTCCAAGAATTCAATTCAATTCTGAAGTTATCTACCCAGAGATGGCATCAGGTTCAGACAAAGGTTCAGTCCTACAAGATTCCTGCCCCACACCCCGCAACATGCACACACACACACACACACACACACACACACACACACACACTTTAGACATCAGTCACGAGCCCAAGTTGGTGCCTATGTTTCTGACCAATCAGCTATAGATTAAAGGTATCCACAACACCCACCTTAGGATCCATTAATTTGCTAGAGCAGCTCACAGATTCAGAAAAATATTTTACTTAGTAGATCACCAATTTACAGTTGACTCTTGAACAAAATGGGTTTGAACTTACACACAGACATTTTTCACCAAATACAGTTAGCCCTTCGTATCCACAGGTTTCCAATCCGAAGATCCAACCAAATGCAGATCAAAAACAGTGCTTTTCACCTTCCCAGCCACTGTTTCCTAACTGCAGATGGAAAATACTGTTTTTGATTTGCAGTGGTTGAACACATGAATGTGAAAAGCCAACTGTGGTGTTAAAAGTTACACTATTTCCAACTGCAGGAGGTTGGCGCCTTTAATCCCCCTGAGTTGTTCAAGGGTCGACTGCATCATGAAGGGATGGAACTCAGGAGCAGCTAGATGGAAGAGATGCACTCGACAGGGCATGTGGGAAGGAGCCAGCGCTTGCACGCCCTCTCCAGCTTGCCACTCCCCAGCACCGTTAGGTGTTCACGACCCTGGAAGCTACCTACACCCTGCCCTTTTGCGTTTTAAGTAGCCTTCATTACGTAGGCACAATTGTTCCTTCATTGACCACTGGTGTTCGAACTCCATCTCTAATACCTCAGCTTCCTTGGAGGCAGACGTGGGGTGGGGTGGGTTGGGACCAACACTCCCAATCCTCTAACCGGGTGGTTAGCCCCACTGGTCCCCCAGCCTTCCCAGTTTTCCAAAAGTCACGCTATTAACATAACAAAAGACATCTTCATTACTCCACAACTTAGAAAATTCCAGAGGTTTTGGGAGTTGTGAGCCACAACTGTGAATGAAAACTAAACACCATATTTTTCCATGTTTAAGGTGACCCTTACTTTTCTAACCCAACATTAAGAAACCCTCTCAACTGGTTACTCCTGTGTATAAGATTATCTCCAATTTTTGGTCTAACAATTTTAGAGAAAGGTATTGTCTAATACACACAAAATATATGGTATATATGAGAAATATACTTGATCATCTGAATAACCAAATGTGTGTGTGTGTGTGTGTGTGTGTGTGTGTGTGTGTATTTTTTTTAATAAATCACAATACTATAGTACCCCACTGGGTCCATTCACAACCCCCAGGTTGAGAACCATTCTCTGTGGGGTCTCCCTGAAATTTAATTCAGAGAATTCATCTTCCCTAAACTTTCTATTGTACAACAAAAGCACCATCTTAAATGGAACCTCCATGCCCCTGGAGGTACTTTAGGCCTTTCCAAGGGGTCAGATGGCATGAGTAGTTTTATAACCATCAATTTCCAAATCCTCAAATTCCATACACATTCTGTTCTCAATTTGATCTGCCTGAAAATATGCCGCAATCAAGATACCATGCCTGTTCACCTTTCCCACCTCCCCTCACCTTTCATAATTGCATTTTCCTACATTACAAAACATGTCTCTTATGCATCCCTAAACTTACCATGCTGTATTTCTCTGAAAGTAAAAACCACAGAATAAAAATATAGGGAGAATTCAAAATATCTGTGTTGATGAAGCCATCTTTAGTCAAGATACCATGAACCCCGCAGTAGACCTTAGCACCCTTCTCTGTCCTAAATCTGTATCTGTTAAGAGTGAAGCAAGGTGTTATAATAGTTATCTTTGCTAGAATATTTCCATTTTAGATTTATAGTGGAGCAGGGCAGCAGAAGTCAAGGCAATTTTTCCTCAACAACCTCACCCCTTCCACTCTTTATATATTATCACAAAATGCATTGCCTCTCAAAATAGATTCTTCTGAAAACAAAACAGACGAGCCTCAGGAAGACAAGGGAGCAGTCTCTCATTTCCCTCAGTAACAAACTCCGGGCAAAGCTCCATGACTTATCCAATCGACCTTAGCATTACAATTAGGAACAAAGATGATAATTAGTTAAATGCATACTAACTCATATATTTGATTTAAAAATAAAATCATATTTCTTCTGATGACTAATAAGTGTGCTTTGGCTCTCTGGTTTGACCAAAGGGCTTGTTTGAACAATTATCTTACACGTGCAATATTTTCCATTAATTGAATGAACTAAATATAAAGCTCTAAGAATTAAAACAAATAAGCAAATCATATGGAAGGTAAAATATTATATCCACAAAGGTGAGTTGATAGTAAGCGTTTTTCAGTTTGCCCAACCGGTTCTGAGTATATTGGCATGCCTCTAAGGAAGGAGCAAGAGTAACTAGTGCTCACTTGATAACCCTTAGTAAAGCCTCTTTGGAAGATTTATCAGAAATGAAGGACTCTCATGACTGAGTAACAAATGCTATGCAAATTAGCTCGTTCTTAATTCTGTGCTTTCAACAAAATTAAAGAAGCACCAAACTGGGTTGTCAGCTGCAATATGTTTAGCACCTACCTTGAAAGAAGTTTTAAAAATTGAGTACTATTGCCACAATAAAGCTCTTTGTATTCCCATTACTTACGAGAATAAAGTTTTCTTAGAACTTCCATCATTAAAAAAAAAAAAAGAATAGATTTGATGCTGAAAATCCCCTTTTCCTAGTCATAAGTAATGCTAAGTAAGCGTCATCCACAGAGACACATAGAATGGGAGAGTCGCTGCATCACAGGATCGCCTTGGAGAGCAAGCTAGTATAGAGAGGCCTTCGACCGGGAGTGGCACGAAAAGACTGTCAATACACATTAAACTATTATTATGATGTAAAAATTTGTGACAGAGACCTTATCTTAGTCTAGAATCAGGACAGCCTAAAGGAGGAACACTTTAGTGGTGCACTTGGCTTTTCTAGAGATAATACACATTTTAAAAATTATCCTTTTTGTGGCCTGCCTCTTCACCCAAATGTTAAAGCCTTTCTGCTTTTTGCCTTAGTCTCTTCACCTATAAAGTGTGGACTTTACTGTTGCCCCCAGAATTCCACGGAAGGCCTGAGGAGGTCCCTGGTTTACCTGCGCCTTTAGAGGTACCTCGGTGTCATTTGTTCTAAAAGATATCAGCGGTCTGCTTTCAACATTCAAGTACGTTTTCATCTTTGTTTCCGTAGCTCAAGTTTTCTAAAATCCTCTTCTCCTAATCTTCCACCGACAATTTGGTCATTTTCCTCTTTTCTATTTCCAATTCTCTCTCTTTTCTCAATTGCTCCCCAAAATAATCATTCACTTATTTTGAAAATAAAATTTTCATGCTTACCCAAATGCATACAGAAATAAAATTAAGTATACTAGAATTTCATATAAAGGGGACTTGCACTTAGGGAAGGATTGTTGGCCTTGCAAATCTTTAAATATAATTTCTAACCACGACATTCATGCAGACAGTGCCAGCTTCTGCAACATAGTCGATAATTTATGGAATAATGTGACTTTCCCCCAAAAGGTGAGACTGATAATTCATGTACCTGGCTTATGAATGGCTTAAACAACTCAAGCAGTTTCTCTTCTGTACATGCTCTCACTCCCAATTCAAGCCTTTCACCAATCTGAATTAGTTCATTCATTTAGTCTGATCATCCTGAAGGTTCTTGACACTACACTCTCCAGGAAGGCATTGCCACAGAGTCTGGCATTTGCTGTGGTAGATGGCTCCAATTATAAGCAGGAGACTACATTCTTAGGTTTATACTTATTCAACTAGACATACACATGAAGCAAAAAATCTTGAGCACTGTGCATGTGACAATAATTAGGGGTACAGGATTATTTTTCCACAAGACTGTGAAAGGAAGTGTTTGATCTGTACAAAATGTAAAAGTATGGCTCTAACCGAGGAAGATGTGAGACTTTCTAATCCCTGAGACAATAATGTTAAGGGTTTCTCTGTCATTTGGGCATTTGTACGTAGTTCTGTTCTCTAAGTGATACTGTCCTAAGTAACAATTGGTGTCTCTTTGCACTGGCAGTTCATGAGTAGACCCAGGACATGACTTACAAGTGGTAGAAGCAGTAGTGTATGTTCATTATAATGCTTCCTGTAGACTAAAAGTCAACAACCACTTGACATTCAGAAAACATCCTCGTGGTGGCAAGTCCAACGCTTCTGTCTGAGTGTGCTCAGGCTACCGTAACGAAATAGCATAGACTCTTAAACAACAGAAATTTATTTTCTCACAGGTCTGGAGGCTGGAAGTCTGAGACCAGGGTGCCACACGGTCAGGTTGTGGTGAAGACGCTCTGCCTGCCTTGCGGATGGCTGCCCTCTGGCTGTGTCCTCACACGGTAAAGAGAAAGAGAAGGCCAGCTCTGGCACCTCTTCTTAAAAGGGCACCGAACCCATCACAAGGGCCTTATCCTGAGGGCCTCATCTAAACCTGATTAGCTCCCAAGGATCCCATCTTTAAGTACCATGACACTGGGGTTATTAACAAAACTCAGTCCATAGCAGTTCTATAATACCTTTTCTGAGTAAGCAATGAAATAGTTATCCAAAGGTTAAGCTTTGTAGGAAAAGCCCTGGAGGGAGTGATGTAGCAATAGAGGTTCAGGTGCAAGAGTTTTATCACGAACTACACACACACACACACACACACACACACACACACAGTGTCACAACACAACATTTGAGAAATTGTCCCGAATTGCAGGGCTTGCTTTTTAACATAAACAATGCACCTTACAGTTTGTTGCTTATATTAGGGAAATCTACATTTCAGAATAACTTTTGGTGTTCTTTTGAAAACTCCGCCTGAAGACCAGCCAGAAAAACGAAAATAAGGAGGGGTAATTCTCTCCTGGACCTTTGGCCCACTGAAGTGATCAACTCCTACATCTATATCCTGAGTCTTGACAAAAAACACTTCTTTGCCCATTATTAGACTGAACCAGCTAAGGCGCAAAGGAGTTGTTTGTTGTCATTGCTGTTCTTAATTCTTTTCAGTTTCTATACATCCTTGCTTCAGTGATTGGGTTTAGCCTAAAGGGGATTCCAGGAATATAAGAGTATCCATTTGAAGACCTATTTCTTCCTAGCCTGGTTATGTGTTTTTGGTTTGTTTGTTTGTTTGTTTGTTTGTTTGTTTTTTACTTGGAACCAGTATGTTTCCACCTCCCACCCAAGACCTAGCTCCTCCGTGCATCTTATTTTTTCTGTCTGGCTCTTAAAACATGTATTGTACGAGCTGCACAATTATTTTCTCAGGAGTTCCCTAAGGTGGTCACTCACAACATTCAATTAATATTTCATTGATTTATTGATATTCTTTATAAGTAGCTCTAGTCCATTAATTATGTATTTGTCATTTACAGTTTTTAGAAAGAGAGGGAGCAGAATAAAGACCACGTTGTGTGCAATCGGACTTCTTCCCAGAAGCCTTGTTCATTGTTTATGCTACTCAAAGCTCCTCCTCAGACCCACAGGGCCACCTGGCAGAAAGCAGGACACCAGACAAACCCACGCGGGAATGTCCAAAATTATCTGGAGAGTCTGTCACCGTCACCCCTCTCCCAGCCCAGAGTTTTGCTCGGAGAGGTGCAACCTCGTTTTAAGAGACCACTCACTAATGGCTAACTCTTCTTTCCAACATTCTCTTTCTTTCCCAGTGCAGGAGGAGGTGTTTTGTTTTGTTTTGTTTTGTTGGTTGGTTGGTTGGTTTGTTAATTTGCTGTCAGGTATGAACAAAGGGAGAGATGGGCAGAGTTAGAACTCATCGAGTGTTCTTTCCAATCTTTCTGCCTTACACTGGGTCCTGAAGATTTGAACTTACAATGCCAGCAAAGAAAGCAAGAAAAACAGGAAGTTGCTGCCTTGGGCTCTGCTTCTGTTGTCCTTGGAGCAGTGGTGACTTAACATCCAGCAGCACGATTAGGGAAAGGCTGGAGGAACAAAAGGAAATGGAGGGGGACCCATCCATTCGTATTTTGAAACTTCATCCAGGTGCAGGCTACGGTAATTAGTTTCACTATGAAAGGTACTCCAATAATTACTGAAGGACTTAATAAATAGTACTTTTGAGAAACAGAGTTTAGTAATAAATTTAAATCATTATTTTTTAAATGAATCACAAAATTAAGCTTGCCTTAGATTCCTTTAGGTTTCCCCAATTCTTGGCTCAGGTGACAATTTACCCTATTAATGACCTTTCTTCTATGAAAACTCATTAACAACTTTTTCTCTGTAAAGTGAAATTTTGATCATTTGATTGCTGTGAAAAACAGTGTGGTTTGCTTTCAGCAAAGGTGACATTGTGCCCCTAATCAAGTAAGAGAATAGCTGTGCAAGAAGCTGTGATCTTGCTGTTAAAAAATGGAGACTGTGCATCCCTAATAAAGAATGTATTTGCTTCCCAGCCAGGGAACTATCCCCCCACAAAAAAGAATGTATTTGCAAGTCGTTGATCTCAGGGGAGTTAAAAGGGAACAAGTTAATATTTCCTGCTAAATTTTCTATCATCATATTATTATGAATTAATTGTAAATAATGCAAATGTTTGTGTGAGTGAAAATTATTTATATACAAAGAGCTGTAGGAAGAGCTACTGAAGATACATTAAGAAGTGGTTAATACCACATTCTTCTGTCAGTATTTTCTACATTCTTATTACTTTTAGCCAACTATGTTACAAAAGGAATTTATTACATTCATTGTATTTCTATTAATCTTTCTAAAAAATAAATATGATATTGCTTTTTATTTTATTTCACAGCTATTGTTTTCCACTACGCAATGATTTTTACCATAAGGCTAAAATCAATAGACATTTAACAAGTAATATAAATAGGCTTATCATCAATCAAAAACTCCAAGGAGCTAATACTGCATTTACGAACATTGAGCTTGAATTTATCCTTGCTATTGTATTTTGTGCAACCTCTTTTAGAGGTTCTGGTTTGTTGTGCTGAGAGTATAGTGCAATTCTCAATATTAAATGACAAGAGATTTTTAAAAATATAATTCAGAAAAAATTACCTACTCCACATAGCTGGAGCATGAACATGTAGGACCCTTTTCTTCCACACCTGCTTTGCCTCCAGTAATATAAGGCAGCAGGATATTTTGAGACTAGTTTGATTTTGTGTGATTTCTCCATAGAAAACCTTCACTTAGAAAAAGGGTGAGAGATAGAATGTTTGCTTTTCGAGAAGGCAAAACAAACTAATATCTTTAGGAAAACCTGCATGAAATAGGAAGGTGCCTTTGGTTATCTGATTGTTCTACCTAGTCCCAAGTAAGAAACTCAAATGAGATAAGCTAAAATCTTAAAGGTCAAATTATTAAAGTGATGGTAGTACCTAAATGAGATATGACACTAATTAAATTTAGGAGTAGAAGGGAAAATATTTAGTTGCAAGTATGGATGTAGATGGGCCCACAGATCAAAGGAATCTAGCCGGCCATTAGGCATGCTGGGAAGAAAGAGCAGACAGCACCAGGTACACAATGATTGAAATGCGCTGTCATTAATACGTCAGGACCTCACGCTTTTCACGTATCGGTTTCTTTGTCTAATCCTCCTCATTGGGTACCTATTCCTTTATCACAGCCTATCATAGTGCAACCCGCACTACTTCGTTGGGTTCTGAAAGTCACATGTACCTGTCTCCCACTTGGTAGGAGGAATTTTATTGTTGAGTGCTTAGCAAAGAATTATTCTCACTTACATTAACACGGCACAGCATCAGCAGTGCTAGAAGCCCTCTCCCTAGACTTCAAGAAACTTGCAGCATTAGTTTTATGCATTCCCCTCACTAAATTGAATTCAGTATTGTTTGAAACGGCAATGCTGCGTGTGTATGCACATAGAAGGTTATAAAGGAAACTTCTCGGGGAATGTTTTGATAGTAAAAGAAAAGAAAGGAAAGGAGCAGAGACTATGTACAGAATAGTACATTAAGTAACAATTAAAAATAAATCTCTGCAAGAAATTGGAAATTTTATAAGACTTGCCATAAAACCTCTAGGTTCATAAACACTTCTGTCGTCATTCTGACTTCTCCATAAAAGCTCTCAGAGAGCTATCATTACCCTTTCTCCTGTCTTTTTGTTTATGAATTAGAGACAGAGGTATTCTGTTGAAAAGGGCCAACAGACCCAAATGGGAGAAGGCCTGTTTAAAATTTGTGGCTTACGAAAATTCAAGTCCTCTAGCCCAGGCCAGAGACTTCTTGGCTTCTCTATTATTTTTCAAAATATGATACAACTTGAATATACAGTCACCTGCAAAACAATAGGAACAAAACGAGGGCAACAAGCATCACTCCAAGCTTTAGTTAGTATTCCTTTAGAATAAGATGATTTTTCAGGATCTTAAATGCTTGCAACTGAAAACAGCTTTTATGAATAAGAATAAGGTAGATTCTTACCAGATCAATACCTTGTTTTCAAGAGGCCGGGTTCTCATTCTATGTAACTATGGAAATCAGATTACACAGGACGGCAGCCTTCCCCATAGGGAGCTGCTTGCAGGTGAACTTTCTGATTCTGCTAGCGACATGGAAATTCTAAACCCAGTTATGGTGATTGGATTCAACACACTCTGATGGACACACACATTATCTTGGTAAGTTTTATTTTAGTAAATGGAAACAAAACAGAAAAAAATGAGGAAACATTCTCTGCCTCAGGAATCTCTCACTTACTTAATGTAGCATCCTTTAACTACCTCCAGCAGTAACACATTAGTAATTGATTTCCATAAATTATTACCTAGCCCAATTGCTAGTTGCTGTTTTTTCTAACGTCTACCTTAAATATGTCCATTTTAAAGTTTCAAGTTGTTGTTCTTAATTATACTAAAGTGAACCAGTGTACGGTCTACCTTTCTTTTTTATAACATTAGCACCTGCATTAGGTTCTTACGACTGCTATGATAAATGATCACAAACCTATTGGCTTAGAACAATACAAATTTGTTCTCTTACTGTTCTGGATGTCAGAAGCCCTAAGGAGGTCTGACTGTGCTGAAATCCAAGTTTGCCAGGCCGCGTTCCTTGTGGAGGCTCTGGGAAAGCGGCCGTGTCCGTGCCTTTTCCCGTTTCTGGAGTCTGCTGCAGTCCTTGGCTGGTAGTCCCTTCATCTTCAAAACCAGCAATGGCTAATCAAGTCTTTCTCCCAATAACTCATTCTGACCTCTTCTGCCTCAGTCTTCCACATCGACACTTGTGCTCACATTGGGCCCACTCAGAATAATCACCTTAGCTTTAAGTCAGCTTAGCAACTGCAATCCTATCTGCAACCTTAACTCTTCCTTGCCGTGTAACCTAACGTATTCACCGGTTGTGGGGATTAGGACATAACCTGCTGTGGGAGGGGGCTTGGTGGCATTATTGTGACCATCACAGCACTCCAGTATTTATTGTAATTTATCAGATCCTTTCAGACTCATTTTTGTATTAAAATATTTGAACTTTAAAAGATCTTAGTAGGTCATTTTCTGTCATGGGTGGTCCCCCAAAAGATGGGTCATCCCCCAAAAGATGGGTCAAATTCCTAACCCCTGGTACCTGTGAATGTGACCTTATTTGGAAATAGGGTCTTTGCATATATAATTGAGTTAAGGCAAATTCATTAGGGTGGGCCCAAATCTAATGTGACTGGTATCCTTAAAAGAAGAGGAAAATGCCTTGTGATACATAGATACATAGACAAAACACCACGTAGACACACAGAGAGAATGTCACGTGATGAAAGTGTTAGATAGTGGAGTGACGCAGCCGCAAACTGAGGAATGTTAGGAACTGACAGCTACCACCACCAGAAGCTGCAAAGAGGCAAGGAAGGATTCTCTGCCGGTTTCCGAGTGAGCGTGGCCCTGCCAACACCTTGATTTTGGACCTCTCACCCAGAACGGAGACGATGCCTTTCTGTTGTTTTAACTCATACCCTTTGTGCTACTTTGTTACAGCAGCCCTAGGAAACTAATTCATGGTTACATCCAAGTCTAACAGTGTGTTTCTCCTAACAAGCTCCAAAGTTACAAAATGGAGTTTTAACAAAGATGAGTTGAGATGACATCCTGCATTTCTTCAAAGTTCCCTTGTTTAGACATGTTCAAGTAGTTCCTTCACTTTTTAGCAAAATTTTCCATTGCCTTGTTAGGTGTTGTATCTTCTAACCAAGCCTGTATCATTTTCTGCAGATAAAGTAAATTATAAAATTAATGCACTTTTAATATCAGCATTGTTTTTAACAACCTCACAATAGAAAATTTCAGATCTTTCTATAAATATTTATTGAAGAGGACAGTTCCAAGACAGATTAGAAAACATAAAGACAATGAAACACTACTCATGCTCTAATGGTCTTATTTTCTGATACATTACACATCTTTGGAGCATCTTACCCCAACTGGACTTTTTCTGAGAACTGCTTAGCACACATAGGGTGGGTCTGGGCAGCCAGATTTGTGTGAGATGGCCTGCCCTTCTCAGAAATTTGGAAATGGGATGCAGGGTCATTTGATCTGTGTATGAAACTGAGAGGACGGAAATAACAAGGCATAAATCTGAGAGGTATGTTGCTGCTGGGTATAAGGAGAAGCAGAAAAAGTCAGTGTGCAGGGGCACAAAATGACACTGATGTACAGAAAGAGGTGGAGCTCATGTGGCCCCCAAATAAGAGTGACTAAGGGAGCTCCTTCCGTGGTTCCTGACAGCTTTCTCGTCCCTGGCTGGCCCTCCTTTTTACTTAACTTACTGTGAAAAGAACATAGGTCAGTTGTAGCTAATAGATTGCTGACCAAGACAGGAAATTAAATATCTGTAGGTCAAACCTGAAAGTAAGTAGCCTCTTAGACAAACAAAGTGTGTATAGGGAACACTTCAGTATGCATGATTAAAAAAAAGTTTGTGAAGGTCAGTAAGTGGAACTCAGTGCTAGAAAGGCAGGTTAGAGCTGTATCATTTTGTGGACCTTATGGCACCACTGAGTTCTGAGCAGCAAAGTGACACAACAGTAACTTAACATTTATTGAGTGCTAGTTAAGTGCCAGGCATAAGCATTTTATATGCATATCTTTATTCAATTGCAATAATTATAATGTGGAAATTATTATTATCCACAATAGAGTTAAGCAAATAAATGGAAGATAAAGTGGTTCAACAAATCTCCCACTTTTAACTCACTCCAGATGTGGAGGTTCAAAGCTTCTAGATTGAGTTGTCTTAAAGTCAGAATTGTCCTTTAGTGTGAACTTTCTAGCTGCAAATCCTTGGCACAAAATAAAAAAAGAGGCAGAAAGTAAAGAGAATTTAAGAGAGCTGTCCCTAGGAAAAATTTAGAGAGCCACTGAGGTTTGGCATTGGGAATGGAGAGGAGAAGTGACACAAAGGCTTCTTGGCAAGTCTGCACAACTGATGGCACATAAAGGAAAGATAAGAAAAGAGTCAAAGCTGAACTCCAGGTTTGGAACCTAAAACTTGGAAGGACATAATTCCCTGAACAGAAGGAGGAAAGCAAAAGAAAGCTTAGCCTGGGTGAGAGTAAGGGCAAGAGGGGACCTTGATGAATTTGTTTGGGATTGAGATGCCAGCAAAACATCTAGGTGGAGTTGTCCAACAGGCAAGTGGATGAACGAGCTAATGAAGTTCAAGGTAACGTTCAGAGTGGTAATATTGATTTGGGAATCATGTTCATAAAAACAAAAATTTAAGCCATAAGAAATAGATGAGATTGACCAAGTAAGGCTATTATGAGAAGGTTGATGGCAGAAACTTAGAAAAACATTTAGTGGCCTAAAGGAGTTTCTAGTGAGATCCAAGGTAGAATATAATAGAACCACATTATATCATTGGAGACAAAGACAAAGAAAATAATTAATAATGCAATATCTTGAGCAACTAAGATGCAAGTTCAAGTCTTAAGAGCTTAGAAGATATGCCCCCCAAAATATTAACAGAAACTTAACCATGGTAAAGGAATCACAAGGAATTTCTTTTCCAAAATAATTGTACAGAAAATGGCTTTATGAGATCAGAGGTGAAAGTGAGGAGCTTGTGGTTCAGTTCATAAAGGTCTTCCTTGCAGATTATTTGGGTATCCTGCACTATACTCTGCAAAACATATATTAACCTGTAGCAATCATTATCAGAATGAGGTGCTTTACTTGTATTGTGCTTTGAAGGAAGTATTTGAAGTAACTGTGAAATGTCTTAATGCAAAAAATTTATACAGGAAAGTAATGGTAATCAGTTACCCTTTTAAAAATAGTCTTTTGCTTCCTGTACAAATAACTCAAGTATAAAAGTTGCAAAATGCTCCAAAAGATTGAGTTTGCCATAAAACTAGTTTTTCATAGTTACAGCCTTATAACCTCAAACCAATATACTCATATAGAGAGCAGTTTCTAATAATTTTGTGAGAAGCAACTCATACTGATCATTTGGAAGTTAAAAAATAATGTTTTGACTTTAATCTTGAAAGTTCATTTGACGTATACTTGGTTTGTTTTTAAGTCTTGGTCTTATGCATTTGACAGGAAACCCAAGCAGAAAGAAAACACAAATTTCTCATGGTTTCTTCTTTCAGCTTTACTCCCTGCTGTGTGGTACCAGTCAGTGCTGGGTGAGAAATGAGTCTTGCTTTCTACATGATGCACCAAAGCTGCAGACAGTTGAGTGCTTATAAGTGTTCTGTTACTTTCTACATTTGAAATAGCAGAGCACCAAAGGCCATTTTACAGTGGAATAGAAATGACAGCAAGACTCCAGCATCCTGAAGCAAAGGCAAAGGGAGTTGTCGCCTCGTGTAACTCTTCTAGGAATCAAGCCATTTACCTTTTGTTACTAATTCATAAGGGGAATAATATACCAGAAAGCTATTCTACTGGCAGAAATACTAAATAGGAAATAAACATTAGTTTCATCTTAACATTCCTCTATTGACTTAAGAGAATAAGTTATCCCCAAGGGGATATTTTAACATCTACATTAATAAACAATTTCAAGCACAGTATAGTCATGGAATTTCATATTACTGTTACACAATCGCTTAAAATGATGTCTGATTTTAGTTTATTATTCCTTCAGAAATTAATAGCAATAAATAAATCAAAAGATGCTCATTTGACCCAAAATTTAAGAAACATTCATCAAAATGAAGTATCATTTTTAAACTATAAGGTTGTTTTAAAAGTTTGACACAGAATTTCTGGAAAACAGGCTCCTTTCTGCACTGTCAATGGAACTATAACTTGGTTCAGAGTTTTGAAAGAAAAATTTGGCAATACCTGAGTGGCTTTGATCCAACAATTCCTCATTGGGGAGTTTATCCCATGCATATTACTTATTCAAATAATCCTATATATGCACAAGGAATGTCAGTGCAACAGTTTTAGAGCAAAAAAAAGTAAATAATCTAACTGCTTGTCAATGAAATAATTAAATTACCTGCATTTATACTGTGGAATACCATATGGCTCTTAAAAATAATGCTGATATATCAAATTTCTGAATGAATTATTAAGGGGAAAAAAGCAAAGTGGAAAACCTCCCACATGAGCGGTATGAGTTGATTTGTTTAAGAGAGTAGAGTGATGATATACACATACATGCTTATATAAACAGAAGAAAATTTCTTAAGACTAAATAAACTAAGTTTGGTGACAGGGTGGGTCTAGAGGTTAAGTATGGAAAAGAGTTTTTATTTTTTATGTCTTTCTTTACTACTTGAAACTTTCACCCCCAATATGAATTACATTTATAATTTTAAAATTAATGGTACCCAATTAGCAACTACAGGAACTGTTGGAACCATAAATATTTAGACTCCATGAATCAAATTTTAAATTAAGTCTTTCTTTTCCCTCCACTTGCCCTTCACTTAGAAAAAATACATTTTATCAAGGCAGATAAGTACAGGGAAAGTTTTGTACTCTCTTTCTCTTATCCCTGCACACTCCTTCTGATAGAGCTCTTAAGAAGTAATCAAGTTCTCAACAAGTATCCTCATTAGAGAATGCATGAATAACCAGATGAAAAATGCACATTTCTTGAGAACATACCTACTATGTTTCGAGCATTGAGCTAGGGGCTTGGGATGCAAATGATTCACTGAACAAAGGCTTTGGATAATTAGGATGATTAGGAAAAATTACGAAGAGTTGGCTATACCTTTTTTTTAAGTGGTCTGTGCTCACTGTGGGGTGGAGCAAGAGGGTGTTCTGGTATTTTTCATAAAATTGGTGAAAGGGCTGAGAGTTGGAGAGAAGGAAGGGAAAGCATTAGACAACTACAGGTCAAAAACAGTATGATCTGAAGGACCCTGAAGTGATAGTTAGAAGGTAGGTTTCCAGGGCCCACTCCAGTCTACTGGAGTCAGACTTTCTGGAGGTATGGCCTGAGAATATGCATTTAAATCAAATTGTTTAAGTCAGGGGTCCCCAGCCCCAGCACCGGTCTATAGTCTGTTAGGAACCAGGCCGCACAGCAGGAATGGCCCACGAGCCAGTGAAGCTTCATCTGTATTTACAGCTGCTCCCCATTGCTATATTACTGCCTGAGCTCCGCCTCCTGTCAGATCAGCGGTAGCATTAGGTTACTTGTATAATTATTTCATTATATATTACAATGTAATAATAACAGAAATAAAATGCACAGTAAATGTAACGTGCTTGAGTCATTCCAAAACCATCACCCTACTCACCACCACCCCACCCCGCTATCCGACGCCGATCCTTTGAAAACTGTCTTCCAGGAAACCAGTCCCTGGTACCAAAACAATTTGGTGACTGCTGTTCCAAGTGACCTTTACACACTTTAAAGTTTGAGAGATTCTGCTACAAAATAATTTAGATCCTAAAGAATAAGTTTGACCTGGAGTCAGAGATAATCTCCTTCCATTTAGTGAAGGTGGTAGGGCCCATATTCAGTAGTGCACTAGATATTAGTGGGTACTCTCATGGTGAAGAAATTGAGAAAAGATTGTCATGTTAAGAAACAATTGGAGAGTTAGAATCTCTTGAGAAAAAGATTTTAAGAAATCAATATTGTGAAAGAATGTAAGAGCAAAGACAAAATTAAATTAGACCTAAAGCACAGATTAAGTTTGTAAAAAGAAGCTAGAGCCCACAGCTTTGCAGTTCGTCTGTTACAGTGAAACAGCTGAGCGTATCTTGTCTCTTTTTGATTATACGTATTATAACTTTTGATTATGGACAGTGTAATCAATAAAACATAGATTCCCCAGAATAGTTAAGAGATGATTTTAAATAAGCTCTTAAAATTTGGAGATAATAATGAGAATAGGTATAAATACATTATCTATGACTGCCAAACTTAAACTGAATTGCATTCAGTTCAATGGGCATTTATTTACTGGTTACTTATTACCTTGCAGTGTGCCAAAGGGTATTAGAGAAGGGAGGCTGGATATAAGGCACAGTGCCTACCCTCAAAGGGCTTACAGGCTTGTGAGCAAGGCTTAGTAGCTGTAGACTATAATAAAAGGCAGATGGCAGATTCCAAATCAAAATACAGTAAATAGTAAATCAAAGCTATTGGAGTTTTAAAGAGGGGTTATTTCTATATGGGAAGGAGAGCTAAGGGAAAGTAGAACAAATCCATCAAACTGACGCTGGTGGCAATGTTCAGCCAAGCAGACAAAGGAAGCCTTCACAGAAGAGCTCTGGTTAGAGAGGAACTCAAGAGGGTGAGCATGTTGGGAGAGGACTGGTGAGAACACTTTTGTAAAGGTGTGATAAAGGGCAAGGGCTTGGTGGGACTGATCTGGGTCCATGAATATCATACTAAATATTCAAGTTGATAGGAATTTTATTATTGCTATAATAAAGGCTATGCCACTCACCCAAATCAGTTAACACCCCTAAAAAGTAGATGTCCTAAAATGGGAAGAGACCTGTGCATTTCTAAGTTCATCACACTTTGGAGTTCTTTTTATAAAACTCCAGATGCCACAAAAATCATATTCTCTGATGGATTTCCAATGAGGTAGATGAGATACAGTGATTAAAACTTAGAAATATAAGTAAAGAAAGGGACTTTCTATATTTCTTTGCTTCTTTGGAGAGATGCTTGTACCAACTCAAGGATTCTCTATAGGGACACTATTACACCACAATTATGCTTCTCAGGTTTTATTTTGCTTTATTTCTCAATTAGTTTCACCTTGATTAATTTGTGAGTTTGAATAATAGAGGTTCTATTAAAACGTTTTCCTTGAAATATTACTTTCCCATTTGCACTGGCGTTTCCTCACGTTAACAAAAAACAGATATCCAAACAGGTAATAGGAATATCCCTCTTCATTTAATTACCTGATCATTTAAATATATATGCTATCTTCTTTGTGGGAAGAACTCAAGGACTAAAATTAATCCTCTTAAATGTCGGTTCTGTGCGTCTAGTGCCTTTGGAATCACTTCAGTATGTGGCACAGCACCTGCCCCATGCTTTCGACATTGTGTTTGACTCCATTCGCTGTTAGTCTCAAGGAAAGGTATTCCTTGGAAAAGTGTGGTGTGCTTGACCGTCTCCGATCGGGCTTCGATCTTTGCTACCTCTTTGTGTCTGTGAGCGCAGCAGTGGTGCCCAGACTCGCGGGGACCTTCTACTGGACCGAACCCCAAAAGGACTCCAGCCCTACCTCTGACTTCAGTAGGCGGCCTGTCTGAGCTCGACAGCCCAGCCCTTTGGATGAAAGAGCGTATTGTTTGCAAGAGCAGGCAGCAGTGCCCGCGTCCCGGCCTCCGCAGGACAGACTCGAGCATCCCCCCGCCCCCCGGCTGGTTTCCAGAGGCCCGGCGCCCCGCCGCGCCCTTGGATAGGCTCCAGCATCTCTCGGCCTGGAGGCCCCAGGCGGCCGTTGCTCCCGGGTCAGGAGCCACAGCTGTTCTGCGGGCTCGATCCACAGGTCTGGGTGGAAAAGCCGCGACTGCAAATGCCTGGACTGCGGCTGCTGAGCGCCGGTGGCCAGGGACCAAGGACGCGAGCAACCACGCGGCTGCCGGGCGAACCAGCGCTGGGCCGCAGCCCGGGGAGCCCACTCCGGCCTCGGCCAAGCGGGGATCCGCAGACAGGGTTAGCGGAGCAGAACGGAGCCAGCCTTAGCCCGGCTCCAGCCCCGCGGACCTTCTCAGTCGCCAGGGCCCGGGGAAGGAGAAACAGTAGCTCGAGGGTGGCGCGCTCTCCGCCGCCTCCGGGCCTTGCACTGCCTTGCCGCTTTGCAGGCGCCGGGCCGGGGCTGCGGGGGTTCCCTGGGCCCGGGGTCGGAAGGACCTACCGGGCCTTAGTGCTGCGCGATCCGTCGTCGGCTAACGCCGCTCCGGCTGCATCCCTGGCGCGGCACCCTGGCTCTGTCAGCAGGCACAAACCAGCTCCCTTCCTGCCCCTAGGCCCTGCTATTTCAAGAATTCTAGTGAAAAGTGTGCACCGGCGTAGTACGGGTCGGAGCAGCCCCGGGAACTCACAAAGCAAGAAGGCACGCGCGGCCGGCACGCAGGCACATTCGCTCCCTCCGCTAGGGTCTCCCCAGCTGTACTATGGCAGGACTGGGATAGAGGTCTGGTTTTGCCTCCCACATTTACTCTGAAATCAAGTCTCTTGAAAGTGAAGGTCCATATGGTTATGTCACTTCCATAACAGTCGCACTGTGTCCAAAATGGGCACCGGCACTAACCCGGCCGACACTGAGTTCCCCAAGACGCGGAGTCTCTTGGCCCTGGGGTTTATTGTTTTCTGGATGGAACGGGCCTCCGAATTGCCCCAGGAACGTCTCAGTAAGTACATGTGTGATGATTCCCATTAACCGACAGCTTGTTATTTAAAGAACAAATGGATTTAGGTACAATGTCATGTGTACTTGTTGATACGCCTTTCCTATGGACAAGAATGATATTTCTGAGCTCTCCAAAACAAGGTCGACCTGTATTTCCAATCCATCTCATCTAATTAAAGATGTGCACTTCTGTAGAGATTCGGTGGCCAGATTACAGTTAGCATCTTAGACTATTTTGATGTTCTGAGTTGAATCTACATTTTCATAATTGGACATTAGCATATTGTATGTATTGCCATTGCAGGTCTCTCTTCCACAAAACTACAAGCTCCCTCCAGGCAGTGATAGTTTTTATTCCCCTTTGATTATCCCACCAAGTAATGCCTGTCTATAAGTACTCAATAAATGATTATTAAATAATTACACCACTATCCCTTAGTCTTTACATTTCTAGACTCTAAAACAGGAATGAATAACAAAAATAGGGCTTAAAGATATAAAAATAAAAGTGGAGGACTTAATTGTTCTTGCTAAGGGACATTTATTTGCAAGACAGTGAGAGTGCTTAGAATCAGTTTGCTAATCAAATCTTCTTGGCTTTAGAGCTATCATGTGCAGGAAGTGGGAATGACCTACATTCTCAGGCTATTTTTTTAAAAAAATCAGTATTTGGATGTATTTCTCGTTGGACATATTTTCCTTTTTGTTCTCCTTTTTTTCTTTCTATAGATTACGTGTGGTGTAACCATTATACTTGAAGTGAAAATGTGCTTTGCTAACCTTTGATACCTTATCTGTCCTTGGATTTACTGGTACATTTGACTAATGTCATATTTCTCACTTTTTATATTTTCACTGGCATCCTAAGATAATAAATTGGAGAAACCTGGTTTCGATATTTAAATACTTCACTTGGGAAAGTGAGCTGCAAATATTAAAAGCCATTAGCTGCCTTAATTGTTGCTTTTTCAGCTGTCAGTGATACTTTTATATCCTCAGGCCTTACTTAGTCTTTGAATGTACTACCCAGTCTCCTCTGAGTAAATATTTGAAGAACCTGTCCTGTTAATATGTAATATCTGTACTCCAATGTTATACTAATATACTAAAATTTTACTAATATACTAATAAAACATACTAATATTTTAGCAGATACTGTTTTTCATAAAGGATTCAGGTGTGCTTATTCATCTTATATAATAGCATTTAAAAAACATCATCACCACATGCATATTAGAAAATATTCATTTTGGACCACATACTATCTAAAACACTTTCTATTAATACTAGAAATCTCTTGGAGAGGATTCTGCACACATAGGAATTCTTTTTATTTTAAATGCCTGTACTAAAAATATACTTCACTTGGAATAAGATAGTGAAAAGACTAGGTGCCTCATCAATATCAGTTTTGGAATTTCTGTAGACCATTCAGTTTTAACAACATAAGCCTCTTTTCTTATTTTCTACTACTAACAAATTTTTTTTTTTTTAATTTAGGGTTAACCACTTAAATTTCTGTAGTACCTCTTCTACTGTTTGCTCAAGTGCCAAGTATTTATTCCTTCCAGATTGTAAATAAAATATGGTTCAGAATACCATCTCTATTTTGCAGCACCAAGAAAAAAATGCTGTTGAATTTCTGCGTCAATTTCTCCTTCTCCGTGGTGATTTTTAATGAGGTCCTTATTGTTGCTGTTTCTTTTTTTTATGACCTACTTTCTTTTTAAGTACTTTCATAATATAGGGTGTTTTCATTGATGGTATTTTCTGCAGTGTGTGAAAGAGTCTTAAATCGCGGTGAAACAGATTAGTTGGCTATCACTTAGTCTAGAAATACTTCCGTGGTTTAAAAATCGTCTGGTTACAACGTTCCCAATTTCATAGTCTGAAATCTTTTAAGCTATGTTTTTCACAATTGCTCCGTTTTCCCGAGGAGGATTTTAACTTCATTCTGTTGTGATTCAGTTATTTTTCTTTGTTGCCTGCACCTCATAGATGTTGTGTTTCTACGGGAGAGGCGTTCTTGGGGCTGGAGAGGAGAGGAGAGTGGAGCGAGACCGCAGGCAGTAGATCCCTCCTCTCCGTTGGGTGAGGAGTCAGACCATTCTGACAGCTCGCAGTCCGGCTTTGACTCTCACGCTTGAGCAAGTCCACGGGTGGGTTTTACCTGCTCCCTCTCCCCCTGCGTCTAGCCTTCCTAAAGGCCAGCCCCACCTGCAGCCACTGCCCTCGCCCACCCAGAGCTCGGCCCCAGCCGTCCTCTCGGGGAACTGGGGCATCTGTCCGTAGAAGACTCCGGAAATGGGCAAAGCCACGCCGGGATTCGGACGCTATAGAGAGCAGCCCCCCCAGGCGCTTTCCCCCCCGGTCGCGGCGCCCACGTGACCCAGAACGGGCCCTCCCCGCAGCCATCGGCCCGCCCCTTTCGGCCGCTGCGGCCCACTTCCCGCTCTGGGTAAGTAAGCCGCGGCTTTCTGCCCCGCCCCGCTCCGCCCCCTCCGTGCCCCTTCCCTTCCCCTCCGCCGCGCGCCCTCGCGCCACTCTCCCCGCCTCCCCCATCCTCCCCACCGGGCCCTTTGTACGTGCTCCGCGGCGTGCAAACGCGCCGGGCACGTGACTCATCCGAACGTGGCATTGTGTTATCACGTGACCCAGGTGCGTACGCGACGGAGCGGGGTGTGAAGATGGCGGACGAGGAGGCCGAGCAGGAGAGGCTGAGTCGCGGCGAGGGCGGCTGCATAGCGGAGCTGCAGCGCCTTGGCGAGCGACTCCAGGAGCTGGAGCGACGGCTGCGGGAGAGCGGGGTGCCGGCCGTGGACGCGGCCACGGAGTACTGTCAGCAGCTGTGCCAGGTGAGGGCGCCTGGGGGCCCCCTCCCCCTTCCCCGCATCCCGAAGTGGGGAGAGCGCGAGCGGGAGCCTAGCGGCCGGGCGGGGGTCGCTGCTGCCTTGGCGTGGTCGGAGCCGCCGCCCGGGCGGCCGCGGCGAGGACGAGCAGGGCGCCTTTGTGTGGCGGCCGCCGTGGCGGGGGTCGTCGCAGCCCCCGCCTGCGGGGCAGGGGCTTGTGGGCTGGGCGGGAGGTCCCCCTCCCCTTTCCTTTCCCCAAGTCGGGACTGCGCGGTCCCCGAGGCAGACGCGATGTGGACGGCGAGACCCAGAGCCCTCTCCGCCGCAGGGAGAGGGCAAGCGGGGAGTGAAGGCCAGGTCCTCTTCCTCCTCCTCCTCTTATTGTGCACTGGGGATTACCGCGCCCCCCGCCTCTGCGCTTCTGTTTCCCACCCGGACGGGCCTCCGCCCCCTCCGGCTCGATTCCTTCGCCTCCCCCTGCTTTCGTCCGTCCCGCCCCCGGCCCCGCTGTCTGCCGGCCTTTGTTGTTCGAGTTTCGCCTTAGGACTAAGGGGCCTTTGTTGATGTTTCGAGGAGCTGTCCCCGCCGACCCCTACTATCTGGGCGAAACGTTCGGGTGGAGGTTGTCCCTTGCCGTCTTTGCGTGATGCACCACATCTAGGGTAAACGTTGCTCTCTCCGTTAGAGAGGAGCTGCCTCTGTATACGTATCCTAGGCTCGAATGTCCCTGTGGGCGGCTTTTTCAGAGTCCGCTTCTCTTTTGCTTTTCACCCGTCGAGGAGTACGGTTTCCTCCTCTGCCCTTCCTCTCCACTGCGCCCGTATTACTTGGAGCCTGGTGAAACCGATAGAACTGAGGTTCTTGAAGACCTGTGCTCAGGTCAGTTTCAGACCCTTTCTTTCATTTTCTTGCACAAGGACACTGCTTTCGAATAATCGCGTTCTAACCAGGATTTACAGTGTTAATAACACTTAATAGAAATCGGAGATGTGGGGGTCTACATTTGGGCTTGACTGATTACAAATCTTCCAGTTATGTCTGAAATTTCAAGGTGCTGATACTCGTTATGGTGAAGATTTTGGTTAGATTGTCTTCTTGAGGAGGAAAAAGACATGGTTTACATAGGTCACATTTAGAGTTAGCGTGTGAATGTATCCCAGAGAACTTGTTTTGGAAAGATACTGTACTTAAGGTGAAACAGCGGTGGACCATTTTAGCATTTCAGAGTAGATTACATTTTCACCTAATTTTTTAGCCTCCAAGTTCTGAAACCTCCTTTTTGAGATCAGGGTTACTTGATACCATACAGAAAATTCTCCATTGCTGTATGCACATTATTGTCACTAATGATTTGGTGGTGGTTCATTATCTTTAAAAAATAAAACTATGTGAAATCAAGTGGTAACTTGTCTAGGGAGGACGTATGTGCATTGTGAAAGCTCCCCTAAGGTAACAAAGGTCTTGGTGAATTAGAGAGTCTGTCATTCCTTTGAATCCTAGTTTTAAAGAATTGTTGGAATTTGCCAGTTTCACTACCCTGGGAGTACCCACTCATTCTTAATTGGTCTTTTAGATATAAAGACTTATTTTAGACATAAAAATATACTTCAGTAAGATACCCATAAAAGGAAGTCTTTCATTTGTATGTAAAATCAGCTTTTTAATCAATTAAAAGTACTAAAGCCTAACTTTGCTGGAAGATATTTTTCAGATAACAGTGTCCACTGATGGTCTCAAGGCTAATTAACAGTAAATACTGTTTGCCAGCAATATTTATGAGCAGGATTAATAACTGGGAAAATGGAATCTCATGCAAGTTGAACTTTTTGAGGGTGTACAACATCATAATCCCTAAAAATATTTTAAATGAATGAAACAGCATTCTTTTTTATTAGTATAAAAGTAATTCCATGTATTAGTTTTAAGTGATTAGTCTTATAACACATAAGTTGATTTTATTGACCATTGCTCCATGAAACAGTAATAAAACAAGTGCTGGGTTTGTGGATTTCAAAATAATGAAACATTTTATGCACTAAAATCCCACAGTGATTTAAATGTATTTGAAAGTGTTCTCCATTATTTGCATAGGTATAGAGTATATCTGATGTTTGATTTCCCCTCTAAAACATTATACATCTTTAAAAGTAACCTATTTGTGTTAGTAAACTGAACTTGAAACAATTGTTTCTTAAAAATTGTATCCTTAACTATTATTACTTAACCTTTTGATATGAGTTGAGCAAAGCGGTGATTAACAATTCTAGAATTTATTGGAGCAGTCTAAAAGCAGTGCTAAAAATACTAGGAGCTAGAAATTGTCTTGGTTTGTAGCCTTAAGATTATCATTTGACAATTTCTGTCTAAGCTTTTCCTGTAAAACTGGGATATTCACATGTTCAAGAAGACAAAGATGAATGAACATTTGTCAGAGTTAGCGGGCTTCAGAGTCAGTAAGTGTTGATACTTAGTGCTTGTATAATCCTCATTGTTGCATTTATTTAAAAAACAAGTTTATATTCTGAATTTTTACCTCAGCAAAAAGTGAGATTCTGGAGAATATAATAAAACGTACACACAGAAGTTGCTTACACTTTCTAGCTTATTGATAATTTTTCTTTTTGTGTAAGGTAGGATAGTAATAGATTTCTTGAATTCTGAAAAATAAAATAGAAATGAAAGACATTAAGTTTTTCCTACTGTTAATGGTATTGTTTTGCTCTTTATATTGGGTTGCTTCCTGGAAGCATGTCCTGCTTATTTACATGAACACTTGCTTAAAGCTTAATTGAAGGAGAGGAAGGTGGTAAAGGATGGGCAGGTTGGGAATGTCTGTCAAAAATCTTAAATTTTTATGTATCTTTACAAGCTAGATTTAATCTGAGTAATGTAGTCAGCTTATTAATTTTATGAAACTCAACTTAGAAGAAGAATGTAGGATAATCAAATAAATATTTATATTTGTTTCAGGATCATTAGGACATATAAAAATGATTATAGTTGGAAATTGGACTGTTCACTGTATTAGACTGGGCCAGTACTCACTCATCATCTCAGCCTTGTTATCGAATACCACACTATGGGCCCGGCAACCACCATCATGTTCCTGGCCTCACGGACCCTGCGGTCTCCGGGGTGCGGTGAACAAATCTGATAGTGAACTGTGATTTGTATCTTTTATTTCTGAGTGCAGTACAATGGAAGTTTATTTATTTGGGAGTTTAAACAGAAGCATTCCAACAGAAGAATGTTTTGGCCTGTGTTATTTAAAAAGTTCAGTCATTGTAATAGTTGAAAGATTTTTGGTGGGCATGACATTTGTTGACAGTATTACATATTACTGATCTTGATTAGTGGTTAATACATGAGTTATGACTGTTACTAGTCGTTTTATCTTTTCTGGTGGCTGATAATTGTCTTTAGAATGTTGAATTGCAGTCGTGGAAATATGAGGTCTGACAATTAAGTTTACGAACTTGCCACCATGCATTTATGTTGGCAGCATTGTACACACAACTCGGTGAGGTGTCATAACCTTGGTGTATCTGTGTCTCACAGCCGTGTTCGTGTTGAAATGTGGTGGTGTCTTGCTGAGTGGTGTTCGTTATTGTTGTTGCATGTTTTTGTGTACTGTTGTGAGAACGTTGGAGCAACAAACATTCAATTTCTTGTTAAACTTAGCAAGAGTGGAAGTGAAATAAGAGACATGTTACTCCAACTTTATGGGGATAATGCCATGAAGAAAACGGCAGTGTACAAATGGATTAAGTGTTTCTCTGAGGTGAGCGAAAGCGCCACTAATGAAGAGAGACCAGGGTGCTGGAAATAAAACTCCGGTGCCACAAATAAGTACTTGGAGATTCAAATATC
Organism: Lyroderma lyra; assembly: GCA_004026885.1. Classification (NCBI taxonomy): domain Eukaryota; kingdom Metazoa; phylum Chordata; class Mammalia; order Chiroptera; family Megadermatidae; genus Lyroderma; species Lyroderma lyra. The sequence goes on along the minus strand of PVJL010000372.1, from coordinate 360,260 downwards.
TCCGCAAGGCAATCTTTACTTCTGCAAAAGGGTGTACCACAGCAGCTCAGACAAAAGCTGCAGTCACCCCAAGCAGAGGGTCGAGCAGAGGGTCGTGTGCTTTATCCCTAACGCAAGCTTAATTAAACCTGTGTCTTACCCTGTTGGCTAGGGCTTCAGACCTAACACTCTTACCTTTCCCCATTGGCTGTTTTATATTTTCATGATATTTCACGAGGGTGGAAGGTATAAAGGGAGTTGGGAGACAAATTCCAAAGCAGGTCATATGACCTTTGTGTAAACAGGATAAGTTGGGGGAGAGGATAGGGACCTGCTCTGAGGTAGATTCCTAAGGTGGGTTTCTAAGTAGAGAGGTTATGCCCTTATTTGGAAGAAAAGACATATATTCCCTCAAGGGCAGCCAGTAACGAGCAGAATTGATGAAAACATTGCATCAATTGTGCATCAAAATTGTCTGAATGTGAGAAGCACAGCAGACCAAGTAAACATTGATAGAAAAATCTCAACTGAAAATCTTGTTATGAGAAAGGTGTGTGCAGAAATGGTTCTGAAGGAACTCATTGATGAACAGAAGCAAAGGAAAGTCGAGGTTTGCCAAGACTATTTGAAGAGGCAAGATGATGTTTAGTGTCGTGTTATCACTGGTGGTGAAACATGACCCTGAAACAAAGTGTCAAAAGTTCACAATGGAAGTCAACCAATTCTCTGTGACCAAAAAGTTCCGTCAGTCCAAGAGTCAAAACAATGTTGCTCATCTTTTTTATATCAGAGGGACTGTTCATTATGAATTTGTACTGATTGGACAAACAGTCAACCAAGTTTACTATTTGGAAGTGCTGAAAAGGCTGTGTAAAAAAGTTAGATGAAAATAATCTGAACTTTTCACCAACAACTAACTCACAGCTCTTGCATCACGACAATGTATCAGCTCACACGGCACTATCTGTGAGAGAGATTTCAGCTAGTAAACAAATAACTGTTTTGAAACACCCTCCCTACTCACCTATCTGGCCCCCAATGACTTTTGTCTTTACCCAAATATAAAGGAAATATTGAAAAGACATTTTGGTGATACTCGGGACATCAAGAGTCATATAAGGACAGCTCTGATGGCCATTCCAGAAAGAGTTCCAAAATCGCTTTGAAGGGGTGGACTAGGTGCTGCCGTCACTACCTGTCTTCCCAGGGACAGTACTTTGGAAGTGACCATAGTGATATGCAGCACTAAGTTGTATATCAGTTTTTCTAGGATGAGTTCACGTACTTAATCATCAGACCTCATATGTGCATGTAACATGCACGTGTGTGTGTGTGTGTGTGCTTTCTCTCTTCAGTGGCATTTGGAAATATATGGGGTTGGTTGGTTGATCATTAAAGTGACAGACTGTGATACTGGCATTTAGTGCCCATGGACGCTAAATTTTCTGAAGTAAACAGGATAGTTTCACCCCATTGACATCTGTCTCTCTCCCTAAATACCCATAGTTCCCTTTTGGGAAATGTTGGACATAATGAAAAAGAATATAAGATTTTTTTGTCATTATGCTCTTTTCAGTTAAGATAATATAGTTACGTTAAGAAATGTAGTTAATCTGGACAGGTCCAAGTAAATGCTCTTCAACTGTATTTAAATTTACATTGATCTTGAGAGGTCAAGAAAATGTTTTGTCTGTAACAACGGATTACATACAATTATTAAACAGTAAAACAGTTCACTTTTACTAGGTGAGAGGGTAGCAAATTCAGCATAGTTAATTGTTTTAATTGAAGCAGAGATTTGACCTTTTGATATCATTGAATTCTGTACCTTTAAGAAAACATTTAATGCAAGGACTAGGTTTAGATGTTAGTAGGGAATATGAGGTATAGGAGACTCTAGTAGGATACACTAACAAGGTAAGATTTAAATATCACATCAAGATGACAGTTGAAGAGATGTCAAAAGGTAGTATATCATTAACAAATTTGCTTTATTCTCTTTTGAAAATTGAAAATGTACATTGAAATTATTTTTAAAAATTCAAACGTATAACAAAAACTTAATCTCCTTTTTACCCTAGATCTCCACTCACCTAATAGTTTTTTATGCATATTTCCAGACGTACTGTTTGCTCTAGATGAAGAATATACTATATAGTGCCTCTTGTTTTTTCACCCCCACCCCCCCAAAAAAATGTCTTTGAGATCACTTCACAGTTGCATATGTAAATCTATGCCTTGCTGCTTTAAATTGTATAATTCCAGTCTATGGTTGTCGCATTAATCAGTTAATTATTGGTTGCTGTTTAGAGGAATAAGTTAATTTTAGGTATAGTAACTTCAATAAAGATTTCAAGGTAGGTTAGTAAGCATTGTAAGCTGGGGTATCAGAGAAGGCTTTACTGAAGAAGTAGGATTTGAGCTAGACCTGAGTAACTTGTTAGTGCCTTATTGGTATAAGAAACAAAAATCAAATTAAAACTGTTAGGAGAGCTACTGCATGTTTAAATTATGTAATTAAAATGTTTCTTTGTATACTTTGTTTCATATGTTTGGTAGATGTTGATTCCTTTGTTTATCTGCATGTTTTGCTTAGCTTTAAGTATAAAGGCAAGAATTTTGAAAATGTTTAAACATTTTCCTTTAAAAACTAGACATTATTCTTTTGATTATTAGAGGGTATCTTAAGTTAATTTGTAGGGCACCTCAAATCAGAAGAAAAGATGGCTTGCTTGTTAATTAGTGATAATTACTTTAGGTATTGAGGGAGTAATAAGTCATTTAAACTTTAAAAGTTTAGGTAATGCTCAGGGGAAATAATTTTTAAGGTGTTCATAATTAGTATGACTGCATGCTGGAGAGAGTAAATTTCACTTTTCAGAATATGCTTATACCAATTTTAGCAAAGGAAGATTTTACCAAATTTGCTTGCCTTCTCTTAATTAAAGGGGGGAAGAGAAGATGTATTCTTCATTTGCCCTTCATAGTACAGTAGACACTCCGTTAACTGGAACTTAAGCTACTGGCACAATGTTGCTTGAGATTTTGCCAGTTGCTTGAGATTGCCTAGAGATTCTGTCAAAGTCAAGAAACTATTTCCCCCAAATTCCAAACATAAAATCTAGTTCTTAAAATTAACTAATCAGTATATGAGTGGCCTCATTTATAAAATGGGAAGTTTGCTTTTCATTAATGTGTTTGTCACGTATCCTATGTAACTTTTAACTATGTATGCCCACTCCCACCCTAGTCTCTTGATTCATTGTTTTGCTTTTGGCATTGAGGGTTGCAGAGTGCACCTTAAAGAAAAAGTTCTCCTGTTTTCCCCTTTAATTTTACATTGCAAAATTTTAATGGTCTCTGAGTACATATATTTAGCCAGAAGATTTGTTAACATTCAATCATTTATAAACTTTTATTTTAGTGAGATATTTAAATTCCTCTTACGTGGGAGTTCTAAGGGAGCTATAGAATTATGGAGTGGATCTCTGCCTTCAAAGAGTTTACAAAATCTAGTGTACATAGTAACATTTAAGCGAATGTATTCATAAATTATCTAGTGATAACTGTCAGTGGAGTGTGAATTAAGGGAACTAGAGCGTTTTCAAATTACTGTTTACATTGGGTCTTGAATGAATTTGGATAACCAAAGAAAAGTGGGAAGGATGGGAATAAACACTGAGAAATGGAACAACTGTTCACACTGGCATCTTGGGGAGAAAATGTCAGGCATTGGGGTGAAAAATTGTATAGAAAAATTGGAGAAAGGGTTTAGGATCTTGTTAAGTGTAGATAATATATGGTTATATATTGCCTAAAGACTTATCCTTACAAATTTTGGGCATTGAAATAAAATTAAGTTCAGAATGTTAAAACCTTTGGTTTTTTTATTGAAGTGTTTTATATCAGTTATTGCCATGTAACAAATTACCCCAAAACTTAGTGGCTTTAAAAAATCAAATATTTTTATTACTGTTCTCAATCAAGTCTGTGGGTTTATTGGGTGGTTCTGCAGTCAGCTGGTAGGTTGTCTGAGACTGAATGGTTTCAAATGATCTCACTCATATGTGTTTTGAAAAACAGTACTTTTAGGGGATTATGGGCTCATTTTAGCAGTAAGCACAGAGGCAGGCAGTCCTAATGTTATAAGATGGCCTTCTAGACTAGTGGATTCAGAGCATTCTTTCATTTCCTTTAAGAAGAGCATCAAAATCTAGTACACATAAAATAACAGTTTTAAATTTCTTACAGTAAATGCTAGAAAACCAACATTACGTCCATGAAATCCAATTTGAGAAATACTGTTGCATGAGATAAAATACAAATGTAAGCTTGAGCCCAGTGCTCAACCCTGCTCTATTGTTTACTTTTTTCATCCTTTCACTGTTTGGTAGGAACTTTCTGCTCTATCTAAATTGGTCTGTGCATACCTCACAAGTGTACCTGTTCATGTTACTGCCGTTATGGCTGCTTTAGAGGACCGATGTTACGTATTAGAAGGCCAAATGGCTTTTGAGTTCAAATGTGAGTTCCCCTGCAATCTGAATAATATTTAGCTCATGCTTTCTTGGTCTGAAAAAATAAGACTGAGGTGAGGGTGAATCTTGAAGTTAGATGTTAGACTGGGCAGGTTGAATGGTAAGAGCATTAATGGTGAAAACAGGCACCATTAGATGCTTTACTAACAGTGAATTGTTTAATCTGAAGACCTGTGTGATCATAAGATTAAAAACTATTTATTATGTTTGAATGTCTCGGTTTATCCAAATTGCCCCCATAAGACCTTATGATTGCTATATCATACTTGTTTAACATGACACTAAATCATCAGAAAGTGTTAAATTTTATTAGGTATTTGTTTAGGAAGACTGGGCTAAAATGAAGCAATTCTTTAAAAAATGAATTTCACATGCTATCTGGATAATGTATTCATGTGGAGCATTTGGCCTCCTTCTTCATACCTGCCATAGGGAATGTTATGTATTAACTCTGTAACTGCTGGATACAGGTTTTATATTTAGAAAAATGTAATTAAACATAAAAACAGTAATCGATAATTGACTTGATCCCCATCTCAGTCAACTCTATAATAATTAGAAAGTGATCATAGCATATATTTAAGCCCTGTTAATTTTCAGTTAACCAGAGTTAATTCAAGCAGTTATTTGTGATTTTGAGATGAAAATTATTTCCAGTAAGTAGGAATGATTTTGCTGCTTCTGTTAAATGAACCATTATCATCAAATCTAGGCATTTAGAATTTTTATTTACTCAGATAGCTTACATTTTGTACTTTCTATGTAAGCATGTACCTATTCTTTATTTTTTCTCTAAGTTTTACAAATATATATCTCAGTCAACATAAATAACTTAAAATATTATTATATATTTAACTCAAGAGAATTAACACTTTTGTGAATTTACATTCTGGAAAATACAAATTTTATTTTAATTTTTTGAACAAAATTTTTATAAGATTGTTATTTCAAAAGAATAAAACAAAGTTTAATAAACTACCTATTAAAAATTGATACTAAAGTAGTTTGAATCTCGTGACTGACCATGACTTACCCATATTTATATAACTTTACTTTAAACCTCTATTAGGGAAAATTAAAAAAAAAAAATTTGTTTAAGCCTGCCTAAAATGGGATCTTGCTCATAACAAACATTGTGAATAAAATTTATATCCTCAGATGAAGTGATCATGATGTTCATCATCAGCACGAAGACTTGTTGTAGAAATGTGTTATAGAACATGTTTCTGAATGCTTATGTCATAACTACTTCTTTAGTAATTAAGAATTAACTAACCCTAGTATATAAAACTGAGTGTGTGGGCAAGAAATGAGTCAGACTTAGTGTGTTCAGTATTATGACCTATTTATAAAATATTTCTGAAAAGGCGACATGATATTGCAAATGCTGTCTCAAGAGAAATTTTTTTTTTTAAACACCAAAAGACCTTTGAGGATTACCTATTTTGAATGAAAACATTTGTGGTGTTTGGTTTCTTTTCCACCCTCAAGAATCTCTTTTATAGATTTTGTCTTACTTGATGTAAAAATCTGCATTCTAGATTCTGTCTTTCATATATAGACTTTACTTGATAGCCCATTAGATATTGTGAATTAAAGGCTTGGGATACTAAGGATACTGTTTTTAATTTTCACAAAATTGTTTATTGTGACCTATGTCATACTTACAACTTTTCTTTGTTTCTTTATCATTGAAATGGAGATGATACAGACCTTCGTTGTTGTTGTTATGAGAATTGACCAAAGGCATAGTAATTTAAAATGATGGTTGTAATACAAAGTAACATTTTCATTTACACTTAGCGACCACTTTGAAAATATATTTGATGTTTTATATATGGTAATGACCTAACATAATTTTAAAGCATTAATAATTCTATAATTTTTTGAGTCACTTTTGTCATCACTTTGAAAGATAACAATAGATTACTAATTTACTAACTTGTTTGATGCCTGTATTTAGAGAGGTCATAATTAGATTTTAATGATAATTTATAAAAGATTTTTTTGTTTTGGGAGTAGGGGGGAGATTACTTGGTGTGTGTGAATGTGCCAGAAGATTTTTGGCTTTACAATTAAAACCTTTCCTTTTTCCAAAATTTGAAACGTGGGATTTGAGAGGGTGGGGATGAGATAAACTAGTATTACATAGTAACTAAAAATATCGATCAGTGGTTCCCAGACTTTCATTTGTGTACCCCATTAAACCTATTCCTATAAATTGTAACTTGTTTTTAAACAGCAGTTTTTAAATACAGACACTTTTGTTCAGTGCTTGTCTTAATGTGAAATAGTGGAAATGAGGTAATAAGTTAGGGAAGATAAATTACTACACTAAAAGGATAAACCACAGATTTAATTTTATAATATTCATAATGTATTTACATATTGATGGTGATCAAATATTTAAACATTAAATTAAAAATATTTGAAAAGAATCACGATTAAAGACAGTGCACTTACTTTTACTCAGTCAATAACTAAGCTTATTACATAGCCTGGCTATGGACCTATTTATATGTTGTGGGAAGTTCTAGAAATGTTGCAACTGGATTGTTCTGAAACTGTGTAATGATTGGTAAAAGAGCAGTTTGGGGGAAGAGTTCATAGCCATGCCCTCACCAATCATCATTCGCTAATGTGATCTAAGTTTGAAGTGTCTCCATTAAGAGTGATTAAAACTTAACATTATAACTAACATTTTGCATTTTTTTACTTTACTTTTTTTTTTTTTTTTTTTTTTTGCCGTTACTCATTATTTTTTGTTTACCCCTGAATGGCCCTGCATGCACCCCCGGGAGTATGCATACTGTGGCTTGGGAAGCAATGGTATAGATATTAAACTATGATTTTAATTCCAACTGTGTTACTGCCTGTGGGACTTCAGGCTTGCTTTTGTGTCTGTGTCCTCATCTGTAGCCTGGAAGTATAAATATTGTCTGCTTTAAAGGTGTGATTAAGGCAAAGTATTTGCTAGGCATCTGGCATATTACGATCCTGGAGATACACAGTAAATGTTAGTTAGCTATTAATACATTTAAGAGGACTAGACCCATCATAAAAGAACATTAATCTTAGTGGTAGTAAAATAACTAGTTGCTTGTCATCTAGGTAGTAGTTTTCAACCTTAAGAAAATTAGGGGAACTCCTTTTTCCCTTCACAGTCTTAACTGCATATGTTGATGTATACACCAGCAAGGTTACCTCTGCAGAACAGTTTGACAAGTCCTAATCTGGAATATAACGAACAGTATCATTGCCAGAGGGTGTAAAGGGAGTTTAAGTATAGTGTTCTTCTGACATGTTCTTCGTAAACAGGGTTTTTTCTTATTTTTCCTCATTATATTACAGCTTCTTTCTTTGTACTTGTCCTAAAATAATGAATATTTTTATCTTAGAGACATAATAAAGCCATCACTGAAGACTTCCCTATATTTTATTTAATTTTGAAAGACTTTTATTAATTAGGCTGCTTATTCTTGTCTTACATACTAACACAAGTTAAATAAACTCGTTTTTTGTACCCAAGATTTAAAATAAATTTATTTCTCATGTCATTGATGAGTATATAGTATGAATAGAGAAATTGTACCTTATGAGAGGAGCAGTAAATATTAAATACTAGTGAAACAGTTCCACAAATATACTCAGTGCTGATATTTAATTCTTCCTGAAAATTTACTGAGAAAACCTAGGTATTTATATTCTCCCAAATCTTCATCTCGTATTTTCTCTGGATCTTTCATTTTCTTCCTTGGGTTTCCAAAGGGGTGATGGTTCCCTGGAAAGTGAATCTGCTCATCTGTGTACTGGTTCCCCACCCCCTCAGAGAGCCTTTCCACTCACTCTGCTCTGCGTCGGTTGTCCTCTCCTCACTCTGGGCCTTTAGCCTATAGATAATGTGTGTCTTTCTCATCTTGCTTTGTTTGATCATCTGTCTTCCCATGTTTCCCTTTTCTCTAATTCCTTCTCTCCATATATGAGACTTTTATCCTAAAAGATTTTTTTAAAACTCTTGTTTTCTAATCTTTATTGCCAGATTTTTTTAGAAAGGTACCATATTTATTGCCTTTATTTCTTACCTTATATTGCAGTTTGGACTCTCTCTCTCACCACACTTAAGAAAATGTTCTTATAAAGGTCACTTGCTTGACTTATCTGTAATACTTTATTATTAACTATAAACCTGAGTAGCAGTCCAGCAGCTCTGACTACTGCATGTTCTGTTCTTAAGAAAATTTAACTGTCAGCATTTAAAAATGATAAGCTTTCATGTTAAAATGAAGATGTTTGGCCTCTCGAAAAATCAGTAGATCTGGCAATGTTGGACTCATGACTACAGGCTGAAGTGAAGCTCAGCCCTTGTTGGTATTTTAAAATATTTGTGACCCCATCTTAAGTTATCTCCCTTTAATTTATTTACACTGCTCTCCTGATTATACTACAGCTTCTTTCTTTGTACTCTCCCTAAAATAATGAGTGATTTTGTCTTAGAGATGTAATAAAGCCATCACTGAAGATTTCCCTGTATTTTATTTAATTTTGAAAGACTTTTAATTGTGACTTCTCCTTAGTTATCTTCTGCAAAGGAAAAGCCCAGTGCTTTCCTACTATGAGGTTCTTCGCTGTGAGTCTCCTTTACTACTCACAAAACACTTCCGGTCACCAAATTTGTGGGGGATTTCCCCCACAAATGAAAGTCTTCGACACCAGCTGGGTGTCCTATAATTTAATTAAAATCTGACACAGTTCCATGTGACTACCCTGTGCCACCAGAGGCCATTCACAAGCTCAGCTTATCACTGGTCCTTCCCGCTGATAGGCTCTAAATCTGGGGTTCCTACAGCCCCCTCCTCAGGCTTGATTAACTTGTTGAAGTGACTCACAGAACTTGGGGGAACATGTATTGTACTTACGTTTACCGGTTTATCGAAGGATGTGATAAAGAATACAGATAGAGAGATACATAGGGCAAAGTGTGAGGGAGTCCTGAGGGCAAGAGTTTCTGTCCCTGTGGAGTTGGGATGCATTGTCCTCTGGGTGTGGATGTGTTCACCCACCTGAAAACTCTGCGAATCCCACACTATTGGTAATTTTTTGTGGAGGCTTCCTCATGTAGGCACAGTCAGTTATTAACTCCATTTCTGTCTAGCCTGTCTCCCCTCTCTGGAGGATTAGGCATGGGGGTGACCAGCCCCACCTGCCTCCTAGAGCCTTCCAGGCCAGACCCACCCTGAGTTGCCTCAGTGGTACAAAAGTTGATCCCAGTGATCTTATCACTTAGAGTCCTATGTCAGGAATAGCAAATGCTAGAATAAGATACTCTCCTAGAGCTCTTACTACTTGGGAAATGTTAAGGGTATTTTTTAAGTGCTCCGTGCCAGGAACCCAGGGACAGAGCCATATATACGGGGATGCCAAAAAATGTACATGCATTGTAAGAGATGTTATCTCTGTATGATATAAATACTGATGGGAGCCACTTTGAGCACCTCTTGTAATGTCATCTCAAATGTGACTTGTGTTCATCTTTTGTTATCGGTATATATTGAGTATTACAATTTTTAATACAGTTTTCCTTTCTTAAAATGTGTACACATTTTTTTGACACCATTTCTATTTTATCTCACATCTTCACTGACTTCTTTTCACCTGCTGGAAGCACACAGTAATTATTAGCTGGTATTATTGTATTTAAGAGGACTAGATGCAAAATTTCAGGACTGTGTGTATGTCTTCAGGGCTCTTTCTTCCCTTTCCTTTTCATTAGTGCACCTCATCCATTTTCTCCACTTCCTCATCACGTCTAAGACAGGGCTCCCTCAAGTGGCTCATGATTCCCTGGTTGATAATCCATACTTTACATGCTAATCGTCAGCAGTCACCCACTCTGTCAGCACCCCACCGCCTGACTCTGGGTAGGACTCCAGGTGTCTGTTCTTTTAGGCCTTACCACTCTTCTTAGCTCGTGGCTTCTACTTGCAGTCACTTGTGAAACTTTCTTACGGATGTTCAGTAGGTACTTCTGATTAAACCTGTCTGTGATTGAATTCATTCACCCTCCTTGCCACTCCTCCTCCCCCCACCAAAAAGAAAGCCTATTAATGTTGGGGACATTCCCTTCTGCCCCTCAAATTTAGGTTTTGAAATCTTTAGTTATTTTTAGCTCCCCCTTCTTTCATCTCCACAGTCCAGTCACCAAGTTCTGTTCATTTAATTCATGCACTGTTTATTCTTCTCTGGTTAGATCTGACATGCTATTAATGACCACTTAGTTTCTGGCAACAAGAAAATGCCAGAGACTTTTTTTATAAAGGTACTTTTATGTCCTCCATTCTTTTCTCCATTTTATTTCCTTCTGTATGTCACTAAGATCATCATTTCTTTTCAAAGCACAAATATCATATTCTATCCTTAAAGACTTTGTTAGGCAGCACAGTGTTGAAGAGTTCAGATTCTGTGTTAAACACCATGAGTTGAAATCCCAGCCCTACTATTTACTAGCTATGGGCTCAGTTTCTTAACCTATTAAACGATAATAGTATCTACACAGTGTTGTGGAGATGAAATGAGACCTCAGCATGGTGCCCATCCTATAGTAAGCACCACAAAAATGCTATTCCATGAAAAATAAAATTTAAGCCCAAGTAGTAGCCTTACCACGTTTAAGGACTGACATGACCTGACTCCCAGCGCACCAGCATGGCTGATTGGCCACCACATCTCTTACTTTTTCGTGACCTTTGGGCTTTATAGTCTGTTCCTATACTACAGTTTATGTTTCCTCCCTTACCTCTGTGCTTTGGCTTTCTCCGTTAGTGTTCCCTTCTTTTATCAATCCCATTTCTGCACATTTCTTTCCTTCAATCTGTGATAAGATTTCTAGGTATTACATTATTCATTGGGCTTTTTTATAGTCCAAAATGGATTTAATGACATATTCCTCATCCTTTTTATTGCGCTGGGAATGTTTTCTTCTGGCTTTTATCACAGTTTCTCTGTATGTGGATTGTCTGTCTCCTTATACACACACCACACCTCACCACCCTCCTCCATTGGAGCTCCTGCAAGGCAGGGTCCATGCCATACTTTACTGAGTCATAAGTAATTAAACTTTGTTGAATGATTATCTCCTCTTTTTCCCTTGAATAATAGGTGGTTTTAGTTGTTGGGAAGGGGTGGGGGTGAATTTGGTCCTCCTAAGATGCCATTCCTTATTGAAATTAGGTTTCTTCTGACCATTCTTATTTCATTTCAGTTTTGACAATGGGTGTCTGTATTCGGGGTAGGAAAGGATTCAGTTTGATGAAATATGTATAATTCTTATGAAGCAAACATAGTGTATGGGAGTGAGGAGAGGAAAAAGGAGGGACGCAGGAGAGAGATGAATGGATTTAATGTTCAACAGCATTTATCAATAGGTAGTTACTGTTCCTGTTTACACAGAGAGACTGCTGAGCATAGAGAAGTAAAATAACTTGCCCAAGTCAAGTAACTAAGTTTTAATTTTAAAAAAACAAACAAGAAAAGCAAAACCAAACTAAGTAAAACTTTTTTTTTCTTTTTGGGAGGTTTATGGTTGATATTTGTTTTATATGGTATAAGAGAATTGGTAGTAGTACATATTAATAATTTAAAACTAAACTTCAAAAAGCAGAACAGTGAATATAGCATTGTAGTGGAGTTTGAGTAATAGCCTTACTTAAGAATTTGATGGAGTTCTTTATTTAGCAGTACTGGAAATTAGTTTTGAAATTTTTGAGTGATTCACGGGTCTTTTAAGGGTAATCAGTACATATTTATGAACTACAATGAGAACAGCTTGTTGAAAAAGCCAGTTTCTAATCTCCAAATATAACTAAGTACAATTCTTTATTTTTTTGGATTAAGGGAAAAAAAAAACTACATTTGCGAAGTGTTTTGCCTCTTTGTATGGTGCAAAGAAGTATACCTAAAATCCATGGGGGAAAGGAAGGAGAGTCATTGTCTTTATCAGTGGTCTTTGAATTTCTTTTAATTGGGTATCAGTAAACATGTGAATCTGAAACCTCAGTATAGGAATGTGTTAATTGTAAATCATATATACATGTATACATACACATGTATACTGTTCCAGCTTATATAGTTAGTTGAGTCTGTTTATTAAATAATAAAGTTTGTTTTATATAAATTTAATAGAAAAAGACTTTTCCCCCCTTTGTACTTTGTTGTATACTCTGCTGGGTAACCATGGTTTATAGTATAGTGAATAGTGGACGTTTCTGAGATACATTATTAAATAACTGCCTGAGTTATTAATATCTCCTCATTTTCAGAGTGTATTGGAGAACTGACCGATAGCAGTGAACCAGTCAAATTCTTTATACTTTTTCTTAGTCAAATTTAATATATTGTATATTTACAATTTGTAGTTCCTGTCATGCTTTATCTTTTATGAAGACCCTGAGTATTGAATGTGGCAGTTATCAGATTCCCTCCCAGTTCTAAATAAAGTCTTTATTACTTGTTCTTTGATGTTGGAGCTTGACTTTTAGACCAGGGGTGTCCAACCTTTTGGCTTTCTTGGGCCACATTGGAAGAAGAAGAATTGTCTTGGACCATATATAAAATACACTAACACTAACAATAGCTGATGAGCTAAAAAAAAAAAAATGCATAATTTTTGTAATATTTTAAGAAAGTTTACAAATTTGTGTTGAGCCACATTCAAAGCCATCCTTGGCCCACGGGCCATAGGTTGGACAAGCTTGCTAGTCATTTCTCCATGGCATGATAAAGCTTTGACAGTAGAGGATGCTGTAGGAACTTAATGCAAGGCAGGGGCTTCTGTTTTTTGTTTTGTTTTGTTTTGTGTTTCGCTCCTATTGCATGGCTGCTAGTGGCATGGATATGAGGACATCCAGGGCCGTCTGCCCCAGGTGAGCGCCCAGAGTGGACAGACTCCGTGAACTCACAGCTCCAACTTAGTGACCACCTCACCATAGGTCTCCTGACACGAATACTGCACACACCCTGGACCTCATGTCTCCTTGATGGAGCGCTCCCAGTCAGCATCCGAACTCTTCATTTACTTCTACTTACACTATAAATAGCTTTTCTCGTGACCCTTCCTATTCAGGTGCTGCTGATTCTCAGTGTCCCAGATCCATTTGTGTACTTACCCACCAGCTTCTTAGGCCCCAGGGCAACCCAACCTGGAGAGCAACTTCGCAGTCTCCAGTAGGCTGCAACCACACCTTTTCCAACAAGGTCCACATCCTAGCTTTGGGAAAGGGCCCTCCTCCAAATTTGCTTCTTCCTTGGGTACTCTCACTTAGCCCTCGGATTCTTTAGAGTTCCCTTTACATGTTTATATATGTTACTCCCCCGTTGTAATTAATTCTTTATGTATGTGAAACTTTCCCTGTTCACATTACTGTGTGGTACCATTTCATGGTTGGATTCTATCTACTACTGTGGGGTTGAAATGAGATAAATTACATACTAATGCATAAAAACTGTAGATTTATGTCAATACTTTTCTCCTCATACACATGGCATATTTGGGTCATCTGCTAGTCCCTGTAAACTAGCTTTGGTGTTAAGTACAATGGTTGTAAATTCAGATTATAATTGTGCAGGAGTGGTCCTTAAAAGCCATTGGTCCCAAAAATGGTTGAGATGAGGGAATGAAATAATTGTGTGTGTTATCATAGTTAAATACCTATCAATTGTTAATTTAAACAATCAGGAAACATCAAGTGAGAACTTTTCAGTTCTATTACATTATTTGCATATTTGATAGCTCAAAAAATTTCCACCTGGTTATTTCTTTTTGAATAAATTAGCAAATGATAGTGAATTATCTTTTTAAAAATTCCCCAGGTAGGCGGTTGAGTTAAAAGAAATGCACATCCACACTCCCAGAGGATGTGGGGCTGGTGAGGCAAGGAGACCCTGAAGGGCTCCTGTGACTAATTTATTAGTGGTGCTAACTTGTTCATTTGTAGACATCTCAATCTGATTCTGTTCATATTTTTATATTTTGAGTTTTCTTCTGGGTATTTAAATTCACCAGCTTTGCTAATTTTAAGATTCCTCTCATATGTTTAATATTAACCACATATCTCTAGTTATTTCTGTATAGTTATTCCAATACTATATTATTCCCAGGAATTTTTCTCATTTTAGTGATTAATGGATTTCTGACTTCTATTTGGGCTTTTGTGTACTCTTGTTCTGGCCTTTTCTTTGAAGCTGTGATAGATAATTTAAAATGGATGATGATAATGTTTCCAGAAGTTGAAGGAGGAAGGAATAAAAATAAATTAATGAGGTTATTGATTCTATAGCAAAATTTTGTGTATTTGCTATATTCAGTAGACTTTAAACTGGTACAGAAGTAATGAATCTGCATACTGTATTAAATAAATTATATCACTTTTAAAAAATCAGTAAAACAGTAGGACACGAGAATCTGGTGTGATGTGTTTCCTACCTCCTGGTCCCACTGTTTTAGCTTCATTATTTGGGCCAACTTTGGGTAAAGAGATTGTTGAAGATAAACTGATGGCCCTGGCTCTGTAGATGATAATCTTCCCAATGGAACATTTATCCAGTTAGTATTTTCAGTAAATTTTTAAAGCAAATGATATAGATGAGCCAATTGTATTTTTAAACTTAGGTTATAATTACTTTGTATACAGGAAAAAAAAATACTTTTCAATGAAGTTACAAATAGGAATCACCCCCACCCCCCGCAGTGGAAAGGATACTTTATTTAAATCTTTGACATGTGAGATTCAGTAAAGGTGTGGTGTACTAGAGACAGATTTTAATTACAAGGGGATGAATCTAATCATATTAAAGGAAAATAGAATTCTTTGCAACAGTAAAAATAATAGGGAGGAAAATATAATATATGTTGTTGTCAAATATGTTTTTTCTTGCAGGCTGGTCCATGCAAGAAAATACATTATGGAGTTCCAGTATATTGTATATATTGATTGTATCTTACTCAGAAGTTACTGTTTGGTTTTTTGAGGTCCCTTTAATTGACACATGGTAGTTTAACACAGTATTAATTTTAATTTTGTTGGTGGACTATTTGTATTCTTTTAGAACTTCAGGTACTTTTTTTGTTATTAATGGAGGTAAAATTCCAGGCTAATCATGAAAGTAATAAATTCATAATGTATGCTTCAATGTTATTTTGTATTCTAGGAACAGGATGCCATGCAGGAAAGAAGCGTTCCCTACCATTTTTCTGAGTATCAGACAAGCTTGCTGTCCAAATTAGAAATAACATTTGTGTTTGATGGTAGGCATTCCTTATCATTTCATTTTCATATCTCCTCCCTTTCTCTGCCCTCTTTCCCAGGTAGCCGCTGTTCCCATATTTCTGTGAGACTGACTTTGCATCCTCTCTCAAACCTTCTGTTCCAAATCAGTACAGGAGAATTCACCTAGGTATTAAGAAACATCTGGACTAATTTATGATAATGTGTGGATATGTCTTAAGATAAGATTTCAAGTTGATAATAAAAATAGGAAAATATGGGTACATTTAGAAGGATAATTTGGTGTAGAGGAGTCTCCAAAAGACAAGCCACCATGTTGTCTGAGTGCAGTCTTTTTAAAGAGGTGTTTTTATACTCCTGAACTTAATAGTTTCTCTGAAAACTTAAACTCAAAACTTTCTCCTAGCTACTCCCATTACATTAGCGGCAAGAGTTCATGGGGCAGATGAACAGGGTCAGACTGAATGAAACCTTTGGTATGTATAGTTTTGTAAATTCAGAATAGCAGTTGTGCCATTGTCACCACTCTAGTGTTTTTTAGTTATTAGGTGAGTAAATTACTTTTTTTTTTTTTTTTTTAATTTAAGTGACATTGTGTTGAATTTCTAATTCTTATAATACAAATAATCCAGATTTTTAGTGGAGGGGGGGGAGGGGATTACTTAAGTAAATATAACAAAGCGTTAGCTCTGTCTTCAATACATGAAAAGTACTGTTAATTATGGGTCCAGATCAATCATCATAATCTCTGTGAACTTCTTTTTTTAAATCATCTTGTCCAATATTTCACTAAACTAAATCTCTGGATTCCAAAGGCCTGGCCACTTAGTACTGGAAAATAGACATATTCACAGCCAAATCTTTATCTGAAGGGCTGTTGGATGAACATATCCTGTAGATAAATTCTTAATATTTACTGATAACTTAATGTAAAGACTGCTTTCACTTCTTAACTGTTGGTTTGTCTTTGCCAACAATGATAACGTTAAATGCTTATAAACCTTAGGAATGTAAAGTAACAGAATGACTTGGGTAGGAAAAGAGCAATGAGGAACCCGAAAGCTCCCCTTTAATTTACCCGACTGCTACCTACCTGCTTATTACTGCTATATGGGGTTTAACTGGCCCAGTGTTGCTGCATCTTCTGATTTTTTCAAGAAAAACTACAAATGCAGTTTCTTATGTATAATGTCTCAAGTTTGAAATATTGGCACCTAACTCAAAATGTTGGGGGTGGAGACATTTATTACTGTGTGAGCCAAACCAAATTTATTCCTGGATATTTTGAGCAGTTTGTAGTTTGCCAGAAACAGTACATGAAAAACAACTTCTCCTCCCGCAGTGAGTTTTGGTTCTTTATGATTCGTTCACAGTCTGTGCACTTCCCTCCTTTATTTGCATCTCTGGAAATTATAGTTTCCTGAATTCATCTGGAAAGAGGGGTGTACAAATGGCCAATTATGGTAAAAGGAGAGAAACAACTCAGGTTGCTTTTTATAACAAATAGCAGGATTTGCTTCTTTTTTGTGACTGAATAATATTCTTTTGTGTATGTATACCACATTTTCCTCATTCGTTCATTCATCAGTGAAGTTAGATTGTTTCCATATTGGGCTACTGTGAATAATGCTGCAGGGAACATAGGAGAACAGATATCTTTTTGAGGTATCTTGATTTTGTTTCAATATATATCCAGAAGTGGATATATATATTCTGGATCATGTGGTATTCATATTTTATTTTTTGAGGAACCTCCGTACTGTTTGTCTTTAATGGCTGCACAGATATCCATTCCCACCACTAGTGTGCATGGGTCCCTTTTTCTGCACACTTATCTCTTGTCTTTTCAATAATAGCCATCTTAATAGGTATGAAGTGATATCCTTTTTTTCTTTTTTATTAAATACATTGGAGTGACATTGCATAGTAAAATTATTAAGGTTCAGGTGTACAATTTTATTATTTTTTAAAATTTTTATTTCTCTGATAGTTAGTGATGTTAAGCATCTTCTCATATGTTGGCCATTTTTGTCTTTGGGAAAATATCTGTCCAGGTCCATTGCCCAATTGGAGTTTTATTTTATTTTATTTTTTTGCTGTTGTAAATATGATTGTTTTCTTAATTTCTATTATATAGTTTGTTGTTAGTATATAGAAATGCAACTGATTTTTATGTGTTGATTTCATATCTTTCAACTTTACTGAATTTGTATCTTTATATTTTCTCAGTGGAGTCTTTTGAAGTACAAATTTTTAATCTTGAAGTCCAGTTTATCAACTGTTTCTTTTTCTTTTAGTGCTGTATCTAAGAACTCTTCCTTACTCAGCACCACTGAGATTTCCTCCTATGTTTTCTTTTATAAATTTTATAGATTGAGTTCTTCATTTAAGTATAGTCCATTTTGAATTAAATTTTGTGTATGATGGTATTTCATTTCATTTTCACGCAGGTGTGTATTCAGTTATGTTGGGAATAGATCGCAACCCTTCATAGTTCAGCCTATATTATTAACATTTTTCTTAGGAAAAGGACGTGATTTTTTAATTTGTTTTTAATAAAAAAGTTTTCTCTATTAGTGAGTATAATATAATATTATGTAAGTGACTAAGGAAAGCCTAGTTTCTGTTAAATTTTATTCCATTTAGGATAGTCATTATAGGTTATAGAAATAAAGGGAATTGAGCACCTTCTAAGTGGGCTTTCTGCCATTGTATTTTATGTTCTAAAGTAGGCGTACGTATTGGTCAGTTTGGGCTGCTATAACAAATATACCATAAACTGAGTGACTTATAGATACCAAATTCATTTCTCACTGTTCTGGAGGCTGGGGAGTCTTAAGATCGAGGCACCAGCATGTTCAGTATCAACTAAGAGCCCAGATTCATAGCACCTTCTCATTGTGCCTCACATGATGAAAAAGAGGCAAGGAAGCTTTCCTGGGTCTCTTCTATAAGGACAGTAATCCCACTTATGAGGGCTCCACCCTTATGACCTAATCACCGCTCAGAGTCCCCACTTTCTAATGCCATCACCTTTGGGGTTAGTATTTAAGCATATGAATTTTGAGGGGACACATATATTCAGTCCTTATCAGTAGTGTTGTCACATGTGGCAGTTGGCCTATGATAAACATAGCCAGTAGGCTGTGATACCCTTTCTGCCTGAGCCCCAGCGAGTTGAGGTTGAAACTCATGCTGTTGTTATTTATGGCAATTTGACTCTGCTTCTTTGAGTGTGGTTATGTACAATACTAACTGGGCTTTTAGGTCCCTGGAGATAATTTGGGTTATATTCTGGGTAGAGGGTTTCCTCTCGAGGATTTTGGACCTGCCATGTGTTATTAAGCTGTATGTTGGAATGAAATCACTCTAGATTTGAGCCATGTTTTTACTTGCACTATGACTGCTTGACTCTTGGAGTCATGATATAAAGGTACAGGTCAACCAGATATGTTTTTTTGGAATATAAGTACACAAATATTTTGGAGACTAAACCGAAGTCAGAATGTCATATTTAGAGTGTCCTCTATGGAGAGACAGTTATAAATACCATTATGAGAAATAGTTCAATGGATGGAATCTAAAACATTCACTAAGTTATGTACTAGACATTATTATTTTTTATCTCCAGTTTCATTGTATCGTGTTTCTTAGGAAATTAAAGTCACAGTGTGGGCATTGCAAACAGGTTAGTGTTAAGCATGCTCATTAGTCCAAGATAGAGAACCCTCTATATGAAGACACCAATTTGGTTGCTTCTCTAAATCTTGCTTAAACAAAGAATATATTAATAGTATATAAGAACTAGAGAAATGAGTGAGCCACACACTATGTCAGGGTAGGCAGTAGGAAATTTTGGGGTTATGATGTTCATACCACCAAAATGATGCAGAGAAAGTGGGCCTTGGATTCTGAGAAATTCTAGAAAGTAGGTTTATAACATTTATATTGAAGATTATTTAAGATTCAAGGCTGTGAAAGTTCACCTTCTAAATTATTATCTGACACCCTAATGAGAGTATGGGTATGTGGATTTTATTTATTCATAATTGATTTTCTTTGAAAATGTTAGTCTTAACTGAAATAACTACCCAGTGGGCCATTTGCCAAGGACAGTAGACTAAGGTAGAGAGAAATAAGTATGTAGACCAAGACAATGTGAAAGAGTTTGAAATAATCTTTAATTTCATCGCAAGTAAGAGACTCTCCTGAATTCTTACTGTTTAGAAGAAAGGTGATATAAAAGCACCCCCAGAAGAAAATATGGTGATAGCTTAGTCAAACCTGAGATACCGAGGTAGACTTGGGAGTTGGAAGTGATGCTGATGAGCATCAGTTTTTTGAAGTCAGACTTCTCACCCTGGGGTTTTATTGATCACAATTTATCTATACTAGTGTTGGGAAGGAAAAAATTTTCCTTTACCCTTCTAGATTTTTTGACTGATTTAATAACAACAAAATTGACCTAAGATTAAGAGGAGAAAAAACATTCAATTACATACATGGAAGTTCCATAAAAATATGAGACCCAAGGGCCATGTTGCAGTTGGGACTTTATATGCCATTCTGAGCTAAGAAATAAGATGGGGGCTTGGGGCTTCCAAGGGGAGAAGGGTAATTCACAGGACAACAAGAAGAGGAGCAGGTGTTAGGTAATGGCATTTTGTCTTGCCATACAGATAGTCATTCAGATAACAGTGACCTCTGATAATAGCCTGACTTTTGCTCATGCTCTCACGCTCCCTCCACCAGACTCCCTAAATTCTTTTAGGTAGTTAAGGGAGAGGTTAAAGTTTTTCTTGAGTCTGCTGGGTCTTGATTGTCTTCACCTTGAAATAATCCACATGCCAAAGTGGCATATTTCAGGTTGACACACGGTGCTCTCCTTCACTGGATTAGGCATTTAGCTAATTGTTTCTGTCCTTGGCCCAGTTCTATTGGATTGTTTGTGTGTTTTTTCTTATTTGTAAGAGTTATTCTCATATGAATATGTTCATATGTATTCTTTGAGATTATGGGCTGCAAATATTTCTTCCCAGTTTGTAGCTTTTCATTTGATTTTGTGTGAGGTTTTGGTGAACAGACATTTGAAATTCTAATGTAGCAACATTTGTCATTGTCTTCCTTTATGGTTGTGTTTTGTGTTTTATTTGCGAAATCCTTCATTGTCTCTTGAGATATTCTCTTCTTAAAGTTTTAAATTATTGCCTTTCGTATTTAAGTATTTAATTTGTATGGGATATAATTTTATTAAATAGTGAAATAGTTACAATTTTTTTCCTTATATAGCAGGTTGTTTCAGCATTATTTATGGAGAAGTCCATACTTTCCTCACTGGTTTTTAATGGCATATCTCTTACATACCAAGGTCTCAGTGTACCTAGCTCCATATTAAAGCTCTCTCTCATTCTCTTCTGTCACTTGTGTCTTTACCAATATCACATTCTCTTAATTTCTCTCTCTTTAGGGTAAGTCTTGCTGATTATCCACATAGCTCGTCAAAATTGGCTTGGCTTTTTGTGTGGATTTTAGTATTTTTAACCTAAAAATAAAAGGCCAAAGTGAGAGGCAACAAGTATTTATTTGTGATATTTAAAAAAGAATAGCTGATTCAGACAAACCCAAATAGTGTTCTGATTAGGAAACAAAGCTAGGGGTATTTATAAGCAAGCATAGAGGAGAGAGCCCAGCTACATCAGTAGGAGGAAGACATTTCTACTGGTGCAAATAAGCTAGTATAGTGATACTAATTTTAAGCATTGTTTTTAATTTTCAGTTCAGTAGTCATCAGGCCTGAAGTCATAATATGTGCTTTCTTGTTACCCTTGCAAACAGTTCTTTGGGACACAATGTTGCTTTAGGCCCAGTCCAAAGGTTATTTTGCCCAGTTTTAACATTCCCAAGGTTTGAGGCATAAGACATGCAAGGCAGTTAGTTCTTCTGGGTTGACAGTTCCAGCTCTATTTTAAAGTGGCTCCATTCCTTCCTTCCTTCCTTCATTTATTTAATGGAATCAACTCGTCAAGTTAAAAAAAATCTTATGAGGAATTTCATTGGCATTGCTTTGACTTTATAGGTTAAACTTGGGTCATAGCGCCCAAATTTTGTCTTCCAGCATTCATGAATGCAGTATTTCCATCTCTGCAGGCCTTCTTTTATGTCTTTACATGAAATTTCATAATTTTTTTTGAGAAGCTGTTATAAATATTTTGTTAGATTTATTCTTAGGTACTTCATGGTTTAGTTATTATGAATGGTATCTTTTCAACAATTATATTTTCTAAGTATTTGCTTATGATTTTTTGCATTTGTTTGATATCCTGCAACTAAGCTATCTTGGACTTTTTCTGTATCAATTGTTTGCAGTAATGACATTTTAATTTTTTCTTTCAGTCTTTACTATTTTCATTTCTTTTTCTAATTGTACTGATTAGCCCTACATTTTTTAATAGAAGCAGTGATAGCAGGCATTTTTGTTTTGTTTCTCACTTTAAAGGGAAATGCTTTTAACATTTCACCCTTAAGTATGAGGTTTGCTATGGGTTTTACTTAAACCTTTGTCAAGTTAAGTTTTCCTTCTATTTCTTGTTACAAAAAGATTTTGTTTTTTTTTTTCTTTACCATTAAGCTTGCATTTTTATTATTTCCCTTTTGTGATAATTATTGAGATAATCATTGTTTCCTCATTAAATCTGTTCCTATGGTAAATTAGTAAATAGATTTTTCTAATTTTAAACTGCCCTCATATTGCTAGAGTAAATCCTACCGAGTCCAAAATACACTTTAAAAATACATTGCAACCCTTCTACTTTTCTTCCTGAATAATTTAGTCCTTAATCCGTTATGTTGGTTGGAGCACATATCTGGGAGGTGAGAGCAGGAATGCTGCATTGCCCCAGAGTAAGTATCAGAGCCCAGATTGGGTAAAGAATCCCCACAGAAGAGGAGGTCTGTGGGCAGGAGTCAGAGTCCAATTAGGATAAGCAGGGCTCCATAGGCAGGTGGCTTTGGTGGAGTGGGTGGATCTTACAGCCCAGCTGAGATGAGTAGGGCATCCATGGAGCCAGGAGGGAGCATCCTAGTGTGGAGCTTCTAAACCAGAGAAGGTGAGAGGCCCTTGTTGCAGAGGGGCAGCCTGGCATAGGATGTCAGAGCCTAAGCAGAGGGAGGAAGGGGAACAACTTAAGAGAGAGAGGTAGTTCCAGCATGCTGGGTCAGAGCCCAAGCAGAGTGAGGAGGGCAGAACTAACTTTAATCAAGTCATCAAAATGAACATCATCTGTAATGGGACAAGTTGAAATCATGCACCACTTGAGAAGAAATCACTGTCATTTCCTGTGGTGTTCCTACCAAAATGCGAAATGTGAATATAATCATGAGAAAAATACCAAACCCAAATTGAGAGACATTCTACAGTGTAACTGGTTTATAATCTTTGATAATGTCAGGGTTCTTAAGTGAGTCTTTAAGTTTAGTTTGGGACTCAGACTGAAGGGACATGAAAACTAAACACACCTGGTTCTGAATTGTATCCTTTCTATAGAAGACCTCATTAGAATAGTTGGCACATTTGAATGGTGTCTGAGGAATAAATGGTGGTAGTCATGTGTCAGTATTTATTTCCTGAGTCTTGGGTCATAATCTGGTTATGTAGGAGTTGCTTTTTTGTAGGAAATACTAAAATATTTGGAGGCAATGGGCATCAAGTTGACAACTAACTCCCAGTGGTTCAGGAAAAATTTTACTTTGTCCTCCTGTATTTGCAACTTTTTTGTAACTTTGTGATTGTTTAAAAATATATTTTCAAGTTTTAAAAGTTTATTGCAGGATTTGGGGAGGTGTAATATTTAGGTTTTTTGTATCTGGTTATAAGTGAGGTTGGCCTGTGATTTTTTTTTTTTTTCTTCTGACGCCTCCATGTACACCCGGTTTTCAAGTTGATAGCAGCCTCAAGCAGTGACCAGCAGAACCTTCCTCCCCCTCTTTTATCCTGCTCTTTTCTGTCAGACATTGAAGAGTTCTGAAAAATGTCAAAACTTGGCACTCTTCTAATTTTCTCGAAAATTTTATTTGCATTAAAATACCTTATTTATAGTAACATGATGGGTTTATTGTTACTTTAAATCACTCAAATAATTTTGAAATCGGAGTTTTCATTTCTAAAATGGTGAATATCAGTAGTTGTAATCCACATAAAAACTTTTTGGGATCCTCAGTAATTTTTAAGAGAATAAAGAAAGGGTCATGGGACCAAAGTTTTTGAGAACTTCTCCTTTAGGGAATCCTTGATATAAATTAGAATGGGAACATGAACATAACAGTATAAACATATCCAGCACTCCACTAGTTTTATCTTTACTTAGAACAGTAATGTGACATTCTCAGGTTCATTAAATTTGACACCCCTGTGGTTTTATTCCACTTTTGTTTTCTCTCCTAATAATCCTTAGAAGAACCTAAGGAAGCTGCTGGAAGTTGGTATCTACTGTCTTTTGGAGTAATACATTGTATGGTCTCTGCTAATTTAAATAATGAGGAATCAAGAGCCAAAATGTTAAAACATGCATTTTCATTCCTAAGGTGGTGAAAACTGGCTTTTAGGGAACAAAAAAGAAATTTTAGGTATTATAGTAGTTTATGGCCCATAAATAGACATATAGTACATCTGTGGTATTAAAATTTCATTGGAGGTGAGGGACAGGAAAAAAGTCAAAAGGCTCCTTAGGAGGGTATGATAATGAAGAGGTTGAGAAACATTGTGTTAGAGATCCCATTAGAGCATGATCCTTTAACCCTTCTTTTGTTTGTATTTCTAGTATCTCAGGCTTACTCTATAATACACTCTGTGGAATAGAGGCTGTGACCACAAATGCCTTGTAGCAGTCCAAAAGGGAGGTAGCTAGGTGCAGCTTTTAGCAACCAGGGAGCCCATACCTAGTCTCTGTAAGGGAATTTTGGCTCATCCATCATTCAGCTGTAACATTTGGTACCGTGCTGGAATATGGGTGCCAGTTTTCCACAATTGTTAGAAAAGTCAGAAATCTAAGTCTTATGTAAAAATTATTTTTAAATATTAGAAAGTAAAGTAATTTTGAAATAATATGCACATCAATCAAAAACTATATGAACATCCCCTTCCCTGCACGCTCACATTACACACTAGTGTAGTTTCTTCTGGTATGATATGTGTCTCCAAAATAGGACTCCTATACAAAATCCTGAACTCAGAGTTAACTTGCTTCTGCTTGAGTAACTTCAGTGATCGGTCCTCCCAGGAGGCTAATCTGTTCTATTTTTGGTTAACCCTAATTGTTTGATGTTTTTGCCTCAGGAAGCAGAAACGTATCTCCTTCAAACTTTACCCTGGTTTGTCCTGTGAGACAAACTGTATCTTGGTTTGCCCTTACATGACAAGTTTCCATATTTGTAAATTTGGCTGTGAATCAAATTTCTGTTTCTACAAAAATGTAGAGCATAGTAATTAAGAATTTAAACTCTGAATTCAGACTGCTAGGGTTTGAATCTCCTCTGTGCCTCTGAGGTAGCTCCGTGATCTTGGAGTTTTGTTACTTTAACCTCTTTATGCCTCAATTTGTCCATTTTTCAAAGAAGCATATTACTATAATTTACTTAATTACTAATAGATAATACCTGTAAAACTCTCAGAATAATGCCTAGCATATACTAAATATTCACTAATTATTGTTATCCAACTCAAGCACCCTTAGTTCCATCAGTTATTCTTTATATAAGTTTTAAATTTTCTTACCATACTTAGTTTACAGTTCACTCGTTAATAAAAGCAATCCGGTGCCTTGTAGGAAGACTTAGGTTTCTTTCTCTTTCTCCTATTCTCTGTACCATCCCCCAAACTGGATCACAATTTTTATCTTTATATGTGTTTGTATATAAAAATATAAACATATATACACATATGCGATCTGTCCAGAAAGTATCCAGCCAGGTTAATATGAAAAATAGAGGCACTTATGGCTGGCATTTTCCAGATAGCCCTCATATACATATGTACCCATTCACATAGACATATACCATACTCACTTACCATATTTGAGGGCTTGTGGGAATAAACACCATTGGTGAGACAACTAGTGTAAAACTTGGCCCCTCCCCCATTTCCTTAATAGAACTCTGATTTTATTCACATATTTTTCCTTCCCCCACATGGCTTTGTGCTTCAAAGAAACAAGTCCTAGCTCCAGCCTTGGTAAGTACAATTTGATTGGTTTAAAAGTCAGCCATTAGGGTTCTTTTAGGGCTCTGTGATTTTTGACATAGGTATGTGGTGCAGTCTGGTCATTGAAGCCTGATCAGAAATCTACTGATGGGAATTGACTTGGGGGTTTCTGGGAAAGGTTCCCTTGATTGTAAAAGAGATGCTCTCATTGAAGAGATGGTCTCATCTTTTCTTTTGGTTATTGCTGAGTCTGGATAAGAAGACCATTTCAGTCTCTTTAGACCTGGAGGTTAGATGGAGGCACCACCTGAGGATGGCAGTGACGATATAGGTGGGTCCTTGAAGCCATTGTTGAGCTTTTGAACTAACCAATTCTTGAATTGGCCCTTCCTCTTAATTTCCTATTATGTGAGAAATCTTTCTTATTGTTTTTGCTGAGTTGGATTTTCTTTTAGCTAAAATAATCTGAACAGATAAAGAAGTCAAGTTATGTTCTTTTGTGGCTGGAAAATTGGATAAATAGTACTTAACCTTGTGGAGTTATGGGGAAAATTGAAATAATATAGGTAGAAGGCACTTCGCAGTTCTAAAGCAGTTCCACAGATTTATAGATCTTTTACATTACTGCAAACAGTATTTTTACTGGACAGAATGTCTCACAGGGAGTGAGGCTGCCTGGCTTTTCTAATTACCAATTTTATTAATATTGTGCAGGTCACTGGACCCTTTAAGTACTCCTTTGTACAACAATTTCATAATTGATCTTAAATGATCTTCATAATTCTGTGAAAAGAATATGAGTGATCATTGTGGGATTCCCACCTGAAAACCCTGTTAGATTAAGGCAGTAGATACAAATAAGTAACTCTCTTAATTGAAGAAAGCATTAATTAACCAATCATGTTGCGAAGCTTCCAGTTTCACAATGGTTCTACTGATTGCAGTGTCTTGAGAAATTATGAAAGCTCTACTATCTCAGTACTTCCTGTCTATGTATGAACTTTCGTGGCTTTATAAAGATATATCCCTGATTTGTAACCCAACTTCTGACTCACTCTCCTGTATGTAATCAGTGTGAACATCGCGTCAACATCTCTTGTCCCGTTCTTCTCCCCTTTCCCCAGGTACCTTATTCCCAGAGACCTCAGCAGTCTCCTTTTCACCAGAATTTGCTTTCTGTCCCTCTTCACTCATCTATAAAATAAAAGGAGATAATTTTTGAGGTGCTTTTTGGTTCTAATATTCTGTAATTTGTCAATTATTTCTCTCTTCAATTCCAACTCATTTATACCCCAAGGAACTCATCTTTGATTACATATTAATATTTAAATTTAAATTTTTTTCTCATCTGAGGGAGCATTTGCCAGGTAGGAAATTCCCTAGACATCTATATTTTACCAAGAAAAGGAAAATATTGCAGGTAGTTAATAACTTTGTGTAGAAAGATGGATGATAGCTAAAGTAAGAATTATATGCGTAGTTAGTGTTAATTCTGAATTCTTGAAGATGTGAGCTTATCCTCTGTCACATCGTAAAATGCTGTAAGAAAACATTAAAACTAACCCTGCCAGTATTTGGACATGTAACATTATTTTTAGGCACAGAATATCGTTCTCAGTTTTATTCCTGTAATTAGAGAGGTAATCACAAGAATCCTAGAATGCAGATTTTGCCATACACTTAATAGGTTTGGTTTAGATTTTTTAAGTCCTGTTGAGAGATTTTTTTTTTTAATGTTGACACAAAATACCTGGTGTCTTTTCCAATACCGCGTCTCCAACTCTCTAACACCTAATAGGTGTCCTACAATTCGGTTCAGTTCTGACAGTACCTAGAGTTGCTGTCAGACTTCACAGATTAAAGGGCTCAATTCCACAAGATGGCCTTCATTTCAGATGCCAGTTGCAACTACTGGGTCTGCGGGTTACCTTCTCTTCTGTCCAACTTGGAGAGACTCAGGGTCTATGAATATACGAGGTGTGATAAAAAAAAATACGGTGAATGTTTGAATAGAAGTATTACAGTAAAAGACACATTGCCATTAAACACCCTCAAAATACTCCCCCTCGCTTTGAACACACTTACCCTATCGTTCTTGCCACTTTCGGAAGCAGTTCTGGGAGTCCTCTTTAGTACGTGTCTTTAGTTGCGCTGTCGTGGCTGCATTGGTTTCCTGAATTGATTCAAAGTGTTTACCTTTCATGGTCATTATGACTTTGGGGAAGAGCCAGAACTCACACGGTGCCAGAGCTGGTGCATAAGGCAGATGAGGACACACCGTCATGTTTTTATTTGACAGAAATTGCCGAACCAGAAGTGATGTGTGACACGGAGCGTTGTCGTGATGGAGGACGAAACCGTTTGCCCATTTCTCACACACTCAGGAAAGAGGACTTCCAGACTGCTTCACAAAGTGGCAAGAAGGATGGGACACGTGTGTTCCTAAGCGAGGGGGAGTATTTTCAGGGAAATTAATGGCAATGTGTTTTTACTATAATAAAACTTTTTAAATTTAAGCATCCACCGTATTTTCTTCTCACACTTGGTATGACTACTCAGAAAGTGATTGTTAGGTTGCTGTTTAGTTTACCAGGTTACCTATTCTATTCTTCCTTTCTTCCTCCTTTATTCTCTGTGATCACTTACTGCTGCTGCTAGTTAAGACATTAGTAAAGAGAACAGGGCACGAAGTACTTTCTTTTGAGTGTTTGGTAGTAGAATATAATGCATTTATTTCCTTCTTCCTTCCCATCTTACTTTCTTCCTTCCTACATACCTTTCTATCTGCCTACACATTTTTTTAAAATTGCTTCTGTATGCCAGAGGTTATAAGCCCTCATGGAGTTTTCCTTCAAGATACCCTCTTTTCTAGGAGATGGCATCTGAATTGCCACATGTGATGAGTTTCAAGTGTGGAGAAGACCAATTATGGCAGTCTTCTGTATTATAAAAAACATTTACTTAGAATCTTACTTCATTTAGCATAATTATAGAAACTTTTAGATGTTTTAGCAACTCATGATTTTAATACTTGTAGTCATAACATGTGGGAGTTTGCTTAACTACTATAGTCAGCTTCTTTCATCTCTTTATTCTATGGGATAAACAGCATTTCTTTTCTTTTTAGAAATTCTGATAAGGTAAATTTGAAATAGTTGCTTCATTAAGGGATAAGGAGTTTTTTAAAAATTTAATAAGCACTGTTTTTATAAAAATCACTTGACCTTATAAACATTCTTTACTATCTTAATTTTGATTTATGTATGTTGAAAGTCTTTAGATGATTTTTAAATGCTAAAGCTCATCATTAAAAGATAGTAATGTGTTATGTACTATAATTTTTTTAATAACTGGAAAATTACATGTCTTTTCTGACCATATGTGATTCATTTATTGTTATGTGTTGTTGTTGTTTTTTAATACTCCTTGTATAAAAAATAGAAAACAAATATTCTTTGAAATTCTTCACTGCATGTCTGGTCAAATATAACTTGCTCAGGTGCCTTTTTTAAAAAAAAATAAATCTTAGAAATTTTTGTATGAAAAATGGCATTTTGACTAGGGAAGAGAGGAGATAAATGCTTGCACTATTTTAAACCAGACTTTATGAAATGATGCTATTGTTGGATGAATTTTTTCTCCTATAGAGAGCTGCTGGAAATAAGACTATGGCTTTAATTACTTGGAATGTTTTAATCAGTATAAACTAATTTTTGTTTATATAAATGAAATACGTTATTTTTCAAATTTCTCAGGGAGGAAAGAAAACCAGTTGATTAGTCAATGTGTATTTTGATTTACACTGAATATTTTTATTATTCCTTCCAAAACAGACACTCCTTGAATATGCAGAGAAATGGAAAACTTCAGAAGATCCCTTACCTTTATTGGAGGTATACACAGTGGCTATCCAAAGTTATGTTAAAGCTCGACCTTATCTTACCTCTGAATGTGAAAATGTAGCATTGGTTCTGGAACGCTTGGCATTGTGAGTAGACCTTTGAGTAAATAAAAGATTAGATTTAGCTTTTTTTATTTTAGCTTTATGTCTCTCTCCTTTTGATAGTTTAATTTTAAATAGATTGGTTATGGGGACTCTACAGATGATACTAGAATTATTTATTTCATTTTACTTCACATTTTAATAATTATTTGTATCCTTACAACTTTTTGTTTTTTAGAAGCTGTGTCGAACTTTTACTGTGCCTGCCTGTTGAGTTGTCAGACAAACAGTGGGAACAATTTCAGACACTGGTGCAGGTGAGAATATTTACTTACTAGTTTTAATATAGGTATATTTTAAGTCAGCTTTCTTTAGTCTTAATAAATTATTTGGGTAAACTTTAAAACATCTAAGTAATAGCAAACATTAATTGCTGCTATTACCAGTAATATTTTGCATATTGAACAGATGCTTAATAAATGTTTTCTAAATAAATATATATACATTTAGATAGATTGGTTGAATATTGTACTGTTCTTTAAAATCAAATAATTGGAACTTTGCCAGAGCAATAAGGGAACACAAAAGAAAATACCCTCATTTGTATTTAGAAACAGTTTAATAGCTAAAAATCTCCATTATGCTTTATATGAATTCAACATATCTCATTTGTGGGTATAGGTATATTTTTCCTGTTTTAAAGGTGAGGAAACTGAGGCTCATACTCTAAAATATTTATCTACACATACTTACACAGAGTAGTTATTTGAATCCAGGTTCTTTATTTCAAAGCACACGTTTTGTTTTTTTTTTTCTCCTAGAGCTGAAAACTCATGCTTTTTCTCTTTTATTTAGTGCTTTATTCTGCTTAGGTAGGTACAACACAGTTTTGCACTTAGTTGTCTTAGAGCATTTTCAAGAATATTAAATTTTGTTTCAAGCACTAGATTGTGCTGGATATAGTATACCTTCAAGTTAAATTTTGATTAATTGGTTAAAAAGAATGTTCCTGCTAGCTAGTTTAAAAAAGTATAGTTATCTTTTTCTCTAGCCAGAGATCTTGAAATATATTTTGGTCTTATGATTTTCTGTAGGACATGTTAAAGAGGATTAATCTCAGGTTTTAGAAGCATGTAAAATTAATTATAGTCAGGCAGTGAAATCAACTATCCTATTTAATATTAAACATTCAAATCTACATCAAGTGCAAAATTCTTGAAGGTAGGATTCATATCTTTAAAACCATAGGATTCTGTTATGTCTTATGCATAACAAATAGTTAATAACTGTTGAAATGAAAGTGTCTTGTCCTGTTTGTCATATTGCAACTAACATTTTTTTTATCATGCTATTTCTGCTTCACTTTATCAGTTACTGTGTCTCAGGTTTTTTTTCCCAGCAAGTATTTAATTTTAGGTAAATAATTCAGAACTTCTAATTGTTTGGCATTCAGTCACCACAGAATTAAATAAGTTGTTTATGTACACATACTGAATTCATCATGCTATTTAATTTTCTTTTAACATAAGAAAAATTTCCTTTTTGAAACAATAGCACTAGTTGACACTTAATATGAATTAATGAGAAGGAAATAACTGTTTAAATCCTTCTGTAGTAGCTTTCAGCAGTGCTTTAAGACATTTTCTTAAAACACTTGAACTTATTACAGTGGGAAAGTTTTTATGGTTTTGAGGAATAGACTTCTTGTATAAACATAATGTGCATTTTTGAGAGTTTCCATGACACTTTGCTCTTATTTTGGAGCTTCCTCGGGTTTTTTTATATACCTCCTTAACAGCATTCATTTCATTCTGCCTGTGTGCTAGCTGTTTAAACATTTCTTTACCCCAGAGGATAGCCCCCATAAATGCAAGGACTATAGTTACTCTCTTCCCTAGTACTTTGCCCATAGAAATTCTCAGTAAACATTTTCTGAATTGAATAAAACTTGGTCTTTTGTGGCCTGAAGAATATGCCAGTTATGTGAACAGTTGAAAAAACTAATAAGCAAGGTTTAATGTTAGCTTTAATACGATTTTGCCTAGGCTATGTAATGAATAAATGAAAAATCATGCATTTAGTTCTTGTTGGAATATGTGTAAGTTGTCACTTAGGCCTTGATGCAAATCTGTCATTTATTAATAATGAAAGTTTTTGGGGAAAAGTTTTTTACTAACACAGGATTTAAAATGTGTAAGGTCTTTTATGCCGTGGATATTCTGATAGCTTCCTTGAGAAATAATTTTGCTCTTGGTTTAGATTTTGGGTGAAAATGATACAGACTTATTTATAGAAATACATTGTATTTATTTAAAATTTATAATTGATATAATTCTTATCCTTGAGATTTGACTCTAAAAATCAGAAATAAAGGAATTCAGCACTTTGTAATGTGATGTGGAAATTTTAAGATAAAAGTCTTATTTTTTCAAAAGTTTAGTATTATATTTAAAGCCTGATAAGCTTGCTTTTGAAAATCTGTTGTAATTCTTTGGATGTTTATTTAATATTTATAGGTAGCTCATGAAAAGCTGATGGAGAATGGCAGCTGTGAATTGCATTTTTTAGCTACTCTAGCTCAAGAGACTGGGGTGTGGAAAAACCCGGTACTGTGCACTATTCTTTCCCAGGAACCATTGGATAAGGATAAAGGTAAATTTTCTAGAGAGAGAGAAAAAAAATTATTAGATTAGAACAAATAAGTATTTAAAATTGTTTTGATACAGTTCATCTCAGGGTATCCCAAAGAAGTACCATTTAATTAAATTTTATCTGAGGTACTAGAGGGCCTTCACCTTTATTTTATTTGGGGGAGATGTATTTATAGGATTTTACAGTCTTAGTGTCATAGAGAAACTAAAACCTTTTCCCAACATCTTTTTAACAGGAATTCCCTCTGCAGCATCCTGACAGGTGGCAGTCTGGCTTATATTTGATAACTAACTTATTTGACAGATGGAGAAGCAGAAATAGGGCAATTAAATGATTTTCCTCAAAATAGAGTAAGAAATTAATGCTAGAACTCTCAAGTTTTTTTGTCTCTAAGATTAGTACTCTTTCTCAAACAGCAGATTACCCAGTCTTATTTTATCCTGCTTTGTTGTTACTGTATGAGCTCAGGGAATAAGGGTTCCAGTTAAACTCAGACTGGATGGTATTCTTTTGGAAGTAGATGGCTAAATCAATAATATGTATAACACTCAATAATCAGAGTTCAAAAACTGTATCTACGACACAGAAGAGCACAGTTGTTGTCTTTGGTACTTTTCTTGAGATTATTTTGGAAAGTGCCCAGCTTGCACCTTAACCTCTCCCCTGTGGTGGTTAACTAGAGAAGTAAATAAACTGCTTCCATTGTTTATTGCTTTTCCTGTTGATTGATGGCAAACTCTAGGTATTTTGCTCTGTGATAGCAAATTATGAAAGGTTTTGAGAAGGGAATGTTAAGTCCATTGCTTGTGAACTCTTTTGATGCTTTGATTTACTAAAAGGCTTCCCAGCCAGTCTCCAAACTCCTCTTCATGCTGGTTGTTTCTTCCTGACGTCCCCCTCTTATTGTTTCTCAACGCTTTCCTGATAGTTCTTAGCAGTGTTAATCTGTTTTCTTAATATTTTTAGTACCCTTTTCCTTTGTGGATATCTACAGATTAGCTACAGTGTTCTCAAGACCTTAGAGAAAGGGAGAGTAGACACTCATTATTTAAAATAATAACAAAAGTTAAGAATCTTGGGTTTTTTTTGCCTTTGGCATGTTAGTTTTATTCTCATTATATTAATACCCCTATATTTTTATTCCTGCAATCAAGTTATACTTTTTAATGTTCTCAGCTTTCAAAAATATTAACAATAGAACACATAGATGGTACACCATATAATTGTACATCTGGAACCTATGTAATTCTTCTTAACCAGTGTCACCCCAATAAGTCTAACAATAAAAAATAAAATATTAATAATAGTATCAGATTACATTTATAGTTTCTAACAGCTTGAAATGTGCTTTTACATGCATGGTTTTATTTAACATTCACAATGATCCTATGAGAAAAGTAGGCTCTTCATTGTCCCTATTTTACAGATCAGAAATTGGAGGCTCAGATTCTTTTCTACATCACACTGCCAGTGATGTGAGACAGAGCCAGGAATTGAAGTCAGATCCTCAACCTCTCTCCTTTTTGTAATATACTCTGTTGCATTTAGCCTAATAAAATAAAATTGTACCTAGCTTAAATAAAGAATTAACTCCTTTTTTCTGTTAATTTCTGAAGAGCGTTTTTGCCAAACACACAGTATGCTAAAGTAGGAAATGAAACTTGTACCTAAGCAGATTTAAAATTTATTTTAAAAGAAACTGCTCAATTTCCTTACTTGTTTAAATGTGCCTAACATTGTTTTCTGTTAACAAATATTTCTGCCTGTCTTTGTGCTGCTTTATTTGTTGGTCTTCACCTGACATAGCTTCTGGAATAATTTGTACTGTGTAGCCAAGAGGACTATCTACAATAGCAAATGGATTGTAGGTAGCCAGGGTTTAATATTATAGAACTCAGGAAGCAACCAGAGAGTTATGTGATTAAGAAATTTGCAGCCATAATCTTTACTTGGTTCTCTGTGTTACTTAGAATGCTTCTTTGATGGGAGTTATTTTATGTTAATCACACAAGCTAGTATATATTCATTTCCTTCTTTGAAAAAGTTGAAGGAAGTAACATTTATATAATATATGCATACTTATTTATTTACATTTTCAAATTTGATGATGTTTCAAAAGGATGGGAAACTTTTAGCATTTTATATTATATCCAGCCCCTTAATCTAACCTATAGCAAGTTTAAAGAGGAGAGCTATCTATGGCTTAGAAAATAATGAGTACATATCAATAGTCTGTGCTCATTCGTTTGTGTATAGTGAAGCCTTAAAGGTTTGAAGTAGTATTTCAACAGTAGATAATCCACTTAATCCTGAATATTTTTCATTATTGTTGTTGTTTTTTAGTTGACTGATTTTGGACCTACTAAAACCCAGCTAACCCAAGAAATGCTCTTTGATTTTGGGAGATTGAGGGTGGGCAGGACACAAAATTTAAAATACTGGTTTCACTTTAAGGTATTAGCATCCTAGAATAAGGTAACTAATAACTAAACCAACATAATTCAGGTAGATGACCTTTGGCTATCTCAGGAACTGTAGGTTTACATATTACTTGTTCCTTTCTTTAGTTATAACGTTGGGATTGGAAAGGCACTGAACGCTTTTTTTTTTTTTAACCCAATTTTAGCTCCCTTTTAAAACATCACAGATAATTCAGCCTTTGCTTAAACACTTCTAGAGAATGGTAACTATGTAGTTCAGTCCATCCTTAGCCTTTCACAAAGAAAATCTTCATTGTGAAAATTGTGAGAACTGCATTCTTAGTGTTTCCATCTTTTGGATTTAGGACTACCCCTGAAGGCATGCCAAAGTATAAATGCCTCTTTCTCGCCATAGCAATCTCAAAGATCTCTATCATGCGGACGCTTATAAACCCTCCCTACTGTGGCATGATTTTAAATCTAACAATCATAATTTCTAATTTTTGAGTACATTTTATTTGTTCTCTTTAATATGTAATTCCCACAACTTAATGTGTACCCTAAATATGATCTGGTCAGCTTTGAGGTTATTGGTACTCTCTCCCCTTCGTCCTAACAATTGATACTTAAGTTAGTGTGACTTAAGATGACATTGCCTTTTTGGGTAGCCATATCTTTTTAACAACTCAGTGAGATTACTAAAACTGCACAAAATTTTTTTAAGTAAATGTTGCTATTAAATTACTTACATTTTTGTGTTTTGGTACATAAGGTATTACTTTTTTTTTCTGTTTAATTTGTTTCTCTATAATTTGTCAAAATCCTTTTAAATCTTGATTTTGTCATTCAAGGTTTTTGTCCTTCCCAGTTTCCTCTAATTAGCATATCCTCTGTTGGTCCTTGATAATAATCATAAAAAGGTCATGTCCAGAATCCTAGCCCCTGGGATACTTCTAGAAATCTTCCTGCTTGCCTTCAGCCCTTTCATCAATACCCTTTAATTATGATTGTTTCATCAAACAGACCAGTTTTTCCTTATATCTGGCTCATGGCTCTCCTTTTTGTCTGTAGGATTCGATGAAGGTATAACAGATATTTGGCTAGAGTTCTGTTATGTTGTTTAATATTGAGATTAGTATGACCTAATTTATTATTTTTTTTAAGTGAACTTTTTATCTTAGAATTGTTTTTGGATTTATAGAAAAATTTTGAAGAGTCCCCACAACCAGTTCCCCTGCTATTAATAACTTACATTAGTATGATACATTGTCACAATTAATTAAGTCAATACTGATACTTTGTTATTAACTAAAATCCATACTTCATTCAGATTTCCTTAGTTTTTACCTAATGTCCCTTTTCTGTTCTAGGATCCCATCCAGGATTCCACATTACATTTAGTCATCATGTCTCCTTAGGCTCTCCTTGGCTGTGACAATTTTTCAGACTTTCCTTGTTTTTGATGACGTTGACAGTTTTGAGGAGTACTGGTCAGGTATTTTGTAGAATGTCCCTCGATTGGAATTTGTCTGATGTTGCTCTCATTAGAATTGGGCTTGTGGGTTTTGGGGGAAAAGATCACAGAAGTCAAGTCCCATTTTCACTACATTTTATGAAAGATGCG
The DNA here is from genome assembly GCA_004026885.1 of Lyroderma lyra. Classification (NCBI taxonomy): domain Eukaryota; kingdom Metazoa; phylum Chordata; class Mammalia; order Chiroptera; family Megadermatidae; genus Lyroderma; species Lyroderma lyra. The sequence goes on along the minus strand of PVJL010000372.1, from coordinate 323,630 downwards.
TACTGTCCACATTACTTTTGACTGTTGATGTTAACCCTGATCACCTGGCTGAAGTAGTGTGTGTGTCAGGTTTCTCCACTGTGAAGTAGCCTTTTCTCTCTTTTATGTTGTATTCTTTGAAGGAAGTTACTATATGCAGCTCACACTTAGAAGGTAGAGAATTAAACTCCACCTCCTTGAGGGGGCAGTATCTCTATGGACTATTTGGAATTCTGTGCAGATTTATCTTTTCTTTGCCATTTATTTATTTAGTCATTTATATCAGTAGGAACTCATTGAATACTTATTTTATACTTTGGTCATAATTCAATACTACTTAATTTATTTTGTTGTTCATCTTGTTCCAATTTTAGCCACTGGGAAGTCCTAAGTTAACTTCTGTGTCCCTTTGACATAGCCCCATCATTGTGGGTTATGTTTATTTGTTTGCATACTTCTTACTTTCTGGCACTACAAGATGCTCCAGGCTTATCTTGTACATTTCCTGCCCCAGCCCTAAAATTAGCTGTTTCTCCAAGGATCCCTGGTTCCTTGTATTGAGAAGTATTACACCTGGTATATTGGTGTGCTCTTTGAAACTGGGGTGTCATTGCTTCTAGGACCTCTCAATGGACAAGGCAAGAAAATATATGTAGGTATACTAATCTTTATGTATATATACACATATCTATAAATATTTCTGTGTCTCACTAGCTGCCTCTATATTAAACTAAATATGAGAGTTTATACTGGTGTCTCTTAACTCTAATCCACATGGCTCATTCTGGCATCCTCTTCTTGTTTATCTATAATCTTCACTGCAACAGAATGTCATGTAATTGGAATCATAGTCTTTTCACATTGGCTTCTCCTACCATTGGCCATCCATATATTTAATAAATTGTTTCACTGTGTTGACTTCAAGTTTCTTTTTTTTCAAAACTTGTCAAAAAGGCAGAAAAAGTAAAAAGTTGATATTTAAGACTATTTTGTGCATTTAATAACATTTTGAGCTGTTTTGTATGTAAATGACATTATTTTAAATTTTTGTTACATGGTTATATAAAAAGATTTTTTTTATATTTTACTTTTGAGTGATAATCTCAAAACAGGGATTTTTAATCAGTCCTAGTATACGTGTTTAATAGTTTCAGAATTGATAGCCCTGTAGAAAACAACTTTATCAGTTAGAGTACAGTACTATTACACTTGCCATCATTCTTACAGACTCCACTTACTAGATTACACATTGCTAGATTTCCAGGACACATAGCACAGTAATACATGGTTTGTTTTTCATTTGCAAACATCTTTTCCCTTTTCTGCATACGCAGCAATTATGCTGCTTTTTCTTTTTTTGAGATCATGAGGTAAACTTGAATGTGACAGTCAGCAGATGGAAAAATACATTTGGATCTGAATGTTACAGCAAAAGGGTTAATCAGTCCTAGTATACATATATAATAGTTTCAGAATTGATAGCCCTGTAGAAAACAACTTTATCAGTTAGAGTACAGTGCTATTACAGTTCCTCTTGCCATCATTCTTACAGACTCCACTTACTCAAAATTATTTTCCACCCTCTTTCAGCAAAGTTCTTTCATAAGATATGTAAGACCCTTAGATTCTTTTGATGTATTTTGCATTTTATTCTGGGCTCCCCCAACCTCCTAAATATATTATTTTTAAATTTTCATACCTTAAGATCCTCTCTTTGTGCTATAAAGTTCTATAGAATTTGACAGACGTATAGTGTCTTGTACCCACCATTACAGAATTTTTTTAATACCCTAAAAAATCTACTGTGCTTTACCTACTCAGCCCTCTCCTGAATACTTGACAACTCCTGACCTTTTTACCATTTTTTTGACTTATCGGGATTGTCATAATTATAGCCTTTTTTGTCTAGCTTCTTTTAGCAGTATGCCTTTAACATTCATCTGTGTTTTTGGCTTAATAACTCATTCCCTTTTTTGCTGAATAATATTCCATTATATGAATGTACCACAGTTTGTTCATTTGCCTAGTAATGGACATCTTGTTTGCTACCAGTTTTTTGGTGTTTATGAATAAAGCTGCTATAAATCATGCAAATTTTTGTGGGGACATAAGCTTTCTCACCAGATGGGTAAATACCTAGAAGTGTGATTGCTGGATCATATGGAAAGACTATATTTTGTTTTGTAAGAAACTGCCAAACTATCTTTGGGAGTGGCTATATCCTTGTGCTTCAACAATGAGTGAGGGTTCCTGTTGCTCTAGACCCTCACGGGCAATTAGTGTTGTCTGTTTTGGGGATTTTTGCCATTCTGATACGTATGTAGTGATATCTTACTGATATTATCATTTGTATTTCTATAATGACAAATTATATTGAACATCTTTTCATGTGCGTATGTGCCATCTATATCTAGTGAGGCATCTGTTTAGATTTTTTTTGCCTATTTTTTAATTGGGTTGTTCTTATTGAGTTTTAACAATTCTTTGTATATTTTGGATACAAGTACTTTATCAGGTATGGGTTTTGCAAATAATGTTCTTTTACTCTGCAGCTTGTCCTTTTTCCTGACATTATCTTTAACAGAGCAGAAGTTTTAAATTTTAATGAAGTCCAGCTTATCAATTCTTTTCTTTCATGGATCATGCTTTTGTCATTTTTATCTAAAAAACTCATTACCAACTTAGGTCATACAGATTTTTCTCCTGTTTTCTGCTAGAAGTTTTATAGTTTTTGCATTTTACAAGTGGGTCTGTGATATATTTTGAGATAACTTGTGAAAAGTGTAACCTAATTTATGTTTAGTGAATCTCTCTTGGTTCTTAACAGTCACAGTTCTTTCTCTGAACAATTGCAAGTCATGTTTTTAATATAATTAATTTTGAGACTCTTACTCAGGATTATATGTTCCTGAGGTGTACAGTTTTGCAAAATGTATCTTTAGCACCATTTTGAAAATTACTTTCTTCCACCTATTTCCATTTGCTCCATTGTTGTTTTACCCTCTCAATCTAAAACTTGCTATCACAACTACCGTAAGAATAGAATTCTTTTCTGTTATCATAAATAATACATAATCAAACCCAAGCAGCAGGCCTTTTGCAAGAAGTTACCCACCTCTACCAATTAGATTGTTCTCAGCATTTTTGGTGAACTAGGGGTCATCTTGGGTCTTTGCTTTAATAGCATTTTGCATAGATAAGTATGAGGTCTCTGACACACTCATGGTGTATCCTTGGTCTTGAGCCTGCTTTCCCTTCATTTGTATATGTCATCATTTGAAAATTTAAACTCCTTTATTACAGTCACAAAGAATTCCTTTGCCCTACCCTTTCTACTTCTATATGAGGATAATTTGCAATTGCTTAAATTGTGGTTTTATCAGCTTGCCAGTCATTTCTTTAATCTTAAAGCCCTGCAGTTTTCATTTCTTAAATTTTAGAACCCCTTGGTTTTCAAAGCAAATTTCTAAAGTTTAAGCTTTCCATACTGCTTTAAAATCCTTCAGCGTTTTATGAGAAAGTAAGCCTTTTATTTTAGTAATAAGCTTTGCATTTTAAAGTTAATGTGGAAAAATTGCTACCTGGTTTACCAGATATTCGCATACATAAGATGTAATAATATCATGAAGGGAGAGGAGATGGGAAGAGAGAGCAAGTGATAACTAATAACTTTCCAGGTAAATAGGGCAAGGCCAGATCTGATTATTGCATAGAAGCATCTGATTTCAGATAGTAAATTTCCAGTTTTTTCACTTTTGGATACTTTTTTGGGAGGGAGAGAGAGAGCGGAGAGAGAGTGCGCGCGAACGTGCGCGCGCGCGCGCGCGTGTGTGTGTGTGTGTGTGTGTGTGCGTGTGCGTGTGTGTGTGTCTGTCTGTCTGTCTGTCTTTACCTGTCCGGAGAATGCCAAAAGGGGTGACTTTGAGACCTAGACTTAAATCTATTGACAAATCTTTGTGTTAAGGATATTTCTTACATGAAGTCACTAAAGAGCACCTTTTAGACTACATATTAAATACCCTTAAAAATACATATTACATACTCTTAAATATACAGTTTTCCTAACTTCTCTTTTATTTTATTTTATTTTGCTTTGTCTCTCTCTGTTCTTTTATAACTGACCTTGTCTTGTTATAAAAAAATAAATAAATGGAACATTTTAGATTTTTTATAATCACTAAAAAGGGTTATACACAGCTAAATTAGATTGCCTTTTAGTTGTGTATAACCCTTTTCCTTAAGGGTCAGTGATTGTACAGAAATCAGCTGATAGAACTTAACTACAGTAAGCTTATAAAAATGTTCAGTGTCCCATGTCAGGCTGGTGACATATTTTGTATTTATTTTGCATTTTGTTAACATTAATTATTCTATACTATTATATAATTGAACATCAATATAATGACCCCAGATTTTGATATTTATTAAAAATAGTTTCAAACACAAACTCATTGGCTTCTTGAAACATGCTAGAAAAACATTATTTTTGTTTTAATGAGTATATTTTATAATAATGTTATATGAAGAAATTATCAGAATTTCATTAATTACTATTTTTATTTCACACAAAAATTTTAGTGTCTAATAGTAATGAGGTTGAACTAGGATATGGAATTTTTATAATTGAAAAATCTCTTTTGTATCAGTCATGTCACAAAATCATTTATGATAATAAAGTTTACCATAATCAGTTATAACCATAAAGTTTAAGACTTAATAAAAAAACAAGCAACATAATTTAAGAAATTCTGAAATCTTTAAGAGAACATTCTATTTCTTGTAAATGTAATATGTTTCCTCAGGAAAGGGTAAGAGGTGGAGTGAAAATTAAGACTCTCCCCTAATTGGTAAATTTCAACACTGACGTATACTATCTAGAGCAGTTATTTTAGTCCTGGTCGTGTTTAAATTACCTGGAGAGGTTTTAGACATACTAGTGGTGGAGGTCTACCTCTGACCAATTACATTATAGTCTTCAGCATGTGAGCCGCAGGCATTATTACTTTTTAGAAGTTTGAAATAACGGTACAGCTGGGGTTAAGAACCACTAGAGGGGAGCTCCCTGGTGGTGTAGTGGCTTAAGGCTTGGGTGCTGGCGCTGTCAGCACTGCGGCCTGGGTTCGATTCCCAGCCAGGGAGCTACCCACATACCAAAAAGCAAACAAAAAAAAGGGAAAAAATGTTATTTAAAAAAAAAAAAAAAGAACCACTAGAGCTTAAAGAGTTGTTTTTTTATTAAATTTTTGAATTTGGATTTCTTTTTACTGACAGTGCTGAATTGATTTTATTTTAATGCATTGTTTTACTGTGGTAAAAACATGTAACATAAATGTAACACTTAATCATTTTTAGGTGTACAGTTCTGTGGTGTTAGTATATTCATACTGGTGTGAAGTTGGTCTCTAGAACTTTTTTCTGTTACAAAAATAAAACTCTATATAACAAAACAACAACCCCTTTTCCCCCTCTCCACTTCCAGCCCCTGGTTAACCAACATTCTACTTTTTGTTTATGTGTCTCTGACTACTTTAGATACCTCATTAAGTGAAATCATACCATGTTTACCTTTTTGTGACTAGCTTATTTCACTTAGCATAAGGTCCTCAAGGATCATTGGTGTTGTAGCATGTGACAGGCTTTTCTTCCTGTCTGAGGGTGAATAATATTCCATTCTGTGTATATGCCTGATTTTGTTTACTCATCCATTTGTTGGTGCACATTTGGATTGCTTCCATGGCTTGACTATTAGTGCTGCTGTGAATGTGGGAATACAAATATCTCTTCAAGACCCTCCTTTTAATTCTTTTGCTTACATGCCCAGAATTGGGATAGCTTGATCATTTGATAGTTCTGTATTTAATTTTTTGAAGGACTTCCAGACCCTTCCATAGAGGTTGCACCATTTTACAGTCCCATCAAACAGTTCAAAGGTTCCAGTTTCTCCATCCCCTCACACTCTCTTTTGTTTATGGTAGCCATTCTAAAGGGCGTAAGGTGATACCTCATTGTGATTTTGATTTGCATTTCTTTAATTATTAGTGATGTTGAATATCTTTATATACTTACTGGTCATTTGTGTATCATTGTTGGAGAAATGTCCCTTGAAGTCCTTTTGCTCACTTTTTAATAGGATTATTTGATTAAGATTTTTTTGTCGTTGTTGAGTTTTAGAAGTTCCTTATTATTCTGGCTATTAACTATGAGATACATGGTTTGCAAATATTTTCTCCTATTCTGTACATTGTCCTTTCACTCTGTTGATTTTGTCCTTTGATGCACAGAAGTTAAATTTGATGTAGTCATATTTGTCTATTTTTGTTTTTGTTTTCCGTACTTTGGTATAATATCCAATAAATCATTGCCAAGTCTTTATTTAATTCTTTTCAGGTCTTATATTTAGTTCTTTAATCCATTTTGAATTAATTTGTTTTATATGGCATAAGAGTATAACTATTCTTTTGCATGTGGATATCCACTTTTCCCAGCACTGTTTGTTAAACAGACTGTCCTTTTCCCCATTGAGTGGCATCTTTGTTGAAGATCATTTAACCATTAGGTGAGAGTTTATTTCTAGGCTTTCTAGTTTATTGCATTGCCTGTATATCTTCATGTTAGTACTACACTGTTTTAATTACTGTAGCTTTAAGTGTGAGACTCTGTGTTCTTTTTCAAAATTGTTTTGGCTATTTGAAGTCTCTTGAGATTCCATATGAATTATAGAATAAATTTTTCTGTCTCTGCAAAAAATGACTATTGTGACTTTGTAGGGATTATATTGAATCTGTAGATTGCTCTGCATAGTTGTACGTCTTAACAATATTAAGTCTCCTAATCCATGAGCATGGGGGTCTTTTCATGTACTGTGTCTTTAATTTTTTTGCAGTGTTTTATAATTTCCAATATAAAAGTTTTGCACCTTCTTGCTTACGTTTATTCATATTTTATTCTTTTTATTGGTATTGTAAATGAAATTTTTTTCCTTAATTTTTTTTTCAGACTGTTCATTATTACTATATTTAAAAAACTCATTTTTGTGTTTTGCTTTTTGTATTCTGCAACTTTGCTAAATTTGTTTAATAGTATTTTTGTGGCATCTTTTTCTACATATAAGATGTCATCTGTAATCAGATGATTTTACTTCTTCCTTTTCAGTTTGGATGTCTTTTATTTCTTCTTCTTGCCAAATGCCATGAATTGTTTTTAAGAGAAAATACAAATAGTATTGTTAAAAAAGGATTTGATGATGCATATTCATGTAGGCTATGAGGAGAATTTTGGAATTCACTCTTTGAAGGTAAAGGGAAACCATTGAGGGTTTTAAACTAAGAGAAAACAATTAAGTCTTTGTTTTAAAAACAAAACAAAACACTCTGAGTCATAGTGGAGCTATGATGTAAAGAGTAAGAGTGGATGCAGACAGTGAGAAGAGCACTACAAAGTGGTCAGATAATTGATTTGGGCTGGGAGGAGGGGACGAATGGTAGGAGTAGCGATGGAGAAAAATGAATGGGATTGGGTATTTAGAAATTAGAAGTTACAGAATTAGATGATGGATTGGATGTATGGGTGAGAAGGAGGCAGGAGAGAGCATTTTTAAGGCCAACTCTTGGGCTTCTGACTTGAGCACAATTAAGTGGATTGAGATAATGCATATTGCGGTATAAAAGTTTTTGTATGTAGAGTTTGAGATGCTTGTGAAACAGCTAGTCAGAGATGCCTGCAAAGAAAATTACATGTGAATCCGGGCATGGAAATGTATACCCAGTAAATAAATTGACTTCATTTTGGGGGCAATCCAGGACCTAATTTAAGGTTTGGTGCATAGTACATGTTCACTTAATATTTAGATAATGATTTATTATAAAAATTCAACTCATTGTAATATATTTAATTGTCTTTAATACAGAAACTAATATTTCTTTTTTAATATTATGTAAGTGGCAGTTTTTGGGAGGAAGGCCATTATTTCCTAATTGAACTGACTGAATATTATTTACTTACTACATTGTCATTTTATGTAACCCAGCTCTTTTGATAGGCTTACATGTAGTAAAACCTGCTTTTCTGTTCAAGTCCATAATACTAGAGAAAATAAATAAAAAGTAAACTTCAAGCTATTTTTTTTTTTAATGGAAAAGAAGTGGGAAAAGCCAGGTGGAAAGTCAAATTTGATGTGACTAGTTACTGAAGGATAAAGATCATAGAACTTTTTTCATAAGTCTGGCAAGCTCTAAAAGAGGTAGTCTTTGATGTGATATTATAACTGTATAAGGAAATACATTGTCTGGATTAGAGAGAAGTAGAGAAAGATACAGAAGAATGGGGAAAAGGAAAGCTGTGTAAGAGAACTGGGCAAAGTGGTTGAGGAGATGAGAGAGGGAGGGAAATGAGCTTTCAGTAGGTTCTGAATTGAGTGTTAGAATGTAATCTACTTTTGATCCATTTGAATCATGAGCTTCAGAATATGTAATTTTTTCCTTTAAAAACTATTACTTCACAGCTCTTTACTGCTATAAAGTGTCATTCTATTTAGTAGATACAGTAGTCAAATGGAATTTTTTTTTCACATCTCACTACTGTATAAAGCTGGAAATCAGAAAACTCCATAATTCTGATCCTGGTTCTTTCAGTAACTGGCTTTGTGAACCTAGGAAGTCACTTGCCTTCTGTGAGCCTCAGTTTACTCATCTGCCAAATGATGGAGCTGGACAAAATGATCTATAAACTTTTTTGCTTTAATATTCTGTATTTCTTTGAGGTTAGTTCTGCCCTAAGTATGGCAGTAGTTTAAAAAAATACATGCTTTTTAATTTTATAATATTAACTTATATTCTCCTATGTATTGAGTTAGCACAGAAATTATTTTATACCATTTGTCATCCTTACATGCTGCTATTTGAGATTTTAGAGACGATTTGAGATTCTCCTATTAAGATTGTGATCAGTTTTGTGAAGTACTTGCCACCTTTAAATAATTTCTTTATATAATATTCAGAGTTTGTTGATTATGAGTTTTTGTAGGAGTATTTGAAATAATTCCCAGACTTCATATCACTACAGTTTCCTTTTGAGAGAATTATTGAATTAGGAAACCAAAGCTGTTTTTTTCAAGTCTTTGACTTTATTTATAGCTAGAATACCTTTATTTTTCTTAAAGTTTTCATTTGAAATCTTTATACATTTTACTTTGACAGTGTACTGACTATGAAAAGATATGTACAATGTAATTGACCCAATGGATCATGTGATATTAAAGAAAGAAAAGTAATACTCTGTATGTGTCACAGTCAGACACACCAGATAGTTATGCATTTATAAAGTCTATCTGTGTTCAGTCATTGCAATTTTTTGGTTTAGTTTAATGTAAAGAATTGAGAGTAGCAGATTATAAAGGTCCAGATTTCAAGAAAAGGATGACATTTGGGATCCTGTGTTAAATTGCTTACATGCTCGTGGTTTTAATACTGAGGAGCCATGATCATACTATCTTATAGATACTAGTGGGTAGCAAAGGATATTTAGAGAAGAGAAGACATCTTTCATTCTTCACAAAATACATACTATATTTTCCAGTCTGTTCACAAGTAGTAAAATTGTGTTTTATTTATAGGGCTTTCAAATTTTATTACTGAAAGCCTTGCAAAGGTTTCAAGCTAGCCATTACCAAGTAAATTTTCCAACGTGATTTTCATCCTGGTAAAGAACTTAGGGAAACATTGTAACAAAATTAAATTTTATTTTGTAGTTGATCAAACCATCACTAGGAAATTAAAAGATTTGAACACAATAAAATTTATTATGTGTAAATGGGACTTAAACAAATATTGAAATTTATTCATTGATGTTTTTAAAATAACAAACCCAAAACATTTCAGCAGACTCTGCCCCTTTATTTATTTTTCTGTATATTTTCATTTGTTCTAAGATACCTTAAAGCAAGATAGACTTCACCTTTGTAAAATTAAAGATACATTATCGGTATTGAAACACAGTATTAGTTGAATCTCTTCTTAGTATCTGATATCCTTTTGTGATTGTCTATGTAAGTGTGTAATGCCCTAACACTGCAAATTTCTAAGGATGCTAACCCCTGGTATTCAAGAATAAATGCTATATAATGTTAATAACATTGACTATTAGAATTTAATGTGAAATTATTTTTACTGTCAGGAAGTTAATTCACCCCATTCTAAATGGTACTTACTCTCAGGGGTGAAAAATATTTAATACAATTTTTAAAAATTAGCTATATAATCTCCTTTTGCTTATAAGGTCAAGTGTTTTATGATAGTGTAACACTAATAGGTATTTCCAAAAACAAATAAAGGTTGTAGTTCCTGTGGTTTAAAAAATATATTCCTTATAAGTATTTTGTTGCAAATTAATCATTACCAAATATTAATAATCTGTTATGTCTTGTTTTTTAAAGTGAATGAATTTATAGCTTTTGAGGGTCCCATCTTGTTGGATATGAGAATTAAACATCTAATCAAAACAAATCAGTTAAGTCAAGCAACTGCTCTAGCAAAGCTGTGTTCTGACCATCCAGAGATTGGTACAAAAGGTAGTTTTAAGCAAACTTACCTTGTCTGTCTTTGTACATCATCACCAAATGAAAAGTTAATCGAAGAGGTGAGTATGTTTTCTTTTGTTAGTAATTATTTTTAAAAGTAAAACTTTTAAATTAGATTAGAATGTCTTTGGCTTCCATTTATCTTAGGTGGTGAGGGACCATTGTTGTTGATCTTAATTTTTGTGCTCTTGGGTAGTGTTATAAGTAGCTTTCAGAATTATATGTAAGATGATTTCACCTAGCTTCTATTTTAAATAATTTGGATATTTTAACTGCTTTGACTAAATTATGGGAATGATGGTGGTGACTTAACAATTAGTGGGATGTTTGTGTTTGTCATCTTTTAACTATAGAATTTATATGACTTCCCCTAGGGAAGTTCCTAAGTGGGAGTCATAAATAGGTAAAGATGCCTATCAATATGTGTAAAGATAAATTTTGTTTGCATATTTAATGTAAAGCTTTATTTTCTTTGTAAGACATGATTGTTTGATTTTTTTACTTCTAATTTGATGTACATGTATTTGTATGTTTTATACTAAAGAATTCTGAGAGTAGAATCATGGCCCAAGTGGGAGGAATTATGCATTTTGGAGGGCTCTTAATTTCAAAATGAAGTTGCAGACAGCTGTAGGAGAATTAAATGTTTTCTATCAAGAAACAGGGAATATGTGCTTGGTTCGCAGCATATATACTAAAAAAAGAACCAAGGAATATGTAGTTAAAGAATATGTATTTAGATAAAACGGTGTATGTTAGACAGTATTATGTGAAGACAAAATGTATACAAGTGTCTTTTATCTCTCACATAAGTATCCTTCAACTCCAGTATAATAGAGAAAAGAGAACACAGGGCTTGTGGGACAGGCTTAAGGCTATGTAAATGGAAAAGTTGAGGTGCAAGACAAAGAAGACAATTAACAGCATGCATGATCACCTAAGTAGACAGAGACTGTTACAGTCAGACTCCAGAAAGAGCAGAGCCTCAGACAGAAATCTGAATGTCCCAGCTCAGGTTGTGATTGTAATGATGATTGTATTATTTTTCTTGAATAGCAAATGAAGAGGAAGTTGGTAGGCTTGGACCAAGATTAGAAATAAGCCTCTCATGTATGGAGAGGATAATGGGGGTACTGGAAAGAGTGATGTCTGGTAATTTCTAGGCTGGATGGAGTAGTGCAAAGGGTTCTTTCTAGCCTAGGAAATTTTATCATTAGTCTGGTCATTGCCTAATCTGTGTATATATTTTTTATCTTTTTTATCTCAGGTAATTGGCTTTTTAGTTACTGTATAGCAGAAGATTATATATCAAAATAGAAGATTATAGTTTTCTTATTACTGATAGTGCAGAATAACTATGTAGACAAGTTCATTGGAAGCTCTATAAAGTTTCTTGAGATGATCTTTGATATGTGTGTAACGTTTTTTAAAAATCTTTAAATAAATCAGTTATTATGCTGCAAAATCATAGTTATTTTTCAGTTCCACTAAAGCCTTTATTACCAGTTCAGTCTCTGCCCTGAAGTTAGTCTGTATATCCATCCTTCCTTCCTATTGCAAATTTTATTTAATCAGTGATGTGTGCTGTTTTAGCACTGAGGGGACTAAAGGTAAGGCCTAGGCCCTTCCTTAAGAAGCACCCCTTCTAGTAGGAAACTCTAAACATAGAGTTGGTGGGTTGGCTTTAAGGTCCTGTTTGAAGTTGAAGACTGTGCATTTGTAATCTCCAGAGGGGTAAATCTGTATTTTTAGCTATCTTGAATAATCAAAAGATTTTACAGTACTGAATCTAAATTAAATTCCCTTTGGGGTTAATTATCCAGAGTTGAAAGCAGCAGCTAAGCCTGCTTTGGAGATCCTAAGGAAAATTCTCTATTAGAACCCTAGGTATCTCTGATGTCATATGAAATGATTTTTTTTTTCCTTTTCATGTTAAGCTGAATTCACTAAAGTCTTATTTGTCTTACCCCAGAAACAGCACTGGATCACATAGTATAGAACGGGCCAGAATATGTGCAAGTCTACACATTCCTTGTTAAAGTCCTTTTTGCTTGGAGATTGATTATTCTCTTATTTTCAGTTACAAACATGGAAACTTCCTTCATTGTTCCGTGTGAAGTAGGTTCTGTTACTTTTTCTGCCCCAAGGGAATGCAGTCATTTTGGAACAATTGCCCAAAGACGTTGCCCCCTTCAGAAGAAGTATGCTCACTCACTCACTCTCTCACATGACCAACTTCATTCACTCAGTCTGACATTTGTCTGTGAGTGTGTGTATTACATATACAGGTATGCATACATTTTATATGTACTTAAAACGTGCACACCGCACCCTGGCTGCTACTCACTTTTCCCCTCTTATGGTGGACATCTTTCCATATGTCACTCACAGAGATCAATCTCATTTTTCCTCAGGGCTACAAAGTTTAATACTGTATATTTGTAATATTGTTGCACATTTAAATTGGGGGGCATCTAAATTGCTGGCTTCCATTCTTGTTGGAGTGTGCCAGTAGGGTAAGTTTCCAGAAGTAAGTTTCTGGAATTGCTGGATCAAAGAATTTACAGTACACATTTTAAAGTAATAATAGAAGCTATACTGTCATCCAGAAAAGTATGCCAATATACCCTCCCCTGAATAGTATAGGAGATTTCTTCTGTCCTAACACTAAAGATTATTTGTCTTTCAAGTCTTTGCTGGAGAGTTAAAAAATAGTAGCTCATTATTTGATTTTACATTTTCTTAATATGACAGGTTTACCATTTAAGTTCTTTTTGGGATGGAAACCAATTTTATTTTCATAAGCAAAAGACTTGAAATGTGATTAGAGCCATTACATTTTAAAAGTACACTTGATAAATGTGTATAAAATATTAATGAAATGTTCTGTATGTTTTTCAATACCTGGCATACAGAACCGTATTAAAACGTAAAATCATTATTCACATTTTCGAGAGGGATCTAGCATATTATGTCTCTAACAAACAGATTATTCTAATTGGTTTTAAATATTTTACTCGGTTTTAAATTTTCTGGTTTTTAAATTTTTGCTCCCTTTCCAAAGCAAAAGAGAATAGATACACACACCCAAACACACACACACACACACACACACACACACACACACAGAGTCCCTGTATACATGATATATAATATCGGTAATCCCTACCTTATGCTGCCTTGGATTTTTAAAATACTTCTTGTTCATCGATGGTTGTATTTAACCTGTATTTCACTTACACAATTTCAGTTTAACCATTCATTAGTTTAAATATGGTTTCATTTTCCCTGCCATTCTCTTTAGTGACATATTTTTCAAGATTGCCATCTAGTGGCAAATCAGGGATATAAAGGCAGCTATGCACACTATAAAACTTTTTTTGGTATACCTATAAAAAGTGAGATTTTCTGTATTGAACACAGCAAATGTTTCAGTTGGTATGTTGCATGTGAATAAAGATATAGGCTGTTTTACATATATGAAAATATATTTTAAATTATTAATTGTGAGGCTACTGTAGGTAATATCATTTGGGAAAATAAATTTCTTTGCTTATACATAATGTAAGCATTTTGCATTAATTGAACATTAAATAAAATGGCTTAGGTTTTAGAAGAACAAAAAGAAATAATCAGAATCAAAATAAATTAAACTTTCATGACATAAGAATTTTTTTTTAACCTGAACATGTAAAAATCAGTACTTAACCAATAAAGGGCCTCAGTATCCTTGTTCTGTGGAATTCTGGCAAGTGCACAGACTGTGAAGCTAGACTTGGGTTGAAATCTTGACTCTGCTCTAATTAAGTTTGTAACTTTGAGCAACTATCTTTACCTCTTTGAGCCTTATCTCTAAAAAGTAGTAATATCTACCAGGCAAGCTCTTGTGCTAATTAGCAGTGCTGTATCTGAAGAAGCAGGCACTTATGATAAATAAATAATATCTGCTATTGTTGTTATTAATATCTTATGAAAAAGGAAAAAAAAGCTTATGAGTTGACTTTCTAACATTTATCTGGGTGTGCAGGTTAATTGTTTAAAATTAATGCAACTTTTATCAAAAGATACTGTGGTGAAATGGAAAGAGAGTAGGTCTTTGATGTCAGCCAGACATAATTTGATTTGTAGTTCTACTACTTAACGGTTGTAACTTGAGATATTATATTCCTTTTCAGTTTTCAATATTGAATATTCAGAATTCAAAATTACATAATTTCTTTGAACCCCACATTCATTATGTATAAAATGTTAATGATAATATCTACTTAGTAGAAAAGTTGTGATTAAATACTATATATAATGTCTGGCAATGTTTAATATTGTAGATATTTGAAAATATTTTTTGTATTATTTATATATTGTTCAGCTCTTTTTTGTTTGTTTAAATGGGTCACATAGAGATTAGTAAGAAAGGAGCAGACGAGTAGTAGTGGAAAGAGTACTGTACTTGAAAGGAGTTTCAAGACTTAGGTTTCAGTCTCAGCTCTGCCACTAACTTCATACTTCCTTTAATAAATTGTTAAACACACAGACTCAGAGTTGGATCTTTTCTTGTCTTAGTGTTTTCTAGTCAAATTTAATATATAATATGAAACTTCTGAATTTATTCCCTTGCAACCTTTATCCTCATTATCAAAGATCAACTTCAAGATTAATCTCATCGCCATTTAGACACTTGTTCAATCCTCAACACATTATATTTTACACACACACACACACACACACACACACCGCACTTTTCTTGTTCTCAGAAATTGGAACAGATAGAAGATCAACAAGGAGGGGCATTTGTTTCTTATCTCTATGGTATGTGGGTGCTAATGGTCTGTATTGGTCTTCAGTTCTTTTTGCCATTTGTCAGTTGTACCATGTTGGAATTAATTTTTCTATTCTGTGGAATACCAGGGATTTGTGATTGTATGCAGTTTGTTACATCCTTGTCTTAGAGCAAGTGCTTGTGTAAATCATAGCTAAATTTTGTTTGTTTTGTGGTAAATCATTGTAATGAGGTGGTAAATTTTAATTTTTTAAGAAATAAGCAATAGATGTAACTGCATGATTAAATGAAGCAAGTTGCCATCCTCTAGGTTATACTTATGCATGCATGACTTGACAAGTTTTGAGATGGAACAGTTTTATATGAAAAAAACAGAGATTTATGGAAAACTGATGTGAGCTCAATTTAAAAGTGTTATGTAGCTACGTGAAATATTTCATATTATACATTTTTCCTCAAATGAGTAGACACTTTGTTTATTAGTCTATATTCAGTAGACATTTCTGTGTCTTTCTGCTGATTCTAATGCTTTACTAGCTAAAGGGGGAAAATGCAAGTACTGCAGATTTTCTTTTTCAGTATCATAGACCTGATTTAATGGGTAGAGGGTACTTATAATTAGCATTATTTACACATAAATGCATGCTTGAAAAGTTCTTGAAAATACTTGGTTCTCTAGCTTGAAGAAAGATTATTTCTTTAGACAAATTATGAATTGATAGTGTTTGAGTTAATGAGATTTTACTGATGAAAATGATCTATAAATAATCTAAAGAAAATTTTAAAGTATGTTACTATATATCCTAATATAAAACCATTTTATGGCGTATTTCTGTATTCTTTTTTTGTAGATTTCGGAAGTGGATTGCAAAGATGCACTAGAAATGATTTGTAACTTAGAATCTGAGGGTGATGAAAAAAGTGCTCTTGTCTTATGTACTGCATTTTTGTCACGTCAGCTCCAGCAAGGAGAAATGTACTGTGCTTGGTGAGTTGATTTTCTTTTGTAAAGAAAAGTTTGTTAGGTAAGAATACAAGATAGATTGTGAGAATTCAGATAACTTAAGAACATGTTTTTCTGAAACCTTTTAAAGTCATATCAAGACAAATGTTATTTTTCAGACATTTCATGCTGTACAAATTGATTATCAAGTAGTTCATATTATAACTTTTAAAAACTTTGTGTTAAGGACCACGTAACTCCTTCTTAATATGCCAGTAATGATCAGGGCTTTTTTAAATATTGGAAGATGAAAGAAAGGTTTATTTTGTTTAATGCCATAATAAAAAAAATTTTAGATGTGCAACCTATGATTGAATGTGTATATTTTTTCCTCCTCATATTACACAGTTTTAACTACAAAACTGTTAGTCATTTATGTATGGATATATAGTTACTTTTTTTCCTATGAGAGATCATTCTACTTATTTAACTTATTCAGTGTACATTTCTTAATATGGTGCATTTCCAAGTGGGCAAAGTCTGTTATATATAATCCTTTGGGGGGCTACAACTAACAGATGTTGACTTTAGTTATCTCAAAAAACTTTAAGATCGGCTGTCTTAAATTAGTGTTAGTGAAAAACTGACTATCTGGTCAGTAAACAGCAGTATTAGTCTTCAGTGTTGTGTTGGTATGATGGAAACACAAAAGAAAATTTGGATTACAACATTCTGACATTTAAGAATATTTACCACGTGACACATGGCATGCAAATGAATATAGATCAGGCAAGGTAAGTAAGTGGTTGTGTAATCAAAGAATAGTTAAATGCATAATTGTAAAGGTTTTCTGAACTGCTGAGCTTTGTTATGAAGGAAAAATTGTATATGCAATATCAAGAGAGTTAATATAAAAGGCAAGTAGAAAGATTCTGAAGAGAATTAACATAATTTATCAAGGACAGGTAAATTTACTATATAACAAGTATCTGTGATAACTAAGAAATTAATATTGTTTTTAAAAGACATCAAGGTGTGAATTACATATGAAAAGCAAAAGCTGTCTTAATTATAAGTCCTTAAGTAGGAGGGCAAAATAGAAATTTATGTGTAAGAAACACTGTTGGAGCTCCCTGGTGGTGTAGTGGCTTAAGGCTTCAGCGGTGGCGCTGTCAGCGCTGCGGCCTGGGTTCGATTCCCAGCCAGGGAGCTACCCACATACCAAAAGCAAAAAAAAAAAAGGAAGAAAGAAAGAAACACTGTTGTTGTTTTTGTTTTTGTTTTGTTTTTGCTTTTTGGTATGTGGGTAGCTCCCTGTCTGGGAAGGAAACACTGTTTTAAGACAAGCAGTTGAGAGTGGATTGGGAGCTGAATGGTGAGGGCAGAGTTTAGGGGAAGAAGTGGCAGTATAGGAAGCTGAGTTGAGACAGAAAGCCAGTAAGTGGTCCAGCTGGGAGGTTATGAAGGCTTCCTTATGGATGTGAGATGTGGCGAAAGAAATGTTTAAGATAATAGTCATGAGGATAGTGAAAACCAGAGGCTCATAGGGTCAGGGTCAGTAATAATGATGCATGAAGCTAGAAACATGGTGAACTGGAAAGAATGTTAATCATTTTTTCCATATGTTAAGTTTTAGATTCAGAAGAGATCACAATGGAGAAGTCTATAAAGAACTTAGAAAGTTTAAAGTGGTAAAGACTGGAGAAACAGGTTTTGAAGTTCTCAGTATATAGGTTAAAATCCAGAAATGAGCAAGTTATTCAAGAAGGTGGTGATAAGAGCGGAGTTCCTATGAGTAGAAACTGAGGAAATACTAATAGGAAGGCCTGTTTTAAGAATACTTGGCGAAAAAAGTTGAAGCAAGGAAGAAGATTTTTGAGGAAGTTAATGACAGAGGACAGAAGAGAAATAGGGTGATAGGTAAAAGGCAGAAAAATTCATCACTTCAGTAAGATTATTTGCTATGAAAAATACATTGTAATTGCATTTGAAATAAATTTCAAAGCTTGTTTTTCAAAATTTCTGTTTCACTGCTGTGGCACAGGGTAATTAGTTACTTCCTTCTGGGTTCTCTGTCATCATTCTTTAACAATTACCTAATAAAAATCAATTTTAAATTTCATTGATCATTTAAATTGGTTAATTTTAAGTTTGTTAAGAGAGTGAAAATTAAATGCTTTTTAAAAACCATTATGCCATTGGTGCATTTTATATATACATGTATTTTGCTCTTTCTTATTACTTATTTTTTGTTATGGCTCAAAGTTACCATTTGTATAACGTGTTTAAATATCAAGTGCTTTCCTAGTAAAAGGTAGTGCTTTTCTGACTGAAATCGAAAAATATTAATAAAATGATAAATTAATCCCGATGTATTTAGTCTCTAGAAAATTAAGATTCGTTTGTTTGTTTTTAAACTTAATTCTACATGTAGAATTGAACTCTAAAACCAGTTTTAATTTCAAATGTAATGACTGGACTGACGTAATCTGTGTTTATTATATTACTGCTTCAACTTATGTTTTATTCTTTTTTTAGGGAACTCACTCTCTTTTGGAGTAAATTACAGCAAAGAGTAGAACCATCTGTACAAGTATACCTAGAAAGGTGTCGTCAACTTTCTTTATTAACCAAGACGGTGTATCACATTTTCTTCCTGATTAAAGTTATTAATTCGGAGGTAAGAATAATCATGGTATCACTTCATATCATCTTTATGGTTGACTTGGCCTTTGATTCCTCCAAGAACACTCTTCTAGCCAACCCTCTTCTCTCCAAAATGCAGCTTCACTGATTTGTCTTTTTTTGTTCGTACTATAACAGAGGAGTGGCCTAATTGTCCACTCTTGTTAGTAGTCCCTAAGGCATATAACAGAGATACAAATGTTTTACTGTATAAGTTTTCTGCCTCAGCTCTTTCTCAAAATAGTATAAAATAATGATACAAATTTATGTGAAAGCTAGAGACAGCCATATGGTTCCACTTTTTTCCCAGTTGTCCTTTCTTCACTGTCACTTTTAAAAATAGGTCTCATTTCTCTTCTTCCTGTCCATCATCTTTTTGGTTTTCTCCTTGGTCTTTGTGCCCTTGCTTTTCCTGAAATCAAGTCCAGTTCAGTAACCCAGCTTCCTTCCCTCACTCTTTTTGACCCACAGATCTAATCTTCTGTTATAGCAAAATATTTTACTTCCTCCTTAATCTATGAAAATATAGATCCTGTCCACTATTTTTACTTCTTTATTGCCTTTTGACCTTTTACCACCCTCACCCCCTCATCCTCCCCGTGAATGTGGCCACATTTTGTGGCTGGCATATTTTTTTATATTTAAGTTCCCTTTTAACCCATTTTTCTTCATTACATGTATCTTTCAGTGGCTCTTACATTTCATTATTTTTGTCTAAAATAATAGTTCAAGATGTTAATTCAAAAGGAAAAATGTTTATTATGTCTCCTACTCCTAATTCTTAAGCTGGTCCAGCCATGAGGTAGGTGATTTGGCATTCAATTTTGTAATAGAATCCCCACTATTAAGGATCAAATAACTTTGTTAAAAGTGAACATCTCCCTTTATTACTAAGTTAGGATATGTCGAGACATGCTCAGATTTATAATTGGGTTAAGAGTTTTATTTCAGAAAGATTGCAAATGCAAACTTAGGAAATGAGATTTGTGATAAAAGTTAATGGCATTTATTGATTACTCATAATGTGCCAGACATCATACCAAACTATACTGAGTACTTTAGATACATAATATCTATTAATGCTCACAGCAGTTTCATGAAGTGTAAGTGCTGTTTTGATCTGTTTTATAAGTGGGATATGAAAGTTCAGAGAAGTTAAATAACTTATAAAGGTCAGAGTAGTCATATAACTTCTAAGTTTGCCTAGCTATTACATGATTTTATAACCAGGTCTTATCTTAGTTCCCAGTGCTTATCTTTGTTTTGCTATTCTATACAGTTCATTACATACACATGCGCGCGTACACACCAGTTTAAGCTGCAGTGCTTTTAGAAGGAGCATCTTTTCATATTGGCTATTGCAAATTTTGATAAAAGCAAATGTCAGTTTGAAAATTATTAAATTCACAGATCTGGATTAGTATAGATTAAATTAACATTTTCTGTTGACTTTTTCACAGACGGAAGGTGCTGGCCTTGCAACCTGTATAGAATTATGTGTAAAAGCTCTTCGCTTGGAATCTGCAGAAAATACAGAAGTGAAAATATCTATTTGCAAGACCATTTCATGCTTATTGCCTGATGATCTGGAAGTTAAACGTGCTTGTCAACTGAGTGAATTTCTTATTGAGCCTACAGTAGATGCATACTATGCTGTGGAAATGTTGTATAACCAGCCAGACCAGAAATATGATGAAGAGAATCTTCCAATACCAAATTCTCTACGGTGTGAGCTCTTACTTGTATTGAAAACTCAGTGGCCCTTTGATCCAGAATTCTGGGATTGGAAAACTTTGAAACGACAATGTCTTGCATTAATGGGGGAAGAAGCGTCCATTGTGTCTTCAATTGATGAACTAAATGACAGTGAAGTTTATGAGAAGGTAGTAGACTACCAGGAAGAGAGTAAAGAAACTTCTCTGAATGGACTTTCTGGTGGAGGTGGTGCTAATTCTAGCCTTCTTAAAGACATTTGTGATGAAAAGCAGAAGAAGAGAGAGATAAAACAACTGAGAGAGAGAGGATTTATATCTGCTAGGTTTCGGAACTGGCAAGCCTACATGCAGTATTGTGTGCTATGTGACAAAGAATTCCTTGGTCATAGAATAGTACGACATGCTCAAAAACATTACAAAGACGGGATTTACAGCTGTCCTATATGTGCAAAGAACTTTAATTCTAAAGACACTTTTGTCCCTCATGTCACATTGCATGTTAAACAATCTAGTAAAGAGAGACTAGCAGCTATGAAACCATTAAGAAGATTGGGAAGGCCTCCTAAGATCACAGCTACCAATGAGAATCAGAAGACTAACGCTGTGGCCAAGCAGGAACAGCGGCCTATAAAGAAGAATAGTCTCTATTCAACAGACTTCATAGTATTTAATGACAATGATGGTTCAGATGATGAGAATGATGACAAAGATAAATCTTATGAGCCAGAAGTGATCCCAGTCCAGAAACCAGTACCTGTGAATGAATTTAATTGCCCTGTAAGTTTTTGTAAAAAGGGCTTTAAGTACTTTAAAAATCTAATTGCTCATGTAAAGGGGCATAAAGATAATGAAGATGCCAAGCGCTTTCTTGAAATGCAAAGCAAAAAAGTTATTTGCCAGTACTGTAGACGGCATTTTGTAAGTGTTACTCATCTCAATGATCACTTACAAATGCACTGTGGCAGTAAACCATATATCTGTATACAGATGAAGTGTAAGGCTGGTTTTAATAGTTATGCAGAGCTCTTAACCCACAGAAAGGAACATCAGGTCTTCAGAGCAAAGTGTATGTTTCCTAAATGTGGCAGAATTTTTTCAGAAGCTTATTTACTATATGATCATGAAGCACAGCATTATAATACCTATACTTGTAAGTTCACAGGTTGTGGTAAAGTTTATCGTTCTCAGAGTGAGCTGGAAAAGCATCTGGATGATCACAGTACTGAAAAAGCACTGCCTCCTGAAGACCAACTTAATTCATCTGGGGCTTCTGTTCAGCCTTCTAAAGTGAATCAGAACTCAGCAGGGAACACCGAGAAAGGGAGGTCTGTGCCTCCTTCAGAAAATAACACTGAAAACACCTTACCAGCAGATAGAGGTGATGCGTGGGATAAAAGCAAGGCAGAATCAGCCGTGACCCAACAAGACCAGATTTCTGCTGAGCTCAGGCAGGCTGATGGACCATTGCCAAACGGTTTGGAGAACCCTGCTACTACTCCTCTGCTTCAGGCCAGTGAAGTAGCTGTGTCCATTAAAGTGTCCCTCAATCAGGGGATCGAGGATAACTTTGGAAAGCAGGAAACCTCAACTGAGGAAGGCACTACTAGTGAATCAGTGGTCACAAACTTACAGACACCAGTTGAAGACACTTGTAATGATTTGTGTCATCCAGGTTTCCAGGAGAGAAAAGAACAGGATTGCTTTAATGAAGACCAGATCACTCGGAATTCTTTGGTAAATTCGGAAACCCTCAAAATAGGCGACCTTACCCCGCAAAACTTAGAAAGACAGGTGAACAACCTGATGACCTTTTCTGTGCAAAATCAGGCAGGATTTCAAAACAATTTACCAGCTTCCAAGTTTGAATGTGGAGATACTATTAAAACATCATCCAATCTTTATAATTTACCTCTTAAGACGTTAGAAAGTATTGCGTTTGTTCCACCACAGCCCAACCTAAGCAGTTCTTTAGGGACTCCGTCAGTGCCTCCAAAAGCACCTGTTCAAAAGTTCAGTTGCCAGGTTGAGGGATGTACTCGAACCTATAATTCTTCACAGAGTATTGGGAAACACATGAAGACAGCACACCCTGACCAGTATGCTGCATTTAAAATGCAGCGCAAAGGTAAAAAAGGCCAGAAATCTAATAACTTAAATACACCAAATAATGGAAAGTTTGTTTATTTTTTGCCATCGCAGGTGAGCAGCTCTAATAATGCATTCTTTACACCACAGACCAAAGCCAATGGGACTCCTACTTGTTCTAATGAGTTGCAGCATGTCTCATCGTCCATTTTTCCAGCTCCTTTAGCAAGTGTGTCTGCTCCACTGTTAGCGTCGGTGGAAAGTGTCCTAACTCCAAGTATGCCTTCTCAGGATAAAAAGGGACACGGTGGTGGTATGTTATGTTCCCAGATTGAAACCTTGTCGCATACGGCCTTGCCAGCACAAATGGAAGACCTGACCAAAACAGTTTTGCCTTTGAATATTGACAGTGGCTCAGACCCTTTCCTTCCTCTACCTGCAGAAAGTAGCTCAATGTCTCTCTTTCCTTCACCAGCAGACAGTGGGACTAATACTGTTTTTTCCCAACTGGAAAATAACACAAATCATTTTTCCTCACCGATTGAAGATAACACTAATTCCTCTTTTCTAAAAGGAGGTAATGGTGAAAATGCAGTTTTTCCTTCACAAGTGAATGTTGCGAATGACTTCAGTGGCACCAGTGCCCAACAGTCTGCTCCGGAAAAAGTTAAAAAAGAACGTGGGCGAGGCCCAAATGGTAAGGAAAGAAAACCTAAGCACAACAAAAGGGCTAAATGGCCTGCAATTATCAGAGATGGGAAATTTATCTGTAGCAGGTGTTACAGGGCTTTTACCAATCCCAGATCTCTGGGTGGACACTTGTCTAAGAGATCTTACTGTAAACCACTGGATGGAGCAGAAATTGCTCAAGAACTCCTACAGAGTAATGGACAGCCTTCTCTTCTTGCCAGTATGATTCTCTCCACAAATGCAGTAAATCTGCAGCAGCCGCAGCAGTCTACCTTCAGTCCAGAAGCTTGTTTTAAGGATCCATCATTCCTGCAACTTCTTGCTGCTGAAAATCGCTCATCGACGTTTTTACCAAATACATTTCCTCGGACTGCTGTGACTAACTTTAATACAAGTGTTAGTCAGGAAGGAAGTGAAATTATTAAACAGGCTTTGGAAACTGCTGGCATTCCCAGTACATTTGAGGGTGCCGAAATGCTTTCTCATGTTCCAACAAGTTGTGTCTCAGATGCAGCACAAGTAAATGCAACAGTGATACCAAACCCAACAGTGCCACCCCTGTTGCAGACTGTGTGCCACCCAACCCCCCTGCTGACAAGCCAGAATAGAACACCAAACTCCAAAACTCCCTCCATTGAGGAATGCAGTAGTTTGCCTGTTTTTCCAACAAATGACTTACTACTGAAGACTCTTGAAAATGGTTTGTGCTCTAATTCATTCCCTAATTCTAGTGGGCCATCACAAAATTTTATTAATAACAGTTCACGTGTTTCAGTTATAAGTGGTCCTCAGAACACAAGGTCCAGTCATTTGAATAAAAAGGGCAACAGTGCTTCTAAGAGAAGAAAGAAAGTTACTCCTCCACTAATTGCACCTAATGCTTCCCAAAACTTGGTAACAAGTGACTTAACAGCAATGGGACTCATAGCAAAGAGTATTGAGATACCAAGTACTAACCTTCATTCAAACGTAATTCCAAATTGTGAACCTCAGGTTTTGGTGGAAAATCTAACACAGAAATTAAATAGTGTCGACAATCAGTTATTTATGACTGATGTGAAAGGAAATTTCAAAACCAATCTCGAATCCCATACAGTGTTAGCTCCTTTAACTCTAAAAACTGAAAATGGTGATTCCCAAATGATGGCTTTGAATTCATGCACAACTTCAATAAATTCTGATTTGCAGATTTCTGAAGACAATGTTATACAAAACTTTGAAAAGACTCTTGAAATTATTAAAAGTGCTATGAATTCTCAAATACTCGAGGTAAAAAGTGGATCTCATGGTGTCGGTGAGACATCACAGAATGTTCAGATAAATTACAACATTCAGCTTCCTTCAGTAAACACTGTACAAAATAACAAGTTACCTGATTCTTCTCAGTTTTCCTCCTTCATAGGTGTCATGCCAACAAAAAGTAACATTCCTCAGTCTGAAGTATTACATAAGGAGGATCAAATACAGGAAATTTTAGAAGGCTTACAGAAACTGAAATTAGAAAATGACCTGTCCACTCCAGCATCTCAGTGTGTACTAATAAATACATCATTGACACTGACTCCCACTACTGTTCAATCAATTCCACATGTTACAGTCGTTCAGCCAATTTCTGAAATGATCAATAATATTCCGTTTAGTGACAAAGTTAATAAACCCTTTGTGTGTCAAAACCAAGGCTGTAATTACAGTGCTATGACAAAGGATGCACTATTTAAGCACTATGGTAAAATTCATCAGTACACTCCAGAGATGATTCTTGAAATTAAGAAGAATCAGTTGAAATTTGCTCCATTTAAATGTGTAGTACCTACATGTACAAAAACATTTACAAGAAATTCTAATCTCCGGGCACACTGTCAGTTGGTACATCATTTTACAACAGAAGAGATGGTAAAGTTAAAAATAAAAAGGCCTTATGGAAGAAAATCTCAGAATGAGAATTTGTCAGCCCCACGAATTACACAGGTGAAAAGGCAGCTGACTGTGACAGAAGAAAATAAAAGAGAGTTCCCGTCTGCTTTAGAGTTGGGAGCTGTGAAGGAAAATGCCCTCAGTAATATAGCAGTGATTCCGGAAAAACAACTTGCAGAAAAAAAAAGTCCTGAAAAAATAGCAAGTTCTTCACAAGTGATTGCAGTTACTTCAGAACAATGTGACGTAAATCCTCTCACAAACATACAAACCAAAGGGCGGAAAATCAGGAGACATAAAAAAGAAAAGGAGGAGAAAAAACGCAAAAAGCCGGTTTCTCAATCCCCTGAGTCTCCGACAAGATACAGCCCCTACAGACCTTACCGATGTGTCCATCAGGGCTGCTTTGCTGCCTTTACCATACAGCAGAACCTAATTCTGCATTACCAGGCTGTACACAAGTCAGATCTACCTGCGTTTTCAGCAGAGGTTGAAGAGGAAAGTGAAGCTATTAAGGAAGGTGAAGAAATGGAAACTAAACCAACTGTGAAAGAGTTTCGATGTCAGGTGAGTGACTGTTCTCGTATTTTTCAAGCGATTACTGGCCTAATACAGCACTACATGAAACTTCATGAGATGACTCCTGAGGAAATTGAAAGTATGACTGCTTCTGTGGATGTTGGGAAATTCCCGTGTGACCAGTTGGAGTGTAAATCCTCATTTACCACCTATTTGAATTACGTTGTTCATCTTGAGGCAGACCACGGAGTTGGGATGAGGGGAAGTAAAACTGAAGAAGACGGCATCTTCAAGTGTGACTGTGAAGGCTGTGACCGTATATATGCAACTCGGTCTAATCTTCTCCGACACATTTTTAATAAGCATAATGATAAACATAAAGCTCATTTGATTCGGCCAAGAAGATTAACACCTGGTCAGGAAAATATATCAAGCAAGGCAAACCAAGAAAAGACCAAGTCTAAACATCGGGGGTCGAAACACAGACCTGGAAAGGAAGAAACCAAAATGCCTAAGACCAAACGAAAGAAAAAAAATAATTTAGAAAACAAGAATGCGAAGATTGTACAGATTGAAGAAAATAAGCCTTATTCTCTGAAGCGTGGAAAGCATGTATATTCCATAAAGGCTAGAAACGATGCCTTATCTGAGTGTACAAGCAGATTTGTAACCCAGTATCCATGTATGATAAAAGGGTGTACGTCCGTCGTTACAAGTGAAAGCAATATAATTAGACATTATAAATGCCATAAATTATCTAAGGCATTTACATCACAACACCGCAATCTTCTCATTGTCTTCAAACAATGTTGCAACTCAGAATTAAAGGAAACTTCTCAGCAAGAAGTTCAGAATGATGTGAAAGAATCTGACATTTGTGTATCGGAGAGCAGTGATAACTCAGGAGCAGCCACAGTTCCGCAGAAGGAAGCTGAAAAAAATGAGAAGGATGAAATGGATGAGCTAACGGAACTATTCATTACAAAACTGATAAATGAAGACAACACAAGTGTTGAGACCCAAGCACATACCTCTTCAAATGTAAGTAATGGTGTTCAGGAAAGTAACCCCTGCCAGTCAGAAAAACAAAAAACAAGCAATTTGAAGAGGATTAAAGAAAAAACTGTCTCCCAAAATAAAAAGAGGAAAGTTGAAAAAGTGGAACCATCACCGGCAGTTGAGTTAAGTAACGCGCATAAAGAAGAAGAGACTGCTGTTGCAGTTCAGACCACTGAGGAGCATCCTGCGTCTTTTGACTGGAGCTCATTTAAACCAATGGGATTTGAAGTATCATTTCTGAAGTTTCTTGAGGAGTCTGCCGTGAAGCAGAAGAAAAACACTGACAAAGACCACCCAACTAGTGGAAATAGAAAAGGATCCCATTCAAATCCAAGAAAAAATGCCGACAAGACTGCTGTGACGAGTGGAAATCATGTATGTTCTTATAAAGAGAGTGAAACCTTTGTACAGTTTGCCAATCCATCACAGCTTCACTGCAGTGATAATGTAAAAATTGTTCTAGACAAGACTCTGAAAGATTGCACTGAGCTTGTCTTAAAGCAGCTTCAGGAAATGAGACCTACCGTCAGTCTGAAAAAACTTGAAGTACATTCAAATGATGCAGACGTGTCTGTTACAAAAGAAATTAGTATGGGTAAAGCCACAGGGAGGGGGCAGTACTGATAACTATTGTTCTATAAAATACATCATTTATAATTTTATTTTAAATAGGAAGCCATCAAGCATGCTAGAATTGTGAAACTTTTTTTTTTTTTTTTTTTTTTTGGTTGTTGACATGAATTAACCTGGCCAAAAAAGGAAAAAAAAACATGACATTTGTCATGTAAAACTTTTTTTTATCCCTATGGGACTTGAAGAACTGAATCAAAACTTCAGTTATTGTAAATAGATGAGCTAAACCTCAAATTTCTATCAACCAGTTGCCCTTTTCATGAACTAAAATGAATTATCTGTGTGATTGACATATTTCACCAGATCACTGCTCATGTATAACAGTACTTTTTTGTTTGTAGATACATTTTTTGTATATATTTATTATTGTAAATCATTTGCTGCCACCAGCAGTGTGTAAGTCTAAACTATTAAATGACACATTTATATTTGGAATTTTAATTTTTAACTAAATGATCAAGTTTTTAAAACTTTTATTGTTTTAAATTAAGAATTTTTTGAACTAAACTAGAAACTCTGCCATTGTTCATTGATTTTTACATAAAGCATTTATTTACAAGATCTCAAAATTACTTTTCACAAAGTAGGCACATTATACCAACACTTTGCTCTGCTTTGTAAATTTACCATCCAGGATTTTGGGGTGGTATTTATGTGAAATTAAAGCAGATTCTTTAGCAGTTTCCTGTAGCTACAATTTTTTTCAGTGCTTCTAATTGGATATAGTTAGTATGATTTTATGAAATATAATGGAAATGTGAATAAAGAATTTACTACATCAAAGATTTTAAACATTTGGTATTAAAAAAAAGATCTTTTGTGAATGTGATAGAAACTAGTAGTGTGGAGCAGTGTAAATATTTGAGATGGTGATTTGTGAAGTAGCCCAGTATTGCCTTAAATAAAATCACATTTCATTTCTTATTTTATACATGTGATCTTATAAAGGTTTTTTTTTTTTTTTCCATTTTCTGAGATTTATAGATTGGTGTATAGCTTTAAACTGTATAAACTTTTGTGGAAAAATTTTTTTAAACATTTTTATAAATCTTAAAATTGGTATCATCAAAGTGAGCCCATCTTGTGTTTATAAAATGCAAGAGTCCTTAACATTTATAAATACATAGATGAAACACTTTCTATAAGGAAGTTGGATGTGTTGATTTTACTGTTTATAGCTGTTAGATTGTACAGATTTGTCTGTATTTTCCCACCATATCTAATGATACTTTTTTCATTAGATTGGTCTTCCAGAGCAGTATTAGTTGTTACAATGGATTATTTTGATTATTAAGTATATAGTTAGCTCTTACAATTTAGCTTTATTCACCATATTTGTACTGTGGATTCACAGCCAGAAATAGAGGTTATTTCAGGAGAATCTATGAACTTCATTGTAAATCCATCTAAAATCAGTTCTGGAAACAGAAGGAAACATCATTTCAAATTAACTTTTGTTTCTGTTTGCCATAAATAGTAGTATTGATTTTTGACTTTGTGTTTGTTATAAAACAGTTGCATTCACAATATTCTTAGCCTGAGATATTGATGATATTGTGATGGTATGAAAATGTGTATATTCCCTGTGCAACATCAGATGTGCAGGAAAAATGAAGCACTTAACATTAACTGAAATTGCTGGTACTCTGAATAAATAAGCATGGTCAAGGAATGAATTATTTTCTTTTAGAAAAAAAAATTTTTTTAAAGTATTTTTTAGTTTTATTTTTAGGGCCTAATGGGCTATATTGAATAGTTGGTTTCACCTCTTTAAGGTTTATTACCAATATGCATAAACTTGACACATTAAAATCCCTACCCTTTGGTAAGTCCACTGTTATTTATTAAAATAAAAGTTCTTATGGGTGATTAATACATGGTTTTTTTCCTAAATTAGCAGTAACTTTGAATAACTTTAATATTAAATTTTGTTAACAGCTTAGTTTCTACACAGTTTTTTTAGAAGTTGACCAAACTCTTAAAGGTAGGCATTTAACTGCCCTACATAGTGCAGTAGCAAGTGGGTTTATTTCTGATGAATTTAGTGATGAGCCACTGTTAAGTGAAAATGTCAGTGTATATGGGCTTTTCTTTTGCTCACTGGCTTAGGACAATTGACCACTAGACATTTCTGTAATTGTTCTGCATGTCAGAGGAAAAAGTTTGCCAACATGGGAGTTAAAATTTTTATATTCCAGGTTCTGCATTCTAAAAGTTACTATGGAAGAGTTGACTTTTCATCATGGAACAGAAAAATCAAATTATGGTATAAAATAAATGTGAATTTATAGACTAGCATGTTGGTAAAATTGAATATGGAATGCAATGGCCTAAGTATTTAAAAAGAATCATAAAGTATATATTTTTCATGGCATACTTTTTCTCAGTCTGTTGTCTTAAGATACATTCTTTCTACAGCCTAAATTTGCCTAAAGTTTCATCATTAAAAAAATAATTGTTTTTCCCTCTTTCAAATCCAAAGAATTTGAATCTCACAGATCAGAAACATGTTATTTATTCAAAATACATCATTGTTCTAAGGAAATATAATAGTTTGGGAAATTTTCAGTGTTAAATTCAGCATGGTTAAATTATTTTAAAGGGCTAAACAGAGACTGTTTTAACATGGCATATTTTGATCATTAGGTAAGTAAATGCAGTTGCTGTGGGTATTATGATAAAAGACAAATAATACAGCTAGAGACATCAGAGAAGGAATGCTCATGTTTCTGGGAAAAGGAGATTGGTAGTTATGAAAGTTTGTAGAAAAGATGAGTCTTGAAAGATGAATGAGTAGACATCAGATAATCAGAGGGGGAAAGGAACTAGAGGCATGGAGGTAAGAGGCAGCATACTGCCTTTGCGGTATTGCAGGTGGCCCCTGTAGAAAGTAAGTTGGAGAAACTGAAGAGGCAGATGGGCCAGGTCATGAAGGTTCTTGTATGCCCTATTAGTCATTCATTTTTTAAGTGGTTACTGAATGCATTTAAGTTGCACAGTTTGATCGGGTCCCAACTTTAGAAAGGTAGTTGCCACAATAGGATAAATTGGGTACATTGGAGATTAAAAGTAGGGATACTTAATATAGTCCAGGCAAAAAGTGATGAGAGCCAGAAGAAAGAATGGAGTTGAGAAAGAGACTGAATGGATGCAAGAGGTATAAATATTAAAACGTGGAGCAGTTAAGGCAGCCTTTTTCAAAGTGTTCATTGTAGTGAGACACAAGAGGGTTGGAAGGTGAGGTCTGTTTGTTTTTTGTTTTTTTTTTTTTAATGTTACTATTTAGGTATGTACCAATGATGTAGTGTTCTAAGGAACACACTTTGGGAAACTGATCTAAAATGGTCTTTATTTAGTCAGGACTGATAATTAACAGGTGTATGCCAATGCACCTACATCAGCTGTTTACAAAAGGTGATTATCATGACCGGTCAGTGTATCCATTCCAGTTGATTGACTGGTGGTTAATGTTTTGAATATCCTGCATTCAGATATTTATTTATTTATTGAATGTCAGCTAAGTCCACTTTGATTAAAATCTAGTCTCCTTACTCAGAATCCCTGCCAGTTGCTCCAAACACTCTCTGCCTACTTCCGTTGTCCTGATGTTTGCATCTCTTTGGACACCTACTGATAAGCTGCTTCCTCCACCTCAAGGCCTTTACATGCTTTGGCTCCTCTGTCTGGACTGCTTATGACAGTATTTGAATGGCTGACTGTTGACATCTTTTCTCAGCTTAAATGTCACCTCATCAGAGAGAGCCCAGATCACACTATAATAAAATTTCACTCATTTATTCTCTGTAACTTTTTAGTTTTTATATTTCTTACGTGTACCTCCCAACCCTGCCAATCGATGAGCAATATGATCATGTTTTCCCAGTGACCTTGCTTATTTGGGATGCCTCATTTCGATGGTCTGCTTCCCATAAATGGGAACCCTACACTTGTTATAATCAAAACCTCTATTGCTTCCAAGTTTTGGATTCAAGATTCCTTTTCTCCAACCACAGACTTTCTTCCTGCTCACCTCAAGATAGCCACTAAAAAGTGATTCTACATTATAACAAGTAATCGGCTAATCCTACCTTTGCTAACTATCCATCAGCTTACTCTTGTCCTCAGCTCATTTGGCTTGGGGACTAGATTCTGCTGATGTGTGCACACTTTGCAAGTGTACTGAAACCATGCCCCTCTCTCTGTCATGATCTAGAAAAATCTCAGAACCTTCTGTCCACTCTTGACCAGGTGGATGGGAGAAAATTATTAACACCAGGCAGGTTTATCTAAAAATTGCCTGGCAGTTTTTCTGTAGTTGTATTATAACTTGCTTCTACAAACAGGTGATTTGTACACTCTTACTCAGTTTTTCCACTCC
Organism: Lyroderma lyra; assembly: GCA_004026885.1. Classification (NCBI taxonomy): domain Eukaryota; kingdom Metazoa; phylum Chordata; class Mammalia; order Chiroptera; family Megadermatidae; genus Lyroderma; species Lyroderma lyra. The sequence continues at coordinate 291,680 of PVJL010000372.1, read as the reverse complement.
TCATCGGATGATCTTTAAATCACATTTTGCTGAGAAAAAAACCAAATTTGACAGGAACTTTTTTTTTCACCAAACTTACAAACCCATCTATATCTACGTTGTCTTAAACTTCATAACCCTCCTCAGGCAGTATGGATTCCATCCCCCCTCATCTCAAAAACTTGTAATTGTCTCACCAGAGCCTTTTCAACAGCTTATAGACAGGCACTAGTAGGCACTGTTCTTGGAAGGAGGAGGAACCCTCTCACTTGGTCCCCTTTATAGCTGCCTACCCCAGCACCCCATGTCTTCACTTCTGGTTTACTACCACTTTGTATGTCCCCACAACTCTCCTGAAATGGCTCTCTTCGGGGTCACCAGTCTCTTCCATGCTGCCTTAATGTGTTAACTCCCTTTTCTGCTCTCAGTCACTGCCTCAGGGTGATGACTTCCTCTTTGAAATATGCTTAGCTTTCTTAACATTTTCTCTGGGTTTTCTCCTTATCCTTTGGGCTGCTCCATCACTGACTCCAACCCTACTTTCTCACCCAGTACCTGATTTTTGCCTCATTGTGTATATCTCTACAGCCTCTTTGGATAATTTAATTCATTCTTTGGAGTTTACATGTAGTATTATGAAGGTACCTATCACCCAGATTATCTCAAAGACTATAAACTTCATAGTTCAGGCTTGTTTGTGACCAGCTGTCTATCATAGTTCAGCATAGCACATCTAAATCATCATTCTGTTCCCCACCTCACCTTCAGTCTTTTCCCTTCTCAAAGTTCTGTACCTGGGCAAATGAAGCAATTACCTAAGTTTCTCAAGCTAGGTCCTTTAATGTTGTCAACACAGTGATCAGTTCATGCCCTTTCCCTGTGTTTGGTCACAATTTGCAGTTATTTCTACCTCCCGCATAGAAAGGAGCCCTTTCACTGCATGTCTCATCCATATCACCTTTATGCCTTGCCTGGACCACCATGCAATTCTCTGTTACGAGCATTATTCCAGAATATTCCCCACCAGGCAACTAGGTGGATTTTCTTTTTTTTATGTTTTATTTTTTTGGCAGTGGTGGTTCCCTGGCTTGGAGTCGAACCCAGGTCACAGTGTTGAGATAGCCGAAGCCTAGCCACTACGCCACCAGGGAACCCCTGATTATTTTTTCTTTTAGGGCATTATTTTGGGGCCAGGAGGTGGGGCAGGAGGATTCACTGTCTTCACACTGCCTTTTGAATGAAAATGCGTGCGCGTGTGTGTGTGTGTGTGTGTGTGTGTGCGCGCGCGTGCACTCACGCCCTACTGTGATTCCTACCTCTCTGTCTAAACATACCTGTTACTCCTTTCTGCATCATGTTGTAGCCACACTGTTTTCAGCTCCTGCCGGGCTCTTTCACATCTCAGTGCCTTTGCACTAGCTGTTCTGCTTGGAATGCTGTTTCCTACTGTGTTCCAACTTACTCCTCAGGCCTTGGGCTGCTGGCCCCAGGACTGAATTACTCAGTGACAACACTCACTTGACTTAATAGTGTTTATCTCAAACTGTAATTTCTTTTTTATCTGCTTTGTCTTTACCCCCTTCCACCCCCACCCCACCTCACCTCAATCACAAGGGCAGAATCCTTTCTAGTTAGGCGACCTACCTACCACTCTATGCCAAGTGCCTAGGCCAGTACCTTGAACATGGTAGTAAAAATTTATTGAATTCTTAAGTGGGAGATGAAGTGAACATGCTTCTGATTTATGGAGCTCAGAATCTACACAATCACTGTACGTGTATTATAATTTATAATAGGGTGAGAATATGATACTGTGTAGTTTATGGTGAGGGAAAGCAGTTAAAGACTTCCCTAAAACGAGATGTTAGTGGAGGGAAGGCAGAGGAAACTAGGCTAAGGTAAGCTCTGATAGGAATAGGTTTTCAGGAAAACATTAAAAACTGGTAAAGACAGTTTAAAGTGAACAAGGAAAGATAAGCAAGGGCCATATCACACAGTGTTTCAGACTTAATTGTATTGGACTTTATCCTGAGCAGTGCGTCCATTTGGGTTGTACACAAAGGAAGAGATTCTTAATATTTACAGTTTTAAAAGTTTCCTGTAATGAGGGGGAACTCGGGTGGTTAAGAAGGCTGTCCAGGTCATCCAGGGAGTAGTGGATACTGTCTTGGTGTGGAGTGGTGACGGCTGAGGGAGAAAAATGGACAGGCTTGTGAGATCTGGAGTATTGGCAAGACTTGGTCATTGTGGATTATGGGAGAAGATGAAGAGGGTTAAAGTTGAGGAAATTTCCAGGCTTTTGGTTTAAATAAATGGTTGAAGAAATACCATTTATTCAGTGGGTAAGGCTAGGAGAGAAGCAGTTTTGTGACGGGATGGTAGCCTACGGGAAGAGTGCGTAGGAAAGGGCCCAGGGCGTACCTGAGCAACTCAACTTGTAAAAGTAGATTAAAAGAGAAATAGGAAAAGATTATGAGAATAATAGGTAAGAGTATTTTAAGGAGGTGTGTTCAATTCTGTCAGGGCCGGCTGAGGTAAGAGGGATTGTAAAGTATCCTTAGGATTTAGTGGTAAGAAAGTGCTCAGAGACTCTTGCAGTTACTTTAATTTGAATGGAACAGGTTTAGGAGTGGAGAAAGCAGGTGTAAACACCCATTTAGGGGATGTTTGGTTGTGATGGAGATAAGATGGAATGGTAGCTGGAGGATGTCATAACCAGTTTTTAAAGTAGTAGACAAAATAGAGTGTATTCAAGTGCCGATGAGAAAGATTTGGTAGATGAGAGAAATAGCGTATATTGTGGAATTCTTAAGTTTCTTGCTTGGTAATTGGGCATGGTGACGCTTAGGCACTAAGATTAGGCAGAAGGAATAGGGTTGAAGGAAAGATTAATGTTGAGTTTAAGGTTCTTGAAGGTCATCAAGTCAGAGAGGTGTAGTAATCAGTTCTTTATAGAGGTCTGAAAGTATAGGTCTGGAATTTAAATCCCTTGAGGACAAGCATTTTGTCTTCTGTCTTCTGAGCATTTAACTCAATAGTACTCAATATGTTTGCTTGAATTGTCGGAAGAAGCAAGCATGTAGGCACAGATTGCAGGCAGAGAGCTGAGGAACTGCAACACCTAGTGGGCAGAAGGCACTCCATCAGCAAACAAGACGGGGAGGAAGCGGGGAGAGCCCTGGACAGAGGTAAGGGTACGCAGCGTGTGGAAGCCAGAAGAGAGAATGAATGAAGGGTAGGTGGTCCTACCAAGTGCTACGGAGAGATCAGGTAAGAGTAACAATAAAGCGGCCCCCAGCATTAACCACTGGTGAGCATGGATCTTTAGAGAAGTCCTAGTGAGTACTAAGTAATGTTCCTTGTCCAGTTATGTTCAGTAGAATGGTGAATGAGCTAACTAAGGAGGCAAAGGCAATGAATTAAGTATCTTGCTCTAAAAAAGGGAATTGGTCAGTACCTGATCTCATTAGAAGACTTTTAAGATGGGTCTTGAGTATTTGTGGATTCTGGAGAGGTATCCATTAAGGTGCTTGAAGTTGAAGTAGAGTAGTAAATGGGACCTGGTCCCAAGAACATAGGTAGGTGGAAGCATTAGCATTACAAAATAGAAAGGACATCTCTTGGACTAAGTCTGTTAAGTAGAAATTTTGAGCTTGTGATGAAAAAAAAAGAATGTCCTTGCCCAACAATAGGAAACCAAAGTACAAATGGTGAAGGCTCTTTAGGTGAATGGGAGGAGCTAAGTAGAAGATACTCAAGAATTACTGATCAGCATTCAAGGTTCAGCTGAGCTCAGAGGATAGTCTTGTGCCACTGCATGATTATGTATACGAGGGCTGTCTGGGAAAAAAAAATCCAGCCATAAATGCCTCTGTTTTTCATATTAGGTGGCTGGATACTTAACAGACAGCCCTCAAATATCCAGTAGTGTTCCTTGGCGTGAATGGAGGAAGAAGAGAGTTGCATAGTCCTGGTATGGGTGATGCACCAATGAACGAGTCTGGTTAGGGTTAGGAAACAAAGCCAAGAAGAAAAGGGAGTAGTCAAGGGACTGAAGGTCTTAATGGTGTCAAGAGGAAAGGTACAGTGGAAAATAAGGACAATGGTGTCAAAGAAAAGGTATAGTGGAAATAAGGACAATGTCCTATAAAAGACTAGGGCATTGAAATGTAAGAGTTTACGAGTAATGCTGCTTGCAGTGTCTAGAAATGGGCATGAAAGTAGGTTACTGAACTACGATGTAAATAAAAGTTGTTGGAGTTGAGAAATTTAAAGAACTTTTGGTCTAACTTATTAGACAGTACACAAAAGATGCCTTTAGTAGAAGATGATTTTTAAAAGACGAGTCAAGTGCTGAACTTCTAAATGCAGAGGTTTGGCCAGGGAGAGTGCTTCCAGGCTATGTGGTACATGTAAGGAGTTTGGAAAAGTAGCTTCAGACTATCTGATTGGTCTGAAAATCTTGGGAGATACTGGTTTTGTTAAGATAAAGTTACAGAGTATAAATTTGTGAAGCAGCAAGAGACGACAGTTCTAGAGGGAACCCTTTTTAAGGAGCATAATGCACAGGGTCAGAAGGTTTACACAGAGCAGGTCGGGGAGAGGAGTTAGACTAGAATAGTGAGCATATAAGTATATGTAGTAAAAGGGTATATTTAAGTGGCCAAGAGGAAAGCTTTGAATACTTTCTTCAAGACCAAGGCTACAGTCTTACAGGAATGCTGTATTTAGCTTTCCCTGGCCTACATCCTTTGTATCAGATCTGTTCATGATGGTAGCAGTTAGTATTTTTTTTGGTTGCAACTGTGTGCTAGGCACTGTGCTAAAACCTATCCTTGTATTTCCAGTCTCGAACCAACTCTTGAGTTCGGTGCTCTTATCCTCATTTTAAGAGGAGGAAATTGAGTAAGATGGGGGAAGGCTGGATGTCTTGCTTAAGGGTTACACAGTGTGTGGCAAAGCTGAGAGTTGAGCCCAGGCACTCCGACCCCACAGTTCGTACATGACTTGATGTGGAGAGCGTGGCAGCCAAAGGAGGGACCGGGTAGCAAATGTCTTCGGCTAGAATGATGCTGTAAAAATTGTTGTGGTAGCTGAAGGAAATTCTCCCCAGGTGATTAGGAAACCAAAGATAATTCGTAAATGATTTTTTACGACCCACATCTATTTTATATATTTTGTTTGCAGTTTAATAACATTAATTACAAGGAAAAAAATTGAACTTCTGGAGTCATGAAGGAAATGATTGTTGATGAAGGTAGGGAACAGCGAGCTCACTGCTGAAGATTTTCACTGCAGATGTGTACTCTTAAACCAAAGAAGCTAAGAGAAAAGAAAATGAGAAGCAGTTGTGGAGAGGTTGAATGGATTCTGACCAGCTCTCTAATCAGTGTGCATTGGGAGCCCTATCATTCAAAGTTGTACTCAGAGGTTTGTTGGCTGCCACCTTAGTGACCAGGTTCTTGGGATCCCCAGAGAGCTCTGGGCATGGCAGAAGAGTCCACTGCGAGGCTGCACCGAAGGCTTGCGAGCTCCCGCGCCTGCATCTCCTGAGTACCCCTGTCTCCCCGGGCAGGGTGGAGAGGAGGAGCAGGACATCGGTGACAGCAGCCCTCATGTACCAGTCCCTCTTAGCAGGGAGGTGCTTGCGAAGTCACTGGGCTTTTGAGGGCACCAGAGAGTTCATACTGTTTAGGAGCACATCACCCCGGGAAATTCTTCACTGGAAACGGGTACCTCGGAGTCACCCTCTCAAAGGGAGTGCCACCCTTTTGGCCAAGCCAACGTAACCCCTTTTATATAGAGGTTCAAGATGTTAACCAACCTCTAGACATGTGAGGGTGGGAAGGGGGATGGGATATGCCAAGACTCAAATCTCTCAACGTATTTCCAATACTCTTTTGCAATCAGTACAATCCAAATGTTCAAACAAGTAAATAATATTGGTGGTCCTTGTTTCTACCTCCAACCTAAAAAAATCCCACTTAGATAAACTCATCACATTTACTTATTTGAAAATTTCAAAATCATCCTTAATTCATTTACTAAATCCACTTATGGCTACTTAAAATTGGAACATTACAAAATTTTCTCTCAAATACACATGCCCTCAAAAAACATTTTATAATCCTGTGATCATAGTTGGGTGGTGTTCTAACCTTGTTTGTGCAGTTTAACATGTAGTTACCGAACAGCCCTTACCGCATGAGAAGAACGGGGGAATTAACCCTGCTTTGTAGATGAACACTGCCATGGGCAAGTGCATGACTTGTAACAGCAAACCTACAAAACAAGTCTCCTGACCCCTGGTTCAGAACGCTTTCTCCCGCGGGTTGAAGAATGCTGCCATTGCAAAGCAGAAGGGTGAAGGCAGGGAGTGTCAGGAGGACGTCGGGAAACCCCATGGCAAACATGGGAAGCAGTGCAGTATGACACAGACTTATTTCAATGAATAAGGTAAAGTAAGTTCTGTCACATGTCATGGCATACATTCAGGCCTTACACTTTTAAAAAGATGTTTTAAATGTAATCTACTTGCTACCAGTGTAAAATGAGAAACAAGCAATTCTAGTTCCAACAAGATCCTGACCCCATGCCAGCACCCCAGCCGAAGTAGGTGAGCCTGAAGTATGAAAGGCAACAGCTGCTCTGCCAGAGGTGAAACAGCCAGAATATTCTGTGACGATAGCATGGGCCTTTACAACACAGGTTGTGTGTTGGCCTTTTAGCTGTGTATTTTTTTTTTTTATCTCTCCATCCCTCCCCCCCATTTCTTGATAATGAGTTGAATTTTTATTTTATAACTGACTGTGGTTTTTTTTTTTCTTTCTCCCTTTGCACCCACTGAGCTATAACATCTGTGTAGGCAGCTTTCCCCAGAAGCACAGCATCCACATGAAGGGCTGACCCACTGAACTGGGGACGCAGTAGAGCAGCAGTTACAAAGTGCTGAGCTCAGAGGTTCTGGAAGGGAGGCTTAAGAAGCTCAAGACAGGAGTCTGTCTGGCTCTCATAAGGACAATATGTAAATTTAATACATAATCATGTGTCAGATGCTGCCCAGAGCTCCTTATATGTCAGCTCTTTCAAGCAAAACCATAGAAAGGAAATAGATGGCATTGGAGTTCATCGTCAGTTGTATTCAGGTACCTGACGTATCTGTTGAAGAGATCCATGTGTTCTTACTGAGTCAGGTTAATAATCCAAGAATGCTGCTTGAAGGAAAATTTATATAGTAGTAACTACCATATATGTGTATGTGTATACCTTCAGCAGAGAAAGCAGACATTGTTTCAAATTTTATAATGTCAGTGCAAAGAACGACCATGTCACCAGTTGGATTTGGTAAAAATCGTCATTTAAATCCTGTTACTACTTGCTTTCCCATCATTAGCACAGGCCATGTTCATATTGGCTTCACCAAAGTTACATAGGTTTTTTTCAGCAAGCATACCATGTTCTCTATTCAATAAATATTCAGATGTGTTTTGAGCACTGTCTCAGCATATTTTTTTAGTTAGGTGCTTTATTTCATGTGCAGCCGCCAGCACCTGTGTTTATGACTAAAGGTTTGTAGCCTTTGCTGGAAGTTTGGGAGTGAAACTGGAGGTGTGGTTAACTTACATGTTGCATATAAAATAAGTTTAAAATTGGATATGTGAGTGTATAACGTTCAGTTCATAGGCCTCACCTTACGTGGTGCTCAGATAGCTGCGTAGGAGCAAGAGGCCACAAGATGGCAAGCTAACACTGGAAGTGTGTGTAGAGTAAGGTCTGGAACTTGAAATTACCTTTCAATCATTTTTATTTTTAGTGGATGTGGGCCAATATGTGGTGGTCATTTATATTTTTGAACACTTAGGATGAGCTGGCTTAACTTATTGAAGAAACTGTTTTAAAAATTGGGAGATAGGGAGTTCCCTGGTGGTGTAGTGGCTTAGGGCTTCGGCGCTGGCGCTGTCAGCACTGTGGTCTGGGTTCGATTCCCAGCCAGGGAGCTACCCACATACCAAAAAGCAAAAAAAAAAAAAAATTGGAAGATGACTCTGAATATATGGATGGGGTGACTAAGACCACTGTTTCTAATGGAAACAGGCCAGAGCCACTTCGTATGCATTATACATATTTTTAACTTTCCCCAAAGCACCAGACCAAAAATCTTGTTTTGACAGGAAGGTCATCACACTGCTACCTCGACGTGCAAAGGAGACTTGGAAATGTTCTTTTTTAATCTAAGCACATTGCCACCCTCAACAGAATCAGCTGTCTAATACTTAGCAGTCTGATAATAATAGAAAATAAAATAAACCAAAAAAACCTAGGTGTAACACAATTGGTCATTATATGGAATTCCAGTATTCCAAAGATCTTTGAAACAATTTTATACAGGAAATTTCTGGAAGACTAGATTTAGAGCTTTATAAAAAATAACTATTGCTCTGTCATTGTAAGTTTTTTTAAGACATCTTTCAATTCCAGAATACTATGTTTATTTTAGTTTATACAACATAGTTATCCTGTAAGGTTCATAAATTGGCGGGGGGGGGGGGGGGAGTGGGAGGTTGGTTTCCCGAGTGGGGATCGAACCCAGGCCGTGGTGGTGAGAGCGCTGAAGCCCAGCCACTGCACCACCAGGGAAGACCCTGGTTCATAACTTCTTGCTGAGCAACTGCTGTGGACTAAGCCCTGAAGGTATGACGATGCAGGGTCTCTTGCTCGTTCAGGATGCTCATCATCTAGAGAGGGATACAAATGATTAAGCAAACAGTATAGGGATAAGCGATACAATAAAGCTGTTTATTAATTACAATATCTAGTATTTGTTAATAAACAGTGCTTTGCATGGGTCATTTAATTTCTTTAACAACCATATGAGATAGGTATTATTTATCCTCATTTTATATATAAAAAAATGTGCTCCCTGGTAGCAATATTTGATCCAAGCCTTGAAATGAAATTAGAATTTCTCAAGGTGGAGAAAATAAGAATTAAATATATTCTTTCCAAAAGTACAGAAAGATACAAAATAAGTATCTTATATGTCACTGTAATGTCATGATTTAAAGAAAATAAATCCTATAATCAGTTCTGTGGAACTGCCTAAGTTATTCATTGTCATGGAGAATCTTGCTATTGTACATGAAGTTTGTTTTTTAAAGGTGGTTCTCTATTAATAGAGATCTTTCTGTGGTATCAGGTTTATATCGTGATACATGAACAATACAAAGTCTCATTTTGCCATTACCCAATATACGTATGGCCTAGATGTGAAAACCATAGGATCTTGGGAGAGTTAAAAAGAAATTTGGAGGTCATCTAGCTATACCTCCCATATAATCCAGGAATATTCTTGATTTTCTCTTTCAGTGTTAGGGATCTCACTACTTTATTGGGTAATCATTTCCTTGTGAGGCAATTCAGATTAATAGAACATTTTTATATTAACTAAAAATCTTTATCTCTTTTATTTTTAGCCATTGGTCTGAAACCTTGGGAAATGAAGTAAGATATTTGTCAAGTGTTGAGAAAATAATTTCTTTAGTCTGCATACAAACATCCACTAACAGGATCAAATTAACTTTTTTAAAATAGTCTCAAAACTATGCTTTGCTCATGTTAAGGTGCTGGGCAGCTGAAACTCAGAGGACTTTTGTGTCATGCACTAATATCAATCCTGGATTCATGTTAAGATTTTAAATCTTGATGCAATGTGTTTTGTTTCTGCCATTCAATAGACTGGTCATTTCCTTTGTCTTTAGTAGATATTCCTTCCATGTTTTCCAAATCACTAATGTGAATGTAGTCAGGAACTGGTTTTGGCTACAAATAAAAGAGACTGACAAGGAAAGGACTTACATCAGGTAAAAGTTAAGTTGTTTCTCACATAAGGACAGAAAAGCATGGGATAGGTGGTTCAGGGTTGACATGGCGTTTCATAATGGCATCCATGTCCCAGGAGCTTTCTGCTCGTTCACTCATAAGGTCTAACTTCCATTCTCAGAATCACCTCATGTAGAAAGATTTCCACTGCAGCTCTAGCTATAATGTCTCAGGGCAGGAAGGATTGGGGGAGCAAAAATATGCATGGAAGCTAGGTCAACCCCACTTTTTAGCTTCCCTTAAAGCTTCAGTCATTCTGATGGTTTTGGATAAGAAGCTAATTACAGTTACCTCTACATGCAAAGGAGACTAGGAGATGAGCTTTTTTAGCAGGTCACATTGTCGCCCCCAACAAAATCAGAATTCTTTTAGGTAGAGAGGAGTAAATATAGGTAGGCAAGAGGAACACAAAGATTTTTCCAAGAGAGATTGAGCCACTAGGTATGAGGACATAAGCTGTAGGATAGAAGGATATGAAGGGATGAGTAAGAAGAGATCTTTGACCTTAGCCGCAGTAAGCAGTTTTTAACGTCATCATTAAATTAATGTTATTAGGAGCAATATTCTCTGAGAAGATTGGGTTTTCAGGTTCACTAATCTTGCAGAGAAAGTCAAATCTCAAGTTACTGCACTTCTTTCCTTTGAGATAAATGCTTTCTAAATGAAAGCACTTGCTAAGCTAGTGGTTAATACTCCTTTTAGTAATGGGGCTAATGATCATGAATTTAGTTATGCCACTTTTGTAGCAGAAGTGGAAATTATATTGTTTAATACTTGTCTGCTCTTGCCCCAATATACTGCAGAGTTTAACAGTGACTTTTTTTTTTTTTTTTAAGAACAGGAATCGAGTCTATTTCTTTAGCTTCATGTTATTCTGTACAGACAAGTAGATTCATCCCCAGTTCCATACAATACGTGTAGCTATTCTGTCTCTACTCTGACAGGAGGCATTAATGTCTGAAAAAAATTTTTAAGATAAAATAATTAACAAATTACATATTACATTTCTCTGTACAACATTTTCCTTTTACTTTATAGTGGAAAATTAAATTTCCATAGCTGGGGAGGGATCTGATACTTCACCTTTAATTAGATGGGAATGCTGATCAATTTGGGTAACATCGAGAACTCATTCACTCGGCCTTACAGAATATAGGGTACATTGTAGTATTCTAAAGGTAATTTTCATCTTGGATTAAGAAAGTTGTTCATTAGACACTTGAACGTAGTGGAAACATGGTAGGTCTGTGAAAAACTCTCAGAACTTCCCACAATTGACAGTGTCTTGTAGCTGCAGGAATTTTTGCTTTGTGAGTAAAGACCCAATTTTATATTCAAGAGCTGCTGGTAGTTCTCTCAGAACACCTCCCTTGGGCTTTTGTCATAAACATCAATTGAATGTTGGCATTTTTTGCTTCCATGTGTTCCACCACTGCTGCTTTCCTCACCAATTTTTCCAGAGCTGTGAAATGCCCTTCTGTGCTCTATACAGTATTAAATAAACAAGCAAAATGGAATGTAAACTAGGAATAAATTGGCATTACTATTTAAGGAAAGTGTTGCGTGCATGTGATGGGATGTGAGCTAGAAAAAGAGGCATTATGGGCTTTTTTGACTTGTTCTATTAAAAATTTAAGAGCATAAATAACATGAAACAGTAAATTTTAAGAGCAAAAGTAACGTGAAACAGTGAACAGATTTATAAAGAAAAAGTTCATATCTCCCCCTCACTGTAACCAATATTGGGGTCCTTCCACATCTTTCTTCCTATTTACACAAGCATTCTATATGTGCACACGTGTAAAAAGGAAAGACTAAGTACAAAACTGTCCTATCTCTTTTTTTCTATTGTACAGGAAAGAAACTTATGAAGAGCATAACTTTTTAAGACTCTTGATTTGCAAGACACAGAAACCCAGCTGAAACCAGCCGAAGCAAGAATGGGAAATTTCTCTTTCACGTAACCAAACTGCAGAGAGGTTAGGGGTGGAGTCAGACAGCAAGATTGAAAACTTTGAACATTATCTGGTCTTTGCCTTTTCCTTTCTTCCCTCTCCTCTTTGCAGTCTGTCTTAAGGAACTTGGCTTCATTTCCTTGCGAAGACTAAATCACAGCCTCTGGGAGCCCTGGGCATTCTCTTGTATAATAAAAGCACTTGAAAACAATTTTCCTTCAACTCCAATTAGAGCAAACCCTACGGCAAAGTCTGTCACCAGAAAGTTTTTGAGGAGGAGGGCTAGGGAGTCACAATAACTGCAATCAGGAACGGTTTGAACTAAATTAGGAAGACGTCAATTTGGTAATCTGGGACGCCCGGTGTGACAAAGTAGTTTAAGGAAAACTTCTGATTGGTTAACTCTGCTTATACCAGACGTGTGTCCCTGAAAAAAAGTGACGGCCTTTTTGGGTCTCGCTTTCCTCATCTCTAAAGTTCCTGTCTGTTTCTGAGCACCAGGAGTTGTAGGGAGGTCAGTGAAGGGAACATAAAAATACAAGACAGGTATAGGACACTCCACCCCCTTGTCATTTCCATGCTCCTTGATGAAAGTGGAAATTTTCTTGAGACCGGAATTAGCAATTATACCTCTGAAGATGCATAATAGTGTCTGGCTTCTATTAATCCTTGCTCAATAATTTATTGATAAGAGAAACAATAAATATGGCAACATTTAACTGCCAGTTTCTCTCAAATACTTTGGGTCTTCACTGACACAAAGACACCCTCCAGAATGTTCGTACAGGAAATACATTTTGTAAACTAAGCTTAAAGGAGAAAATTCTCCCCTTTTTAGCTAAACAACTTCATTCGCAGCCCTTGTTCCTGTTATCTTTCAGCCTCCTTCCTCTCTATGCAAGTGGAAGAGCAAGGAATACACCAATCACTAAAAAAACAAAATTAGTCCTGTAAGTTTTCTAATGGTTACCTGCTGGATGTTTTCATGTTAAATGGTGCAGAGTGCATGGACGCAAGCTCATGAGTCAGGCAGGGATTTATGGTATAAATTGAAAGAAGGGGAAAACCACAAAGTTCACCTTCCTCTCTGTTGTCTTGGACACAACTCTTTAGGCCAGATTATGACCACTGTTGGTGACAGTCGTAATGACACAAATAACCTTTATGCTAAAGACATTTTACGCTAAAGAGGGCAGGCCATGGAAGATGTGACGTAATTGGTTTTAGTTAAAATTACGTTTTTATGTACTGATTTTTTATTTAAAAATCACCAGTGGAGAAAAATTATTTCTGAGCTATCTTTACCAAGCCGGGTTGCAAATCCTCTTCTAAAATTGTCAAAACAAGTTTATTTCACGGAATAATGCTCAGTGCAACCGAGTAATGAGATTAATGACAGCCAAATGCCAATGCAAAAACACTTCACTTTTATTCTGGAGAAATGCAAATATTTTAGCATATTAAATCCAAAGAGAATACATCTGTGATTTTTTTAAAAACAGGAAAGTAACAGCATAGTACACAATTATTTACTCTAGAGGGAAAGGAGACGTACTAGTAAATTGTAGGCAAACTGTGACATACTGTAAGACATATTGTGAATTCCTGATTATAAGAAGGTCCAATGTGGAAATTTACAAAATATTGCAAAGTTCTATAGTTAAAGAGAAGTGTTAAGTAATTATCAAGTGGACATAGACTTTTTCTGGGTCCTTCCCCATTCCCTATCAATGTGCTGCTTTCTGTGGAACCGGCCTTCTATCCTGACTCTGGAGTGACCTTTTCAGATGTCTGTTAGTTTCGGCTTAAGCGGGATAGTCCCCAGTAACGTTTGTATTTAGTAATGAGACCACCAAATGATGGCTTTCTCCCTTCTTCCCTCGTCCAGTTATGTCTAGGGACACCTGAACTGCAAAGAGTCCTGGGCTCTGGGCTCTGCGCCCCAGGTGGGCCTCTCACTGAGTGTCTGGTCAGCTGCCACCCCACCCTCACCACAGCCTTTCTCCACAAGGGTTGAGTTGGGCTGAGTGAGTGGAGCCTTGGCTGCTACTTTGGAAAGGTTGCCAGGGCCTCGATGCAGCGGGGGCCCTCGCATTTGCCAGGGGAGTCACTTTCATGGTTTCCACTTAACACATCTCAGCACTTAAAAGCAAGCTGTCAGTTGGATTTCTTTAGACTAATTGGTAGGTAACTATTCAAACACGATTCATGTATCCACGTGAGCCCTACAACAAAACAATGAGATCTCTGTCCAGTGTATACAACTGAGCATATATTGAAATTTTTTATGTTCTTTCCAAATTACATTAAATCTAATACCCTTTGTTTTCCAGCCCAGCCTAGGTCTTGCTTAGGAGTGACGTGGCCTTTCTCTGTTTCACCCTCTTGATTGTCACAAAGTAGCTTTGTTTCACCTTGCTGGGGTATGCTTATGGCTGAATGGTGATTCTGGAGTATCTTACCACACCCAACATACTTGAGCTTGCAGCACTCACACACTGAAGACTTGCATCTTTTAGAGTATTTTTGGAGACAGCACTTAATAAAGCTCTTGAGAACCACAAAGCTCAGTTCAGTGGAATTCATCACAATGCATAGGCATGAGGTAATCACCATGAAGAGAATGAAGATAGTTTTCTCAGTGGGTTTGGAGATGAAGCAGTCCACAGTGTTGGGACAAGGCTTCAAATTACACTTCATAAGGTGGGGAACACTAAAGCCACCATACAGTTTGTGAAATAAAACTAGGAAGCCAATTTCAAAACCAGTTTTAACAATCAGGCTGATAAGGTAAACGTACCACAGGCTCCCAGCCATCGTACCTAGGCCGACATAGAGTTTCTTTCTGTGCCTTTTCTCGCTATCCTCATGGTAGGCTACATGTAGAACCACAAAAAGTGAAGGCATGGAGACCATAATCAGTTGTAAGGCCCAAAGTCTAACCTGGGAGATGGGGAAGAAGTAGTCAAAACACACATTTTCACAGCCAGGTTGTCTAATGTTGCATTCAAACTCTTTCTGCTCATCTTTCCACACATGCTCTGCTGCCACCATGTAGACCAGCAAACGGAAGGTGAACCCAACAGCCAGCCACATCCTCCCAATCCCAGTTGAGTATGTATTTACTCCACTTAGGAGGTCTCTGAAGAACATCGCACTCATGGCTTAGGTTCAAAAGAAGGCAAGATTCTGTGAAAGAAAACAATTTTATGTTGATTCATTTATTTCTATTCCATTGATCATTTAGTTCTTACTTGATTATAGGATTATAGAAGATAAACTCAAATTTCTGCATTATTACAACTCTGGATGTCGAGGGGTTTCTAAGAATCCCATAGGACACACTTTCATACAAGGAGATGACACATTGGTCTACAGATGTAATGGTCCCATGTCCAGTGTAGAATTTGGTTGGTCATCCCGCATATGCTTACTTGTTTTAAAACAAATCCTTCCAGGTTATTGCTTCTTCCTAAGGATGAATGGATCCTATTGCTGATCTAGAAAGAATTAGATATAAATTCCAGTGTGACATTGATACCTTGAGATACCCTTCACATGCCAGCTTCTTGAAGTTGTAGTCTCTACTCACATCCTCCAATTTGTCAATGCCCCTCCCCAATATTCCCTGCCCCCACCTCCTCTTATGTTCCATATCCCATAATAGCAGCTAGGCTTGCCTACAATTCGATAGTACAAAGTAAGGTTCTACAATATGAGCTCCTACAAACTCATGTTCCCCCATCCCTCCAGGCATACTTGCATCCGTGTCCAAGTTACCTTTACCAAGTTTGGGGAGAGGTGGGTCTCCTCTTGCCTCAAAATGATCATTCCAGCTCTACATCCCATTCTTTGATCTGTCCATTTTCCCTGCTCTTTGATTTCTTTAGTTGAATGTCATCACCAACACCCAAGCACCCAAGTAGAAATCTCGTATTCATCCTAGACTCCTTTCTCATGACACTGATTGCTCACCAAGTTCTGAGTCCTAAAAGTCTCTCAAATGTATGTCCATCTCATTAGTGAGATCTCTCACCTGTACAGCCCTCCCACTCTTCCCTTACCCCCTAGTACATCCTTGATGCTCACAGTGCTTTTGAGATGGTCTCACAACCACCCTAGAAAGGAGTTTTGCTTGTTTTGGTTGGTTTATGGTGGCAGATGTTTTGGGGATTTTTCAGATGAGAAAGAAGAATCTGAAAAA
The DNA here is from genome assembly GCA_004026885.1 of Lyroderma lyra. Lineage (NCBI taxonomy): Eukaryota > Metazoa > Chordata > Mammalia > Chiroptera > Megadermatidae > Lyroderma > Lyroderma lyra. The sequence goes on along the minus strand of PVJL010000372.1, from coordinate 275,663 downwards.
TGATGTTACTTTTCCAAAGACATAAAGTAAAATGAAGAGCAGGGTTTAAATCCAATTTTTGGTACTCTAAACCAGTTTCCTAATATGGCACCATTGACATTTTGGGCTGGGTAATTCTGGGTTGCAGCAGCTGTCCTGTGCACTGTAGGGTATTGAGCAGCATTCCTGGCCTCTACCAGCTAGATGCCAGTCGCACCACCCCTTGCCCCCACTGTGACAACCAAAAATGTCTCCAGACATTTCCAAATGTACCCTGAAGAAATAAGGCAAAATCTCTCCTGTTGAAAATCACTGCTCTTAGTACTATAATCAGAAGATAGGGGTGGGAGCTCCAGGTCGGCTACTAAAACAATTTGTGATTTCTCAGGTGAAAACCTTGCCATTTAGACTCTGTTTTCCATTACAAAAATTAATTCTTTCTTCATAGACTCAACCAAAAGAGTATCGTTGACATGATGGTGCGTGGGAAAACGGGGGGTTAAGAAAACTGGGTATTGTTAGCACAGCTGTTGGAGCATGTCCCATTATCTCTTACAGAGGGAACAAAATGCAGCAAGCTCACGTGCTACAGCCCTGCAGGGATGGATGAAGGTTAAAGGGTGTTTTCAGAGAAAACAAAGATACACGTACACAATGTATCTATTCAGCAGAGATTAACTACTTCAGTGTCCTTGGTTTTGGAACACAAAATTGTTTTATATAAAAAGGATCCTCAAATCCATCCAGAAGGTTAATGTGTCCATGAATTCTTAAAACAAAGCCCCAAAGGTTAGAAAGAAAAAAGCGTATGATATTTTCCTGTGATGCGTCATTGGGTATTTGTCCGTATTACTCAAGAAGATATTTGTGTAATGTTACAAAACATTTGAAAGTACTCTATTGGGCATTTTAAGGGAAGAACGTTAAGGATGCAGACTGTTTTGCTAAACAAAGAAATGAGAAAGTGATTGGTGGTTGAATAAAAACATCAAATGTGTGAGGATTATGAATTTCATTTGATAAGTGTCCATCCTAACGCCCTGCTGATGGAGAGACAGTGGCTTCCTCCGGAGGAAGTGGTGGTCTAACGGTGGTTCACCTTTAACAGCTGGTTTAGCACAATGGATAAAAGCCTGGGCACAGTGTCAGACGACTTGTGTTCAATCAAGTCCAAGTTTATCTGTGATGATAATACCTACCTCATGGGGCTCAAGACATATGGTGTGTATTCAATAAACATTATTATTTTCTTAGTTTGTCATTAGAAACCAAAGTTTCTACCTTCAAGAAGGGGCTAGGGTTGCCAGATCAAATAAAAATGTAGTTAAGTTTTGATTTCAGATAAACAATGAATTTTCTAGTATAACTGTGCCATCCAATATTTGGGATTACTTATACTAAAAAAAGTATTTATTGTTTATCTGAAATTAAAATTCAACTGGGTTATTACATATGTTTTGTCTGGCAGCCTCAGCAAGTCCCTTGTTTGATCACCGTTGCACATTCAGTGCCTAAATACCAGTGCAGATGTCGGTGATGAATGGGAACGGAGCCTCTCTGGAACTCAGAAACTTGCCCAGAAATGCTCAGGAACCTCAGTCATTTTCTTGTACCCAGCCTCTCTGTCTCTACCTGACTTAAATGTCACTCCATTCTCCAGTAAGTCAGCATTCCTGTTCTGAGGTCCCTGCTTCCTCTAACTCCTGGCTGGACCTGACATGCAGACCATCCTGCTCCATCTCTGCAGGAAAAGCAGATAGATGTCCCCAACACATTCTGTGGTCAGATAGTTCATGCTCCCTGCCCCACCTGCCTATGTGTCAGGTAAGCCCACACATCGTTCTCATCTCCATGCACTTGATAGCTCTGCTCCTCCCTCCTCTCTGCCCTCCCTCCCTCCTCATAGCATTCCAAATTGTGATTTTTCTCTTCTGATTCTGTAGCCCTAGACCAGCGGTTCTCAACCTGGGGTCGCGACCCCCTTGGGGGATTGAACGACCCTTGCACCAGGGGTCGCCTAAGACCGTCGGAAAACACGTATCAGATATTTACATTACGATTCATAACAGTAGCAACATTACAGTTATGAAGTAGCAACGAAAATAGTTTTATGGGGGTCACCGCAACATGAGGGACTGTATTAAAAGGTCATGGCATTAGGAAGGTTGAGAACCACTGCCCTAGACCCTCGCACATGTTCGCACATAAGATGATACGACGTGTTAACTAGTCTCATACAGATCGTTTCTTTCCAACAAACCTTCTATGCTGCTCAGAGTCTAAGACCAGATTTTCTATTTGTTTTGTATGCTCCAAAGTGCTTAGCATAAAGTAGCTATTTCGCAAATATTTATTAGATACATTTAGCTAAAAAAAAATAGCAATGTTGAATCTCAGGGGTAATATTTCACCTCAGACTTCTTTGCTCTTTGCTGTAGAATAACTCACTCATACAATCTTCAAGGGCCTTAACACTTTTCATTGACCACACTAAGAGAATTCAGCTAAATAAATTTTCCTATCACTTGGCCATCATATTTAGTGTTAATATGGATAGTTCGGAATATCCATTCATTTCTATTTTCTCAATTCAAATGTTGAACTTAACAGAACAGTAATTTTTATTATTGGCACCAATGATGATTTGATTACTTAATAATTTTATTAAAAATCCCAAATGGATTTGGCAAAATACACAGCCTTCAGGCCAAATACAGGCTACCTCCTTTTTTGTTAAGAGTGTTGGGGGGTGGGAAATAGCCATGCTTCTTTGTGTTTTTATGGTCTGTGTCTGCGTTCATGCTAAAATAACAAAGTTGAGCAGTTGCAACAGAATTAGTACAGCCCTCAAAGTCTAAAATATTTACTATGTGGCCTTTTGCAGAAAACATTTGCTGACCTCTGATATTCATCTCATATTTAAAATCATCCTGGAACCAAGTTGCAGAGCGTTATTTGGGCTAATGAGGAACAACACATGACAGGTTGAGCTCAGAAGAAAGCCAAATGCCGCCGTGTTGAGAATGCAGCATGCACGAAGCCTGTGAGTAGTTTCAGGAGGCGGGGGCTGGAAGAACCAGCCATTACCCGCACCACCCCCCACGGGATAGGCAGGACCACCTCCAAGAACCTGGGCCTCTGCAGTCTGCACCTTATTTTCTTAATGACTCATGATTTAATTTCAGCAAAACAACATCTTTTGTCCACTAAACTTTAATTACTTTTAATTTTATTGGCTTTGTGATGTTTGATTTTTCTTTTGTAAATATGGTTGCATAAGAACCGTAAGTCTAAGGATTAGCCTGTAGGTTTAAAATTATTTTACATCTAATTGTAGATTTTATGCATGTAAATAACATACTAAAAAATATTTTGTCAACACTGAGGGTCCATGATCAACACTGGGCAGAATGGTACCCACAGAGGCCAACACATATACATATACACCATTTGCCTGATATTTTAATTTCTTGTATGAATAAAGACAGGCATTGCAATTTTTAGAAGATCCCCTCCAGGAATAGTGCAAAGGTTGTCCTCAAGCTACACAGAAAGGGCCATTGATAGGCTCTGGGCTGTTCCTCTGTGTCCCCGTTGTCCCACTCCATTCACATTAGCCCACATTCTGTACTCAGGCCAGACGTTCTGACTTGGCCATGGTCTCCAGAAGCCCCCAGGTCAATAACGTATTCCAAATGGGCAACATTACTTAGCGGCAGTTTATCCATAAAGGGCACCTGTGATGTGATACAAAACTAAAGAGCAGTATGTTTAGGTTTATACTAATTAGGATTACTTCTCTCAACCAAACATTTTGGAAAAAAGTAATGACTACCCAATTACAAGAAACGCCATCTCCTTATTAAATAAACAAATCCTATCATAAAAGAAATAAGTTTAACTTACCTCTTGACACAGATGTTGAGATTAAGAAGAGATCCAGGCTGTTGCTTATTCCATTAAAAATACTGTGAGTTGATTACATTATTTCCCCGAGAGGGGACTGGTTCTCAACACTCAGGAACATGGAGTCTAGTGGTTTCCAAGGTAGTATAAGCCAAACAGGTGTAACCCGATCATTTGTTTTGGCTCATAACTTAGATGAAAATTTTTGTGTCCTGTTTACAATATACATGAAAAGAGAACTGAAACTGGAAAAACAAATTCAGAGCCACTCATGTACACACAGTTCATTGAACACCTCTTTTGATAAAAGCTTGTCATCTCCACAAAGAAGCTGGAACAATGAGAGTGTTTCATCTCTTTAAATGATTTTCCAAGGTTATTTATCAAAGCATATTTACAAAAAAAAAATAGGCAAAAGAACAATTTAAATCAGCTCTGATTAACTTTTTTTTTCTTTTTTCGCTTTTTGGTATGTGGGTAGCTCCCTGACTGGGAATTGAACCCAGGCCGCAGCACTGACAGCGCCAGCACCAAAGCCTTAAGCCACTACACCACCAGGGAACTCCAGATTAACTTACTTTAATTTCATATGTCCTCCTCTTAGAAATCCTGAAAGTAAAAAGGCATAGTAAAAATTACTTTCCCAAACCCAGGAAGCATTGATAACAGACATTTACTATATATATGACAAAGAGAGAAAGGGAAAGGCAAAGTACTTTAGCTTTTTGTGGAACCATGTCTACGTGTGAGTTCCACTAAAATTAAAGATACATGGAAATAAAAATGAAATGTCTTGAAATAAGAATAGCTTAGAAACAGAATTTTGCAGTTGGAAATCCAACATCATGAAGTTTAATGTCCTCATTCTAGAGATGAGAAAAGAGAACTCCAGAGAGCAGCCTGCCTCAGGTCCCAGAGCCAGGACAGAAAGTAGAAAAGAACTGGGGAGGAAACCCAAGTCTCACGGCCCCTTCCATCATGCCATGATAGCCGCCTCCGAAGACTGTGCCCGTTTCAGTGCAGGTTCTCATACTTCTCTTAACATTTGTGACCCCTAAAATTAGTCCATGCATCCTGCATTAAGAAGGAAATGGCTGGCTCCTTCTAACAGCAATTCTCAGGTACACCAGGGGCTGGTAGGAGATTTCCAGCATCTAGAAGAACAACTCCAAAAACAAAAATAGTACTTTGTAAAGACTGACGTTTGTAATATCCAGTGCTTTTGAGGTTTCATGTTTTGGTAAGACTGGGTTGAAGGGCTCTGTGTCTTGAGGTGCTGCTGCTTATTCTGGTGCCATATGTGATTCATCTACTGACTGGTACAGGAAAGAATTGAGAAAAAATGCTCTCTGGGTACAGAACATCTGAAGGGTGTAGGAAAGGTTACATTTTAACACCATTTCTGTATCTAAAAATGAGTCTTCAACATTTTTCAAATGAAAATATAAGCATTGTCTTTTTTTATTTTAATCACTTTTAAAAATTAAATTTATTGAAGTAACATTGGTTAGTGACATATAAATTTCAGGTATACAACCATATAATTCTGTGTCTGTAAACCACTGTATGCTCACCACCCAAAGTCTAGTTCCTTCCCTTACCAAGTATTTGACTCCCTTTACCCAATTGCTGTTAACCACTGTTTGAATCGGCCCTTTCAGGCCCCGTTGGTGTGATGGAGCCCTACAGCGGGCTGTCACAGAGCCTTAGCTCCCCGCCCCATCCAGATACCATGTCTCTTCCCAGGTCATTGAAATGGGAAACATTTTACTATAAAATTTTTAGAGGAGAAGACAGGAGAAACTCTTCAGAAACTAGGGATAGGCAGAGAGTTCTTAGACATGATTCCGAAAGCACAAGCCAAAAAAATACAGAAAAATGGGTAATATAGACTTCATCAATTTTCAAAACTTATGCTTTGCCAAAGACCCTTTTTTATAACAGCCATTCTACCAGGTGTGAGGTGATACCTCATTGTGTACTTTGATATGCATTTCCCTGATGAGTAAGAACATAGTACAAATTTTCACATCACAAAGAGCTTTTTTTCTTTATTATTCAATTTATTGGGGTAACGTTGGCTAGCCAAAATTACATAGGTTCCAGCTGTACAATTCTACATTACATCGTCTGTGTGTTGCATTACGTGTTCACCACCCAGAGTCAGATCTCTTTCCATCACCATGTACTTGACTCCCCCTCCCTCCCCTCCCACCCTCTTCCCCCCTCCCCCTTTGGTAACTACTAAACTACTGACTGTTTCCTGAATTTTTGTTTCTTTGTTGCTTTCAGTTTTATGTTCCACATATGAGTGAAGTCATACGGTTCTTGGTTTCTTCTGTCTGGCTTATTTCACTAAGCATGATGATCTCCAGGTCCATCCATTTCATTGCAAATGGCAGTATTTCATCTTGTCTTATAGCTGAGTAATAGTCCATTGTGTGTATGTACCACAGCTTCTTTATCCAGTCATCTATCAAAGGACACTGTTTTATTCCATGTGTCCACCATGAACAGTGCTGCAATGAATATTGGAGTACATAACAAACAGCTTTTAAAGTTTAACATCTTTTTGTCAAAAGATTGCCTACTAATACCAGATATCTATCAATGAACTTTTAAAAAATGAAACCTCAAATCAAATATAAAATTAATTTGGCTTGTGAGAACTTTTAAATTCAAAATCAATTTGCCAAAGTTTTGCATAAATCTATGCTAAGATCTTGATACCTGTTATTCTATTTTCTTTTAACGGAACTTGTATCCCAACAAACTTCAACATCAGGAAAGTATGTGCAAACCGGGATCCAAATATATTCTTATCACAACCATAGCTGCACACATAGCTTGTGGCATCTCACGGCACTAATAGAATGGCAAAGTATTGACTGTACTTGATAACTGTGCCCTCAAAAGCGGGGTAGAAGAAAACCAGATTTAAGCCCTTTTCCCAAATCAGAATGCTCTCCCCTTTTATTAAAAAAAGAACATATTTCTAGGTCATGTTTCCTTTTATTTATACACAGCACACACACAAAACTGGAAGGTTATTTGAAACGGAGTAGCTGAAATCTAAAGGTAAAAAAGTAAAAACCAAAAAGAGACCCCTTGCAAATGATGAACTTTAAAAAGTGAAACCTCAAATCAAATATAAAATTAATTTGGTTTGAGAAAACAACTTTTAAATTCAAAACCCATTTGCCAAAGCTTTACATATCCAATGTCAAGATCTGGGCACCTGCTATTCTAACTACTATTTTGTTTTAATATAACTTGTATCCCAGCACACCAACATCAGGCCACCCCTTCCACCCCCACCCTCCGAGGCGGGCAACAAGGGCCTGAGGGACGGCAGCGGCGTCCCTGCGTCTCAGCCTCCGGGCTGTAGAGGCCGCTGTGGCGCGGAGCCAGCTGGCGAGCCGGCCGCGCTCTCCCGCAGGCAGAGACGAGGCGGAGCGTGGCGGGCGCGGAGCCTGGGCTACCCCGCGGCAGGTGAGCGGCGTGGCGTGCCGGGAAGCGGGACTTGGTAGTCTCGCCGCTGTGCGCTCCTTCCTGGTCTTAGCGGGCCCAACCGCCCCGCGGGCCTCGCTCCCAGGTGTGGTGGACTCGGCGACGCTGTCTCGAGCACCCTGAATCCTCGACACTTGAGGGGAGCCCGGAGCCAAGTCTCTAGATCTCTGACCCCACGGGGCTTCATGCCACCCGTCCTCACATTCTAGGGGCCCCCGCACTCTGGTGAGGGCCCCTCCTGTTTCTGGACAGTTTGTTAGTGTTCCAGCTCACTAAACTCTGCTATTTAGGGAAAAATGGTTTTGTAAGTGTTTTCACTTGCCGTGCTTCTTTCTTTTTGCAACTGTTAACTGCCAAGTGTTGCCCTTGCAACGCAATGTCTGAAACTCGATAGAAAGCAGTTTTTTTCCGAATACGAGTACATCGGTCTGAGTACTAGCCCGCGGTAGTGTAGGTACCAAAATGTGGGGCAGGAAGTGGACCCAGAAAATACGTTACAGGCCTCAGGTTGTCTGCAACAACCATTGTGAACACTTTGCTCCTTTCTTCAGGTACAGTAAATTCAAGAGATGGAAATATACCTATTTAATAGTCTGTTTTACACTAAAAACTACAGAATCCATTTTTTTAAAGGGGGTGACTTTATTAAATCTTATATAACTTGTAAATGCAGAGTCTTATTAATTTAGGAGTAACGGGGGGTGAAATGGTGGAGGAGTGGCCTAAAAATAGACCTGGATTATCTCACTCTCCCATGGCAAAGACACAATCTCTTTGGTGTTGGTTTCACTTTGTTTAGAAAAGGGGATTGGACTGGATGATGAGGATGACAGTAGCTACCTTGTAGTGAACATCTATTATATCCTTTAAAAAAAGGTTATCTCATTTAGTCCACACAATACTTCTATGCAATAGATATTACCCTTATTTTAAAAGTGGAAACTGGAGCCCAAAGAGGTTGTCACTTACTCAAAGACATAGAGTTTTTAATTACCAAGTTGGAATTTGAGGATATGCTAGATTCCCTGAAGACATAAAGTCCTCTGATTATATCTACTCTTGTGTATTATAATTTAAAGTATTTTTAAGGTGTTCTGCCCCAGACTTCAAGTTATTTTCTTAAATATTAAGATAGTGTGGTATATAAAACTAAAATTAAAAGTGTGTTTATGTCTGATTAAAATATTTTGTCCATGTTATAATTTCCTAAGTTTTTTAAAAGAAGAGTTTTGATAATTGCTAAGATTCCTTCTCACTAACATTCTATGATGCTGATCATTTTATTTTGATTTATCTTCTATTGAGATGCTTATTTCAAAAATGAATATCTGAAGATTAAATTTTTTCCTAAAGCAACTCATGTTCTTTGTATCTTGGTCTGGTTTTCACATGCAATATAATGTAGATAATCATGCCGATTTTATGCCAGTGAATTGTTTAATGTCAGCTGCCAGATGTATCTGGATCATCCCTCTAAGCAAGCATTCTGCTAAAAGAGGGAAAACAATTTAAAGTGACCAGTCCTGGTTTTATCTCTGACTGTCTTGTACAGCCTTGCACCCTGTGCATGATGAGTCCCAGGAGGCACCATTCTCACTCCCTGAGGTGCGTGACTCGGAATTGGGCGGAGGCAGTCCTTTATCTCTGCTGCTTTCTTTACCCATCGCATATTTCTGTCACAAAAGGATGGGCAGAAAAAAAGGTAAAGAACTTTCTACCAGAGAGGGACATCTGAAATAAATGCAGCTTTGCTTAGATATTTTTTTATAGATAGGCATGAAAAATTCTCTCCTCTATTTAAAGAAATAGATATGTATAAACAGTTTATTTTCATAAGTTGATAAGGGAACAGAAATGGGTGATGGAAAAATAAAGAAGAAATATTACTTGACCTCAGTAATCTGTATTTTTTATTTAAAGTATAGAAGGTTGTTAAAATTTATTAGTTACATAGATGGTATAAATAAGTTCATGTAATTTGGGGAGTACTGTTGTAACATCTTCAGTGACTGTGGCCCATAAAAGGAGAAGCAGCAATAAACCTGAGCTGTCTTATATCACATCTAATAAAAGAATGATATTCAATGGGAAAATGTTACTTTTATACTTTCCAAAAAGTATCACAAACAATGAGAATTGTGGTATATTAAATCTTTTAAACTATAGTGTAAGTAGGTAATCCCTTAATTTGTAAATGTCCTCTCAGTGAACATTTGCCATGGTTTCTGGTTTTCTTTATCATTTGTGGTAAAGAGTTTAGCATACACAGTGCATTATTAAAGTGAATGTGGGTGTCTGGAGGTTGCACTATAACAACTACTAACTTGATTACTTATTTCCTTGATTTATTACAAGGGAAATGCAGATTTCAGTAAGGAAAAGAGGAGACCAAATAATTTTATAATTAAGTCATGACAATTCATGTTAAAATACTCTTAATTTGAACTTTATGATATTTAACATCACTGCGTCCCTTTAATTTTAAAATAGTGTAATTTCTGTTGGCTGTAACTAGTCTCTTATCACTCTCTCCATAAGTATGTGTATATATTGTTTATATATACCCACATATACATAACTATGTATATATAATTTTGGACTTCAGGTGAGACTTGAGTTAATTAATCCTCAAGTGTTGACACATTGTCATCAACACAAAGAGTGCGTGGTAATTGTGGTCAGAAGACCCTTCTGTGCTCTATAGTATGTGCTGTCTCTACCCACCTCCCCCATTACTTTGGTTTCTCTCTTTCCAGTAAACAATTTTTAATCATATTCTACCAGATAGCTTTGTTTTAATTACAGCAGCTCTTTCTCAATAATTAAAGGAAAATGCTGTTGTTGTCCGTTTCTGGCACGCGTGAATTTTACCTTTGCACATTTGCTTTTTTAGACCTTAGTATTTTTTTTAATGCCCCAGTTTTAATTAGTTGATAAATCACTCTGAGACTGTGATTCAATCCTAACAACATGCCTATTGTGTTAACTATTTCCTGCTTCACATTTTTTTATAGGCATGACCCATTTACAGACTGTAATGAGTGCTTCTACTTTAATGATTGCTTCTTTCTGAATTTTCTCTTTCCCCACATTACAGTTAAATGCATTATTAGCATAAGGAGAAAAATCACTGGCACCTAGCCCAAGCCATCTGGTGACCAACATTTGTTACTTGAATTCTAAATACATTTGTACATGCCATTTATCTTACTCTCATGGCTAAGAGGGAAAGAGGAAATGCCAGCAGTTTTCATAGAAAAAAATGAAAGCAGTTGAAGAGTAGATTGTTGCCATAAGAAAGAAGAAATAAAGGAATGTTGACATTTTTGAAAGATTGATCTAAAATTGAAGGGGAAGTTAAAGGGACTCTAGGTCTAAAGAAGAAATGAATGTAAGTCTGTTTTATTGCTGTTTTTACATAGTATCAAGAAGTTCGTGCTAGAAATGGGCATATAATTAATTGGAAAGCACTGGATTTTTTGCCAACGTTGGGCTTGATAAGTTTAAAGCAAGTGTGTTCTGGCTGAACAAATTTCAGATACGTTACGGAATTTTTTATAAGTTGTCTATAATGAAAAAATAAAACTGTTTCAGTAGAGAAAATCAGTAACTTACAGAAGAAATTTAAAAAATATTGCTTGAATGATGTTTTAAATTCTGATTAAGTGTTTTAAGAGTTGTTACCTCATATACTTCATGCCCAAAGTGGATTTTGCAAAGGAAATAAACAGATTGATGATTGCTCTATTCTGATATAATGCATCTTGGATGGAAAAATGAGACCACTTGGCATTGGCAGGTCAGTTAACCCTCAGGGCTTCAGAATTATTCATTTACTGCCCTGTGGTTACCTAGCTCATATGAATGCCCAATGGATGAGAGATTTATTTAATGGATGGCTGAGAAAACTTGGCAAGCAAGTAAAAGGAACAAAACTCAGTAACCTCTTGCTGATAGACAGTTGCTGTGTTCACAACACTCTGCTATGCTTGGATTATGAGCATCAATGAGTTTTTCCCATTGCACCACACAGCCATTCAGCAACCATCTGATTAGGGTATAATTTGTAGAATAGAGCTAGTTCACTGAGGAAATAACTCTTTCTGAATTTAGATAATGAAGGGAAAACTGAGACAATAAAGTGAAGCAAGCCATTGGCATGATTGCTGAGGCCTAGTGGTCTGTAGAGCCATCCACAGTAGTGAAATGTTGGCAGAAAACAGGCATGATTCCTGTGGAATACCTTGAGGTCCACCTGGAGGAAGACTGCAGACCAAATGTATTTGAGCCAGTCTGTCACTGGTCTCGCAAACCAGTTTGATTTTGATGACTTTTTGGCTGCAGAGAGCCAATTTATTTCCCAACATTAGGAAATCCTAAAATTGCTGCAGGAGTACTAATTTATGTTAAAATGGAACCAGGAGATGATGATAATGATGATGACAATGACAATGACAGCCATTACATCCAAGGAGAACAAGTGCTGGAACAGCTGGCAGTATACAATTCAGAAGTCCCTGTAAGTGTTCAAAGTGTTGAGAATCCTTTCCCTTCAAGCAGATGTCTCTGATGAGGTGTTTTCCCAATGGAGTGGTATAAATGAATATTTAGTGACCACTGCAACAAAGACTTTTTGAAAAACACTGAACTGCTAATTTTCTCCATAACTAATAAAGTTGCACAAGTATTGGTTTTGAAACATCTATAAAATGGAAGACAAATGATATGTGTATAAACAAAAACCCAGTAAATGTTTAAATGTGAACGTTTGACTATTTCATCACATTTACTTCATGGTAGGGTTGTAGCACTACCCCCTCCCTAAATTTTATGATACGGTGACTAATTCCAGCCTGCCTCTGGAAGGCTTCTTTCCCTACTACCTCCCTTCCCCAACCCCCACCCTCACCCCCACCCCCCAGCATTAGGTGGCAAAAATAATAACAATAAGCTTTTTGCCTAATAGTACTTAGAGGAGAAAAATATTCACAAAACAGAATTACTCCAGCTGGGAGAAACAGAAGCCAAAAGACACACTTAGGTTTACTAGGATAGATTTAGAGCAAGGTTGTCGAATGCATGGCCCAGGACGGCTTTGAATGCGACTCAACACAAATTTGTAAACTTTCTTAAAACACAACGAAAATTATGCACAGACCTTCTTCTTCCTTCTTCCTTTTTTTTTTTTTTTTTTTTTTTTTTTTGGCCCATGGAAGTCAAAAGATTGGACACCCCTGATTTAGAGTCATTAAGAGAAAAAGGATATTCCTATCAAGGGAAGAGTCACCCATAGGCAGAGGGGGAGACGGGTGAGTCCCTTACTGCTTAGGCCCATGGAGGAGTGGGAGGAACATGAAGGGGCAGTAGGACAGGGGGAGGCTGCAGGAGCAACCGAGCAAAGGAATGCTAGTACTTCTCTCAGATGGGAGTCCTGAAGGGCTGTCGGAAGACAAGGAACAGAGATAATGGAAGGCAGTAGAGAAGGGTGTGATAACCCCTGGCCACTCCTAGCCTAGTACAACCTGCGTATAACAAGATGTGACTCAGACCAACAAACAGTTCTCCAGGCTTTTATGATATAAAGGTAGGAAAACAACTTTTACCTACCTCAGGTTCTAAAAACTGAAAAATAAAATAACAGTTTTGCCAAACAAAACTTAAAGCACCATTTACAAAATACGTGTTATACAAAGTAATAAAACAATTGACAGTCACTTTGGGTATGTAGCTGGACAGGAATTCAAAAAAAGAATGAGTATAGAGTGGTTTTTTAAAGAGCATTATCAAAAAACATAATCACAAAGGGAAAAAATGTCTTATTTTATTTTAGGTCATAATCATCATTAGTCAATATGTCTTCAGCCCCTGAACCTCCAGAGTTTAAAAAGGAACCACCCAAAGAGAAAGACTTCAGAAACCCGGGGCTCAGAGGGGTCCGCACAACAACCTTATTTCGAGCTGTGAATCCGGAGCTCTTCATTAAACCTGTAAGAAATACACCCAGGATAAGACTTTATGTTTAACTTAACTAGGCTATCAGAAATAGAAAGTTCTTGTTTTCTTGTGACATTTGATTTTATCCTGGAAATTTTATGTTGACTATTAAGATCTTTGTGAATAAAATCTTAAATGCTATTTCACTAAATATACATATAAAATTATTTTTGAGGGCATTTGAGAATTTTAATGGAAAATGGTTGCACTTGCATGGATTAACTTCTCAAATTCCTATTTCAAATTTTATTTTAATAGTTGTGTTAATTTGAAGGAAATTTTTATTGTTTGATCAGATACTAGTTAGTAAGTTCGACCTTCCATTGAAACAAAGAAAACAAAATGAAAACATAATCTTTATTACAGACTACTGTTCCAGCCTTAATTATTAATTCCAGCAGGTATGGTGACAGCAGCAGAGAATGCAAATGGAAACTTGTATCACAACCCTGCATTCACTGATCTAAGAAAGGCCCATTGTTGAGTGTGAACACACAAAAAGAAGGGTTTGAGTTACAGTAATAAAGATAAACACTTTTGAGGAGTTCCCTGGTGGTATAGTGGCTTATGGCTTCGGCGCTGGCGCTGGCGCTGTCAGCTCTGTGGCCTGGGTTCGATTCCCAGTCAGGGAGCTACCTACATACCAAAATGCAAAAAAAAAAAAAAATAATAAAAAAAAAAATAAACACTTTTGTGGAGTTGTGAACATCTTTCCAATATTTAAAAACTTTTTATTTTTTTAATTCTAAGATGTCCAGGCTGTAGATAGAAGAAGGACTGAAGAGGAGAAGCAAGAGTCTTCTATAACCTAAATTATTGGGAGTTGAGTTAATTGAATGTAGAAGTGGGTAGATTAATTGAAAATCTTACCATAGGAATGCTAGTGTAGTAATAAAACTTGGTTTGTCAAGAGCAAAGTGTAACAGATATTTGTGTCTCCTCAAATTATTAGTCTTAATGAAGCTTTGTAATTTTTTTCTTTGACAGAACAAACCTGTAATGGCTTTCGGATTGATAACCCTTTCGCTTTGCGTGGCTTATATTGGTTATCTACATGCAACACAAGAGAATAAAAGGGACCTCTATGAAGTTATTGATAGTGAGGGACGCAGTTATATGAGGAGGAAAACATCTAAATGGGATTAATAGTGCTAGACTATGGATGGAGTTATATTAAGGACTCTGAAATCACCAAATAGACTTTATGAATGTATGATATCATGTTTCTTGTTTTAGAATATGGTAATGAGGAAAGAAGATAGCAGGTACAACATACCAGTATAGTAAATTTTGTCCTTTCAAAGCTACAGCCATGATCTCATTCTTTTTCCACAGAAAGCCTCTCAATATCTTTCTTTTATGAAATGCTCATAAAAGTACTATGAAAATGGAACTCAATTTTGTTAATTTTTAAGTTCTATATAATAAAAGTACCCAATGTTATTAAATTTGCGTGGTATTTTTAATATTTTTAGGTGAATTGTGCATTTGCAGCTGTTGTGGGAGTTATTTGTTTTGCTGTTTGCAAAATCAGTGTTTATTTTCTACCTGGTATAGAACCTATATTTGTGAAGAAAAATAAATAATTATAAATTACTGTAAAGCTTGCAGTCAATGTTAAAGACAAATAATTTTACATATTCTCATATGGTTCATATATTTTGATAATCTGTTTTACCTATTTTTGGTCCAGAATGTTACCTTAATTGAAAAGATACTCCAACTACTAAAATAAAGATTAAATAAGAGAGTACCCAAAGTAATTGGAGGTTTTCTTTAAAAAAATAGGTATGTTACACTGAGGTATGATGTTTTTATTTGATTATAACTGCTATCTGTTTTAGTTTTTATAAATTAATGTTACAATGATATAATAAACATGAGATCAAATGTTCTTATAGTCTTTTAAAAACTGGAACTATTCAATAGATAAGGTCTCCTTACTGTCCTGGATTTACCTTATATAATTTACTTTCTGACAAGGATTCTGGACTTGTGTCATTTCTGGGTATTTACCCCATTCTGAAATTCACTGTAATTAGGGCTCATTAATAATTCTCACCCCTGAAATGTTGCTTCATTTATCACTACCAAGTAATAATAACTGCACAGGCAGAATTTATCATCATAATGTAAGTTTTTAATTTCCAGTACTTTATTGTGGTTTTCCAAGATACCTGGAAATGCAATTATGTCTGATTTGTAGATATTAAAGAGGTTAGCTAATTCAGTTATCTACATGCAACTAAATGTCTTTACTACTGAGCCCTAGTTTTTTGCTATGCTTCTCTCTATAGTGTACTTCATTTAGTTTAAAAAGCACTAATTGATATAAAATGACTCTTTAAAGTATTGCTTTTGGTGTCCTTGTGGACTTAGGTTGTTAAAGAACTAGAATTTTTCTGTTTCCAACTTACACATTTAGTGTCACATAGTCATCATTTAGAATTCTTCTAATATTCAACAAAATAAGTTGATGTTTTATAGTGGGGATATTAGGTGAACTTTCAGGAGATTATCAAGCATAGAAGGGCAGCAGGAACTATACAGAGTGCAGCCCCAAGCCATGTGACGGCTGCTAATACGTGAATGAACCAGGGTAACAGTACATTCTGTGAGGCGCACGGCTGTGAAAAGTAACGGGAGGGAAGAATCACATTGAAGTTTAGAACAATTACCTAACGATGATACTTGTTACAGAATGATTACAAGTTGTGGATAGCACAGTCCGTGTGTGTACAGTGCCCAGTACTGTCTGGCTGTGTGTGTGGATGTTTTTCATTCATTCTCTAAGGGAAAATGCCACTTTGTTTGACAAAGTCAGTTCCGTCTAAGAAGGGCATGGTCACGGCACGATGTTGAAGTGTGGATTCATTTTGGAGTGTGGGTTCAAGTAGTTAAAGGAAGGTCTTTTAATATGGGCATCTGGCATCTGATTTGGGCAAAACTCAGTAACGTAATACAGATTAGGTCTTGAAGCAAGTCTTGATTAAGTAGGCTATTGATAAGCAGCAAGTGACCTTTATGCCCAGGGAATTAATCTGTGCTGATAGAAGAGCTATTTGCCCAGAAGAGCAAGCTATTTAATTGATGAATTTGTTTTCAAGAATTTCATGAAGCAAGCAGTGAAATTATTTATTGGTTTATAGTTTTGTCTTTAATAGGGTAACCAATCTGTCCCAGTTTTTCAGGCACTGACGGGATTCTTGGGATGTAGGACTTTTCCATTTTAAAACAAGTTAACTGTGATTTTAAAAACCATTTTGAATGCTGACTTAATGAAAGTAATTTTTCCTTTAAAATACTGCGGTGTTTCCCAGTTTTATTGCCAAAACCACATTTATAGATAACCTGGAAAAAGATACCAATTCTTTAAATAATCCATCTAAAAGAAAGTGTGGTGGGCTGAATAATGTTCGCCATTCACCACCCTACCTCCAAAGATGTTCTGATCCTAATTCCTGGAGCCTGTGAATATGTCACCTTCCATGGTAAAAAGAACTTCACAGATGTGACTGAGTTGGGGAAATTATCCTCTATTATCTGGGTGCACCTGATAGTCACAAAGCTCCTTGTAAGAAGCGCAGGAGATCAGAGGAAGAAGCAATGTCACCATGCAAGCAGGTGGGGAAAAGGCTGTATGACTCAAGGTCATGATCCAAGGGATGTGGGTGGCCTATAGAAATTGGAAAAGACAAGGAAACAGATTCTCCCCTAAAGCCTACAGAAGGAACTAGCCCTGCTGACACCTTAATTTTGGCCCCTTGGGACTCATTTTGGAATTTTGACTCCAAAACTGTAAGAGAATAAATTTGTGTTGTTTTAAGCCACTACATGTGTGGCAATTTGTTATAGCAGCTGTAGAAAACTAATACAGAAAGTATCTGGGGAGTGAATAGCTGGGCCATACTCCTTTTGTCATTATTTCTAGTTGCTTTTATGAGCAAAGCTTGTCTTGCCTAGCAACTGTTGCTAAGTAAGTGAAGAATTTAATGCTAGGAGGGACCCAGTTCCAGTGCCCCTGCCTTACATGGCAGAGGCTTTCAGTAACATTCTCTAACATTAGGCACACAACCATGCTGAATCATTTAATTTTTGCCAGCCTCTAGCCTTGTCCTAAAACCTGGAACCTCTCTTCGAGCTTTCTTAAACTTCTAACTTTTTTAAAAACCACTTTTTCTGATTTTTAAAGTATTTTAACTGTACAAAGTAAAAGGCATCTTAATATGATCAGAAATTCAAGTCACACAAACTTCGTTTGCTGTGCTGTTTGTAATAAAATAATTCCACCAGCCCCTCTAGGGGAAACCTTCCAGCGGATCCACGAATACAAGCCGTTTAAGACACGCTTCTACACTCACAAAGACATTCTGAGTAAGTGACCTCTGTTGTACTGTTTTCTAATGTTTCCTAGCGTTGTTTGTCATTCTTCCTGTTAGGTAGACTTCCATCAGCTTTCCTGACCAAAGTTGCTTGTCCCTCAGGGGTGTGTCTGTCGTGAGAGGAGCATAGGTGGAAATCCAGCGTCTCCCCTCAGCAGTGTGCCGTGGTCAGGATACTGAGCCTCTCAGTCTGTTACCTGATATGTAAATAGGGATGTTAATACCTATCCTGCAGGTTTGTTATGAGGCTTTAAAGAAATATTTGTGCTTTTATAAACATAATCGTAAATGGAGTTTTTTTGGTCTTTGTCCACACTTGAGTGCGTTCCATACACATAGAAGAGAAAATATCTCTAATTAACACCTTAGTAACTGGGGGAAAGAAACTATAACCTTTATTAGCAGCTGATGACATAAAGTATTATAGATACATATAAATAACATGAGAATATTTACTATCTATACACTCGTAAAAAGCAAATGAAATTGTAATGACAGTTTCCATCTTTCTTTATCCCCATCAGAGTTTTCGGTCTTAGGGACTCTCAAAATACTTCTGTGATCCTCTCTTCTGTTAACATGGCGAACTAGTGGTGACTTAACTTCCACTTCTGATCGCTAAAAATATAAAGCTAGAGCATACATGATATTTTGAAAATATTAAATTTAGGGGGAGAGTAAATTGCAATCATCTAAAAATACCAATATCAAAACTGATTTTAACTTTTAGTCAATGTTTAATAAGACTTAACTAGTTATAATCTCTAAAATGATTTTACTTTTTACACCCAGAACAGTGGACATCCATTCTTTTATTGATTGATTCCTTAATCTTTCTGGTATATCTGAATCCAAACATTAAGTGGATAAATTAAATCTGGTAAGAAGTTAATTTTTTATATTCTGAGACCTTTATTTGTCATTGATTATTTTAAATCAGAGGACTCAGAATTCTCTGTTCTTTAGAAGGAAACTCAAAGGCATGTTGAAATGAATAAATGCTTATGAGTATTGCCTAGGGCAGTAGTTCTAAACCCTAGCAATGTACTACAGAACTTTTAAAAATTTTGTTTTTACTACTCATATTCAAACATACACTCAAGTGGATTTAATACTAATCCAACTCAGACCCAATTAGAACCTTCAGAATTGGGCTTTAGCATGTGTGTTTTTAAAAATATTTTTACATGTAATATCTTTTTATTTGGAAAACTCTTTGACTCACAAGTTCTAAAAATAGAACAGAGAGTCCTACTGTGCCCCCACCCAGCTTCTCTTACTGATGCCTTACATAACGCTAGTACATGGTCAGCACCAGGAAATTGGTATTAAAACAATGCTATTAAGTCAGGTACAGACCTTGCATGCACTTTTTTTCTTGGTGTATCATTTCATAAAATTTATCTTGTAACTATCACTATAATCAGGACATAGAACTGTTCCATCACCACAAAGAAACTGCCTTGTGTTACCCCTGACACCTGCTGACCTGAACCCCTGGCAACCACTAATATCTTCTCCCAGCACTGTAATTTTATCCCTTTGAGAATCTTACACAAATGGAATCATACACTATTCTTTGAAATTGGCTTTTTTCATTCAGCATAATGTCCTTGAGATCCATGCAGGTTCTTTGATTTAATAGTGTTTTCTTTTTTAGGATGTTTACTTTTTAAAAGCTATGCAGGGATCCTGTTGTACAATCAGGGTTGAGAACAACAGAAAAATAGAGTAATAGCATCCAACACTCGTGTCACATTTTTGTGAAATTCAGCACATTGATGGTCCCTGTTTAGTCACATTTCTTCTTCGATCTTTCATAATGATATCAACACAACATTGAGCCTATGCAGTGTATATCCTTCTACCATTATACTCCTGCTCTTTGTTTTAGACTCACTAATCCAGTAGCAAAGTTGCTTAATGCTACCAAACATGTATTTTCAGTTGCAGGTGACAGAAACACGACTCAGACTAGAGAAACCCCAGGGGGCACCAGGGCATTCAGTCTGTCCACTCTTGCTCGCTCAGTGAGTTGGCCTGATGGTTTACTACTGCGGCCAATCTTACTCCAGCAGCTGGGAAGGGGGCAAAAGTTGTCCCAAACATCTCTAAACCTCTGCTACTGCCAGCTTAGAAATCTCAGAGGAAAAACAGCTGTGTTCTCCTTATGTCCTTATATAAAATTCTAGAGAAGAGCGGGCTGGCGAGGCTTGAGCATATGTGTAATCCTGGGCCAATTATTGTGGCCTGTAGGGTGGGGGTAATGTGTGATGGGCCAAGCAGATAGGCTGCTGCGATTGGCAGTCCTACCAGAACAACCTGAAGTGAAAGAGGCACGTTCTTGAGAGAAATTTGTCCTGAAGAAATGTTGGGCAGACAAACATGTGTCCACAATGTTTTATCTGTGCTTATTGCCCAGCTGGCCCCATGAGAGAGAACCTGCACTGTTAAGACGTGCTTTGTAATTTTAGGAAGTTGGTCATCAAGACCTCATCACATGAAGAATTAGTAATTCAACAAACCTTAAATATGAGAAATGAATGGAATAAAGAATAAGTACTGTAAGAATTTGGGTGGGAGAGAAAGATCACTAATGTGGGATTTCAGCCCTCAAAGGGCTCGTTGTCCCCACACAGGTCAGGGGCCACCTCAGACGACACACTCCGGTGGGAGAAGATGGAGAAAACTCCGTGCCCAGCTCACTGAGCGCAGGGCTTGGCTCTAGGTCCTACCCTGTCCCTAGCAATCTGATACTGAGTGGTCCCCTAACCTCTTAGGCTTTTATTTTCTTGTTGGAGTAGAGAGGGTATTATTACGGGAATATTATAATTTGGAAATTAAATTAGGTCATTGACAGAGAAGTGCTAAACCACTACCCTTTAACCCACTCCACAACTGAAGCAGCTAAGCCCATGAAGACCCTACACACTAAAGAAAGGCATGGAACCAATGAAAGGAGGCATTCTGCTACCCCTTTCTGGGGGAGATAACACCAGCACCCAGATAGGAGCCAGGAGAGTGAAGCTGGATGATGTGCTAATACTTGGGAAGCACAGACGTGCCTTCTGCCTTCCCCAGCTGCCCACCATAGGGACTGGCTGACAGAGGGAACTGACTCCATCCAGGCCTAACAGTGCTGTTCCCCCCTAATCAATTAGGGAAAAAACCTCTTTCACTGCTATCTTTGAAGAGAAGATTGACATCTCATAGGTAACTCTAATAAATAACTAGTTCACAGTGAAAAGGGAAGCCAAGAAGCAGTCTATGGGTACTTGTTATTGTTTCTCTTCAAATACACAGATATTGGGGCAGATATTCTGAGTAAAGAGGAGGAATTTCAAGAGACTGTACTCAAAGAACGTATTGCAGAAGCAGAAGCGAAAGTGTGGGCTCAGGTAAAGACTTTGGAAATCTAAGTGCATCGTTACAGTTGCTTCACTTTGGGGGTGTGTTTGAAACAATAGAACTGGTAGAACTGACTGAATTCTGGCTACCTGTGGGCCCTCGGGCGGGTTCTTCCCCTCTCTCATCCTGGCTGCTTCAAATGTAAAAGAGGAGCAGTAATGCCCGCTCTGCAGGATGATTGAGAGTTCAGTGACACAATGCGCCTGGCACACAGTAGGTACTTAGTAAGAGGCAGACATCATAAGGGATTCCGTCCTTCTAAATTGCCCCTGTGGGTGGATGACTCTTGTTTATTCTCATGGGCTTAAAACTTTACAAAGACATCTCTGTTGATAATTGTTTATTATTGCATAATATCTAAGAGGTAGACCATCAATTGTGTAGGTGTAACATCCTTCGTGTCGGTGTTTTCCGAGTGTTTTCTTACGGTTACTCGCCCTTTTACCTGTCTCTCTGCTCCCCTCTTCTCTCAAGTCCTTGGTAACTTGTCCATATTACTGAGGGTCATAAGGGTCATTGGAGTGTGCTGGGGCTCACAGTCAGAACCCAGACCCTTAACTAAAGCATAATCTCAATCCTCCAGTCCCCACTTCTTCCAGTCATAGAATGATGTAAAGCACTTCCTAGAGAGAACTAATGCTCCTTGACAGCAAGACAAGCCACAGTGTTTAGAATGTTATTTCTCAGTTTCTTTATAAAATAGACATCATAACAAAGAGTGTTGGAATCCTCCAGTATTAGTGCCTGCCAAAGCTCGGTATGAAAGTACTTGGGAAGTCCAAAATGCTCCAGTGCAAAGGGTAATATACAGCTATACATCTATATATCTTAGTAGTCATCTATCTTTATCAATAATAAAATTCAAATTGATTGTGAATCATTGATTATATACCCTAGTACAAAGGAATGGTTTTGGGAGTCATCTACAATTTGGATATAAATAATCTAATGTTCTGGGCATTCTCATCAAATCACATAACTTCTTTCGGAAGACCTGGTGCGGAAGACCTGGGATGATGGATGATACTCCGCCCCGCTTCTTGGTAATTTCTAGCTTTGTACATCTTTCCATTTCTCTGAATTTTCCACACTTTCTGCTCTGGGCACACATTACTGTGATAGGCAATCAGGCAAGAAATAAAGTGACAAAAAAGACAACCCAGGAGCCTACAGAAAAGCTCTCTTTAGCAATTCCTGAAACAGTGATGTTAGCCCCAGGTTGGGACCGCCTGTGCAGGCATGTGGCGGAGGCAGCCGGTTTGCTCTGGGAGGTTTGAGATAGCGATGGAACAACAGGTAATTCGGAGCCCCCTGGTGTTGGCTAATTTTCAGTAAACATAAAAGAAACCTGATATATTAATAAAGAAATGGCCTCTCTTTCAAAGGCTGATGAACTCCAAAAGCAAGCTGTGAAGAAAGCACTGGAAGAAGCAAATGACATGTACAAAATTAAGATTCAGATTCTGGAAGATAAACATCAAAGACATTTACAGGTTTTTATAAAGTGGCTTGTTTGTTGTCTTTTTAAAAGTTCTTAAGTTAGTAAAAAGTGCAAGCGAACAGGATAAAAAACAGTAACGCGCAGAAGCTAGATGGTGTCCGAGGGTCAGGAGGCCGAGCACGGGCACGGAGCAGGTGCCGAGCGCTCTGCGGCAGCAGTGACCAGGGTGCAGGATAGGCCCGTGGCCTCCGACGTAAGGAACCCAGCCTTTGTGAGCTCTCAGGGCCCGAAGGAGCCACCCGCCTCCCTGACCCGCCACGGGCCCTGCCACTTACTCTCTTTCTTCCTCTCACTGCCGCCCTTTGGGTCCTCGAACCAGAATGCACCCTGCACCTTCCCACCTCGCAGTCTGCCATAATGTTCTTCCTGCACTTCATCAGATTTAGCTCAAGCATCACTACCCAAGGGAAGCCTTGCCTGACCAGCTGTGCCCCGCCACCCGTCCACTGTCCTTGACACCCTGTCCAGTTCCACAGCTGTCACCACCCATCAGTATTGTGGTTAAATAGAGGGTGAGATCACTTGCTGAGTATCTGATTCCCACATGGCTGCAGCCTCCGCAAGGACACGTCTGTCTTGTTTCCACTCCAGCCCGAGCAGCCAGCACAGTGACTTCACTTAGTAAGTGCTCACGTAGGGGTTAAATGACAGAAATAGGCTGTTCTCTTTCTTCTCCTGGCTCTCTGATTGCATCCTTTTACCTAAATTTGCATTCACTGTTGTGCCAAGAGGGTCCCCTGAGCTGTTTCTCAAGCATTTTCTGCATGATCAGAGGGGTTAAAATGGGGGGCTGGGGTAACTCTTTCCAACCTTTAACTGGTTTAGGCACAGGGCTGTAGGTAATTAGCAAATGTTCCAGGTGGAGGCCTGGGGACTCATTGTTTAGTTCAGTGCTTTAGCTACAAAATCCACTCAGGGAAACAATCCAGAACGATTTTTATACGTTGGCCACAGGAGGGGCAGGGCAGGACACAGTGTTGGTCCGACAATCCGTGGGAAGAGGCTGGAGGGAAAGTGGCAGAAGTCTGGCCCCAGGATTAATAAGAACATAACTAATAAATAATTTGAGACACAGGGCCCATTTATATAAACTTTTATGCTATATTGTTTGCACGTTTCTTATTTTATTTAGCATCATATGAATTAAAGTTTTCCATCTCATACCCACTTTTTTTTATCTGCACTTGCCCAAGGTCACAGGGCTGAGAAGCCATGGAACTGAGGTTTGAACTCAGCAAGTCTAACTCCAGTCCTTGGGCTTAACTGCTCTGCTGGCCACCTCTCTTCCCACTGTTTTTTTAAACAATCGGTGTTCACAAGTACACATTTCATGAGGTTGATGAACAGTGATTTGAATAACCTCTTAGTGTGCAGTTTCAAACATCAAAGCTGTAAATCTAAATTTAATTTTACTGTTGCTCAAGGAAATAGCAGCTAAAACCAGGCTACAGATGCATCAAAACATGGAAGATGAAATGAAGAGGGAAAACATGGCTGCAGAGCAACGCATGGTTCACAGAATCCAAAGGATTATGATGGAGTGCCACAAGGAGAAGATCCTGGCTGTGGAAAAAGCCAGAGCCGAAGAGAGACACAGAGCCCAGGAAGCAATCCAGGCCCAGAAAAGGTACTCCAGGGAATACACTTTCAAATCAGGCTCTTACTCTCAAAATCAACTTGGAGAAAGGGATACGGTCAAGGAATATAGATGGATATTTCTGGTTTATGGTGTTTTTACGTTTTTGTGGAATATATCAAACATAGAGAACAATCTGTAATGTAGTGTGTGTGTGTGTGTGTGTGTGTGTGTGTGTGTGTGTTTTAAAGAAAAATAGTAACATGGATACTCAATGACCTACCACCCATCTAAACAAACAGATTGAAAATTGGTAACACTACGGAAGCTCCTGTGTGGCCTTCCTCAATCCCGTTTCCTTCCTCCCCTCCCTCTCAAGAGAAAACTACTGTCCTAAATGTTGTTTTTCATTCTGTACCTCCAGTTTTAAGTGGCTAAGGAGAGGAATCAAAAATATTTTTTCCACAACACATAAAAGTCAGTCTTCACATTCTTTAGCCTATATCACACACTATTGTGGATGTGTTACTTTTAGGTCTTTTTCTTATTACACAAATAATACTTGCTGTAAGTGAAATTGACTTTATGAAAGTATATTGAGCAGAAGTTGCTGAGTCCTGATGCACTGCTTCCTTACCCGCGTCTCCCAGAGACAGTCATTTTACATACAGGGGTCTCTTATCCTTCCATGCCCGTCTGATATATTTGCAGCCTTATATATGTGCAGTTACAAATAATTTTTATATAAATCAGGTCACACACACACACACACACACGTATTTAAGAATATCCAAGTAACCATTTTAGGCATGTAATGAACATTTGAGAGAATTGGCTAATTTTAACAGGACAGCAGCCCTAAAGAAAACCGCAGCAGGACCAAGAAAAAAGCCACAGTTTCCTCATGTTAAATGACCTGCCCAAGATCCCTTAACTGTAGCAGCAGAACAAGACTAAAACCTCTCTTCATCCAGGACTTATCTCCTTTGCTTTGCTCCTTGACTTAACAAACACATCTCTTTGTATATAATTAACAGGTAAAATTTTCACTCAAAACTCCAGGATTTAGAGCTCTTACATATTATGACAAATGGATTAAATGCACAGAAAACTCTTTTGTGGATTAAGGCAATTAGATTCTAAATAGATTATCTAGGAGACACTATACTCTTTCAGAAGTAAAAGAAAGAAAAATAATCATCTTTGCTTGGAAAGGTTCTAAGTATTTTCTGGCCCAAGGCAAAGGTGTGACTGAAGTCTCCGCTCAGGAATCTTCATGGTCATGGCTATAATTCCTAATGACAGCGAGCTTTATTCAACAGCCAGCACATGCAAGGCCTTTGGTATGCATCTCACTGAATCATCACATCCCTTCCTGGGGGGTTCTGTCATCCTCCATTTCCTCAGGTCTAAGGACCCTGAGTCTTAGACACTAAGCAACTGCTGAAGGTCTTACAGAGAAGAGGTGACAGGGCCCAGTGGGAATCCTGGTCTGTGTGATGCCAAAGTTTGTGACCTTCCATTGTGCTACCCTGCTCACTTCACCAGAGCTTATAAAGTGCCTTCTGTGGGTGTGGCCCTGCGCTCTGGCACAGGGAAATGAAGGCATTTCCTTAACGTTATGTGAGGGGACTTCAGCATGGCTGCCCCATTTGAGCAGGGGTAGATGGACTGGTACAAAGAACACAGAGATGCTGGCAGAGTTCAAAGTCCTAGAAGGATCAAGCCAAGGGAGAGCATGAGCTATGTGGTGAGGCAGGTTTCCTGGAGGGAGTTGCTCTTGGGTTGGGCCTTAGACAGAAGTGTCTAAGAGGGGGGCGGGGGGGGGGGTGTGTGTTTGTGAAAGACTGAGGAGAGTGAGCACAGAGTGAGCAGACACACAGCGGGAGGGTGCGTGGTGTAATGAGGCAGAGCCAAGGGAAGGTTGAGAACATTAAAGACCCAGAGACGAGCACGTGCTTCCAAAGCCTGGGCTCCGGAGCTGCCCCCCTGCCAGGCCGCGGGGGCGGGCGGGGAGGGGCGGGCGGCAGTAGCTTACTAGTGTGTAGGTAGAAAGTCAGAATGGATTTTCCTTATAAACACAGTGGTTAAATCCGATTAAAAGTGTGCTAACAGTTCTTCGTTCAGATGCAAGCGGACAAATAGCTTGCGGTGGGCCCAGCAGGCAAACGGTCTGCTATGTTTGACTCCGCTCTACGCTCCTGATGTGCAAATGAGTTTTGGAAACAAATCCCTGCATGATTTAGGAGAAATGAAGTGTTGGTTCTCTGTCTTAAGATCCAGGGTTCCTGGGAGTTCCCTGATGATGTAGTGGCTTAAGGCTTCGGCGCTGGCGCTGTCGGCCCTGCGGCCTGGGTTCGATTCCCAGTCAGGGAGCTACCCACATACCAAAAAGCAAAAAAAAAAAAAAAAAAAAAAAAAAAAAAAAAAAAAAAAAAAAAGATCCAGGGTTCCAACGGATGGACATGCAAAGGAGGTTTAAAGATGTGCTCTTAGCAACATTCATGAGGAAAATGGAAAGTTCAGTTAGTAGGTAGAAGGGAAGGAACAGCCATTGAGATTTCTCTTTAAACCTGTGAGCAATAATACATCTTGCACCCTTTCAACAGCCTCCCCAAAATAGAAAGAGCTAAGAGAGGTTCCAAAGGGAGCAAAGGACAAATCAATGGCCAGTATGGCTTTTCCGTGCTGTATTCTGTCCCCCAAGAGTCTAGTGAGGTTGGATTATAGTGTATTATATATTTTTGTTTTGTAATCTATATTTATTCTCTGAGACCCCATTTTATAAAGTATCAGACTGAATCTTATAGATGGGTATGCACACACTAAAATTACTTTGAAACTAGTTTAATTTATGTCCAGCCCTGCTCTTAAATATGGTGTTTATTTCACAATCCAAGATTTTATATATATATAAAATATATATATATAAATATATAAAATATATATATATAAATGTATATATATATATATATATATATATATATATGTATATAAAGAGATTATAGCCTCATAAAGTTAGAGGTGGCAGCTGGACCTCACCACTTACAGAAGCAGCATAGATGGTCACTTCATATTGGAAGGGCATTGGAGCTCATTGAGTTGAACCTGCCATCCCGTCTGCTGGGTGCCTGCCAGGTGTTGGTAGCCCCCGGAGGACTTCTGTGACAGGGATTTTGTGGCTGTGTGAGGTAGTTGGTTCAAACACTCAACATCTCTACCTGTCATGTGCTTCCTAATGTGGATCCAGAACATGCTCTCGTGTCCACTCTTGGCTTGCCTCTCTGCCCCTGTTCTGTGCACAGCGATCCTTCAAATGTTTGAGGAGAGAGATATTGTCCAAGTATGGTTTCAGGACCCCTGAGAGTCCCTGAGATCCCTGAGGAGGATATTATTGGCCTTTTTTACTCTCATTATCTCATGACTGTATAGTGGTGTTTTTTCAGGGGTTTATGATATGTACTGTCACAACAGAAACACTATGAAAATCCAGCTTTTTTCTATTAAGCCAGAAAGTAAAGAATTTTGCAAAAGATGTAAAATCATACCACTTTTCTTATCAAACATTTTTTTGACTTGGAAAATATATTTTTCACAAAAGTTGTTATATTAACATTTAATGGATTTATGGATACTTTATATGAATCTCTAAATATTTTTAAATGTCTCACTTTTAATTTCTAATACTGTTAGCTACAACTCATATAAACCAAAGTTCCTTGGCTTCCTTGATCATTTTACGAGTGAAAAGGGGCCTTGAAGCCAGAAAGTTTGAGGCAGCTATCATAGGGTATTGCTCAGATAAAGTAAAAATTAGAGCTAAACCTAACCTGAGAGTACCAAATTATTTCCCCTCTGGCTAAAGGTACTAAGTAACTGGATGGATATATAGGAATACTTTCTCTTGGTGTTTGGAACTCTGGCCCTATGTCTTCATTTTCAAGCACACTGCATTCATATTTTTCTGGTCAAGTTGGACTCAGGTCCCTAAAGTCATTGTCAGATACTAGACTAGTGGCCTCTCCCTATCACCCAGCAAAGAAGTTGATAGGTGACTTCCCTGCTCCGAAAAATGATTTTTGATTGATAACAGCTAATACAATGAAAATGCTCATCTCTACCAGCCTGTCTCAGTCTGGTGGCTCATCTAACAATGCCATAAATGCTCATACATCTGTGGTGAAAAACGAAATCTTTTTGCTGCTTAGTGACTAATTCATTTAACTTATAAACTCGTATCATCTTTTGTAGCAAGGTCATAGAGGAACTTATGAATGCTGGTGTGACATATGTTAAGGATCATAAGAAGAATGAGAACCAAATGGTCAAGGAAAAAGAACAGGAAATGAACAGCTACTATTGTATGGCTCAGAGACAGAAGCAGAAAGTGGTTGAGGAAGTCCTTCAAAAAGCAGAGAAAATTCATCAGGTCACTCTTGGAAATGTGATGGGTAAACTAGCTAACACTGAGGGGGAGCTGCTGTCCATAGCGAAACAACTGGGAATTATGACAAACTGGAAAGATTTCCTGGAGGAAGAATTACAAGAAACAAGAGTGGCATTTCAAAAATACATCAATTACACGTTTCCTAAGCTTTCTCCAGGACACGCAGATTTTATCCTGCCAGAAAGAAAAAAAACACCTTCCCATCTTATTATCCAGGAGGACCAAAACAACTCTTGATTAGAAGAAGCCTTCAGCTGAAATTTCACTTCAAAAGACGTTGTTTTAAAGACAAAATAAATTCACTCAAAAACCATTTATTGATCCTTGGTTATGTGCAGAGTACCATTGGGCTGTGTGCTTTGTGATGGAAAACCAAAATGGTCAAGAGCACATTGCAGGCTAGAGTGAGTTCCAAGTCTAATTCAAGAGAGAGAAAGAGTGAGAAGGATCAAAACAGACTAGGAGGGGAAAATGTTTCTTGGAGAAAGTCCAAACAAATCCAAACAGACTTCTGTATCTGACTGTATGCATGTTTACATCAGACACCTAACTATGTTAGTGTTGGTTGCACTTGAAAACAAGTAAAGGGACATGGTCTTAGACCATTCCCATTGGGAAGATGTGCTAACTTCCAGCATAGAGATTATTATTTGGTGAACAGCAATAATAGCACTGTAGGGGGAAAAAACCAATTTTGCTCAAATTCAATAGGATTTAAATTTAAAATTTAAGTTCTGGGAACCCTATATAAAATAATTCAGAAAGGACTGGCTTCTATTTGCCAGTTGCAGAAGTAAATACGCCTTTAGAGGACAGACTCCCTGCCTCAGTTATGGGGAGTCCTCTTGTGTTTGTGCCCAAGCCCAGGGGTGCTTTGTACTCATCTCCTTTGGGTCAAAATGCAGAAAACTGTTACATATCACCATGCTCAGGACCAACATATATCAACATCTAGTGAATTAAAATGGAAGAAAACCCAAGTCATAAAGACTTCTCCCCAGATCCATCTACTCTAATGTAACATCTTTAAATTATTCATCACCAATCTGTATTGGGGGCTTTAAAATTAATAACTTGCAAAGCAGTTTTCAGTAAACTAAAAACTGCTATTGTCGAGTAAGACTTAGGTGAATTTGTTTCCATTGCCCAGTCTGGGATTTTTTAATGGGAAAAGCAGCAATCTGTTTACAGTTGCATAGTGTGAACACTCTCCTGCATGTTCTCTCTGACAGTGCAGGACTACTGCAGTGTGCACGAGTCCATTGCCTAGGGGCTGGAGGTAATGACGTTTATGTAGTGCTTCACACGTGCAACCATCTACGAGACAGGCAGGGTCGTTATCCTATCGTTTATAGGTGATAAAATAAGAACTACTCTGTACTAAGGTATTTACGCCCGTGAAGCATTTTAAAAACAATACTTAATGCTCACAACGACTTTTGAAAGTAATTGTTGTCCGCAATTTATAGGATGAGAAACCAAGGTTTAGGGAAGTTTGCCCAGGGCACACAACTGGTGACACAGCCGGAGTTCAAAATCCTACCAGGCACAGGCAGATGGAAGCATGGGAGGCCTTAGGTTCTTCAGAAATGAATTAATAGCACAGCCAACAGTGGGGAGTGCTAGCATGTGCCAGTGGACACATGCATTCTCATAGCCATCTGTGAGATTAGCACGGGCTCTGACAGGTTACTTTCTCAAGGTCATACAGCTAATAAGCGGCAGGGCCAGTTGCAGATCCAGAGAGCGAGTTTCAGCCTGTTGCTTAGTCATCACTTCGTTCAGCCTGAACATGAGGGCCTTGGTGGCTGGTTTGCTGCCTCCGCAAGCGTGTGCCTTTGTAGGCTCTATGATGAGGGCTGGAAGAATGCCGTCTGTCCTCTGTCATGCATTGCTTTTGTCTCTTCTAGAAGTAAAAGGAAGTTGTGCCGAGTAGGACTGCGGTATCTGGGTTATTGGAGTCATCCACCAGATTCAAATCTGAGCACATACTATAGGGGAGCAGAAGAAAACGGTCTTCTGAGGGGGTCACTTCATGGCCAGAGTTCAGCGAATCTCCTTTGGCATCAGTGACATGCTGAGTAACGTGGAAAGAAAGCAGGCAACTTATTTGGGGTTTGGAAAAAGGAGCCTACCTTCTCAGTTTTCAGCCAGCTTGGAAGAAATTAAATGATCCATGGTTTTAGTATTTTCCTCGTTCATGCTCCAGCCCCTGCTCCCACCCCAATACCAACCAATAGCTTCCTTAGGGTGTTAAAAGTAATTTGGATGTTTTTGGGAAGGGAAGAGTTGGAGATCTGATTACTGTTCTGATCCCAGCTTTTTCCCCAGGAGGGCTCACTGCCCACCAGAGGACTCTCACCCACTCCCCCAAAGTGCTGATCACCCTTCATGTCATAGGGGTGATCACAGGGGATCCTATCAGGACAGACTGACCTGATCCCAGACCCCCATTTGCCCCTCACTTGATTGCCTGGAGTCAGCATTCGCCATGGAGTGAGGGATATTCTTTTGGTTCTCTTGTTGTCACTCAGCTTTATCTTTCTCAAGGCCAAATTGAAGAAACATCATCTTTGTTCTTACCCAAGTCCTTCACCTTGATCACTGCCACCACAGTTCTTTCTAGCTTGAATGTCTCCCAGATAATATACCGCTGAGAATTCAAGTGGATGCATAATTTGCCCTGAGAAGCAGAAAAAGCTAATAGTAGACTAAAAATGAGACCTCACTCCTTTTTCCCATATTCCATACTATGCAGTCCCTTAGCTGTATCTTGTTTCTTTGGCACTGATAAGGATGATCCTGACAGATAAAAAGAGAAGCAACAGGAAATATAGCACTGACCATTTATTGAGCATCTGCTACATATCAGATATTGTACTGGGTTCCTTACTAAACCTTACAGTAACCCTGTAAGTTACTTACTATTACCCTCATTTTGAAAATGAGGAAACTAAGACTCAGAGAAATAAAATTACTTGCTGAAGATCACAAATGTTTGAGAAGCCCATGTGTTTTCCACAATTATAGCACATCAACCTAATTTAGTCCCTGTATTCCTAGTACTTACTAAGGGAATTGAAAGATTGATGTCACACAGGGACTTGTATTCAAATGCTCATTGCAGCTTTATGTGTAATTGCTCCAAATTGAAAATAATACTCATCAATTGGTGAATAGATAAACAAATTGTGGCATACCCATATAATGAAATATTACTCAACAATTAAAAGTGGTATTTTACTGATACATGTAACAACATAATGAATCTCAAATAGGTCATGATACATTTAAAAATTCATCCTCAAAAGACCACTACTGTATGATTCAATTTATATGAAATTTCAGAAGAGGCAAAACTCTCATGACAGAAAGATCAGTGGTTGCCAAGAACTAGGGAGTGTGGGTGCAAAGGAATCCACTGTGAAGAAATGGAATTTTGGGGGGAGATGGAGATATTCTATATTATACTTTTGATGGTGATTACAGTACTGAATACCTTTTTTTTCAAGATGCATCTAATTATGCACAAAATTAGTGAATTTAATCATGTATATTAGACTTCTATAAAGCTGATTTTTAAAAATTCACGTAGGAAGAAACCCTGCGAACGTTCCCATTCTAGGTTCTCATTGGTCCATTGTAGCAGCGTAGTGGTCTGCAGTCTGGCTTCCCGGGTACAAATCCTGGTCTACCAGCTGGGAAATGGCTGGCGTTAGACAAATGGCTTATTAAGCCTCAGGGTTTTTTCAGCTACAAAAGGAGATAATAATTGTGTGCAGACCATGGGGTCTTGTCAAAAATTCAATAGAATGCTTGATTAGTATCTGAGACAAATAAAGTGCTTCAAATGTTATTATTTTTCATCCCAACAAAAATAGACCATATGGTTCTGCATACATGGTTCTGCATTTCTCATGCAGATCCTACAGCCATTTATTCTAAATTTTAGAAGTGTATCAATTTTGTATTTTATTTCTTCAGTCTTTTTTGTGTTTATATATATATATATATATATATATATATATATATATGTACATATGTATGTGTGTGTGAATTATGGCTTATCTACTGCTTGTAGATTTTAAAATACAGGGTCTGGCAGAAGTAACTTCTTTTTTAAGGTAATATGAAAGTAGCAATGATATTGTTATGTTACAGAATTACATGCTTATGATTTTGTAAATAAAAAAGGGCCATTCTTTGTGCCAGACCCTGTATATTTAGTCAATGATAGGTAGAACTTGTATTCTAATTTTAGCTTTAAAAATTTTAATCTTATGAAATGCCTACTGACATTTATGTAAAAATTTTTTTATTCAATTTCTTTTTTCTCCTTTACCCTGTGGAGTATGTGTATTGACTACAGATGTTTAGCACTTTGCTAAGGAATGAAAAGCTGCAGGATAGACTGTGTACTTCACCTGAGTGGTTGCATAGAAACCAATTGTGTGTGTGAATCTTTAATAGCTCACATGGAAAGTATGCTTACAAATCGAGAGGGCAGAATCACAACATACAGTTTGAATTGGGATGACTGGCAAGATTGTTTCAGGATTACAAGACTTTCTGTCTAAAAGAAGTTAATAAAAGTTGTATTTTGGTAAGTCTCTTATAATTATGATTTTGAACAAAGCACTTTAAAATATGCTATAGTATGAACTAATAAGAAAAACAAATGAATAGAGGGTTATCAGGATTGCTGAGGCTTAGAGCCCAGCACAACAGCCTAAGGCAGTCATGAAGAAGCAACTGCCTGCCCATGCAACCAGAAGTCCCTACAGAATTAGCTCAAAGGAAAAGACTGTGTTTTGGTGATTTCAGTGTGCTGCAAGCAGTAGCTAAGACTGAAGTGGGAAATTATGACTGTAATAGGAACCCACAGAAACACGCTAGGGTTACTGTGGTGGTGGTTGTTGGTCTTGGCATTACCTGAGAGGTCATAGACAAGCTGATTCTAAATCCCAGGTGGAAAAATAAGAAGCAGGAATATTTAGGGAAATTTTGAGAATCAGTGCAATAATGGACACGAGCCCTTTTTCCCTATATGCCATTGGCAACTGAAACAGTGGTTCTGGGGCATAAATAGATACTAGAATCAATGGCATAGAATAGAATTTCAAATAAAATGTAAAGATACAGGGAAAATTTAGGGATGCTGTCCCAAATTATGGAATATTTTATTTTGAATCTCCTTCATGTCACTTACTAATTTAATTTAGCATATGGCAAAGATGGCATTTTGAAGGAGTGAAAAAGGTATGACTTATTCAATTAATAGTTTGGGGGCAAGTGGGCAGTCATTAAGGACAGTAATTTTTAAATCCTATCTCACAATACTTCAAAATATATTCCAGGTGGATCAAAGATTTGAAAATAAAAATGAAACTGCAAAAGTATTAGAAGAAGTCATTGGAGAATGTTTAAATAAATCAGATTGAGGAAGGCCTTCTATATTTGATACAATACCCAGCAGAAATGATATTAATAAAAATGATGAATTCAGCTTCATAAAATTTTTTTAAAATTCTGCTAGGTCAAAAATCATAAGCAAGGCCAAAAGACAAACTACAAACAAGAGAAAAATATTTGTATTTCCTATTACAGAAAAAGGGTGAATTTTTTTACTATAAAAAGAACTTCTAGAAATCATTCCTATAAAAATAGATAAAAAATATAAATAGGGAAAGAATCAAACATCATTTAAACTTATGAAAAATGTTCCAATCACTCAAAATAAGAGGAATGCAAATTAATTTTACATCGAGAATTTATTTTCTACATATCATACTAGCAAAAATAAAATTACAAAACACAATTATGTTGTGAAAATAAATGACTATTATAGAAGCAATCTAAATAGAGCTGGTTATGTAAATTGTGATACATCTTTCCAATGGTGTAAGGCCGGTGAAATAATAAGCTTCTATAAAAAATAAGGCAAAAAATGTAGGCACTGATAAAATGTTTCCATGACTTCCAGCATATATTTGTTGAATGAATTTCTATATTGTTAAGTGAAAAGTCAAGGTGCAAATGACATGCTGAGTACAATCTATTCGTTCATGCATTCAACAGATACCTTTGAGCAGGTGCTCTGCGTTAGGCATCACAGTCGGCGCAGGTTTGGCCTTTTAAGGTGAGGTTTGAATAAAGACTTGCCAGGGTGAGGGAATTAGCCCAAAGAGTAGCTCAGGGACGTGAGTTCCAGGCAGAGGGAGTCAAGGCCCTAACGCAGGAACATGTCTGCTGAGTCCTGGGAACATCAGAGAGGCCAGCGAGGCTGAAGAGAGCTGGGAAGGACGGCAGGAAAAGGTAAGGAGGATAACCGGGTCCGTGACGGGCCTCATAAAGACTTTGCCTGTTACTCTGAGGGAACAGGGAACCATCGTGGGGTTTGGGGGTGCGGAGTAGCACTTACTGACTTACATTTGAAAGGGACCCCTCCAATGCTCTGTGGAGAATAGGCTGCGAAAAGGTGAGGGTGGCAGCAGAGAGAGCACTGGGAGGCCTGGACGGCAGGGAGGCAGAGGAGAGATGTGGTGGCTGTGACCTGGGTAACAGCAAGAAGAGGTGGTGAGAGCAATCAGATTCTGGAAACTTTTCTGGAAAGATTTCAAATACTCAACAGGCTTTCCTGACAGACTGGAGGTGGAGTGTGAAAGGAAGGGAGGAATCAAGGATGGCTGAGCGAGCTGAAGGCTGGGGTTCCTGTGTTTGAGGGGGGAGATCAGGAAATTCAGTTTGAACATGTTGAATTAGAAATATGTATTAAACATCCAAATGACTGTCTAATCAATGTCATCGATAGCTGGTATTTAGAGCCATGGGTATGAATGTGTTACTATTTATATCAACAAAGAGAAAAAAGCACACACACACACACACACACACACACACATTCATTTGCTTTTAAGTACCTCTTTTCCAGATATATACAGAAACTTGTCATTTTGGTTGCCTTTTTAGGAGAGAACTGAATGGCTGGGGAGCAAGTGTTGAGCATTGGTTTTCATTGTGTATCAGTTTAAAACTTCTAATTTTAAACCATATGAATATGTTATATTTTTAAATTAATATGTTTAAAAATAAAAATTGCAAGCCACGTTGTAAAACAGCTACATAACTGTGCCTAAAATTTCTTCTAATTGCTGATATTATTTTAAATGCTGTGAAAAAGATAAATTAATCTCACTGATTCCAAAGACATTAATTGAACATCTAACCTAGGTAAGATACTGAAAAATTTTAGAAGTTACCCAGATATGATCTCTTCTTTAACACAATTACGTGTTAAACTTGAATGCAAATCTAACTCTGTCTACTGGAACTAATTGGTAGCAAAAGTTACATGATTCTCATTAGGATTAGTGAGCAGCTGATTGTATTAAGCACAGCTGCTGGGCTTCTTTTTACCACAACAGAGTAAGTCGGTGTCATATGACTATTTATGACCCTCAGAAAAGATTCAAAATTGTTTTAGGATCCAAAACTAAAATTAAATAGCTGAAGATAAAAGTTAATTGTATATACGAAGGAAACAGAATAGTACTTGATTTACCTCTTAGTTCTTGCTCAACACTTTCTGGTTTTTGTGTGTTGTTTTGCTTTCTACTATAGAAAAGTACAGAAGATAATACAAGAAACACTTATATGGCCCACTACCCAGGATTAACAAATGTTAACATTTGGTCATTGTCTTAATCAGCTCAAGGTGCTATGACAAATTCCTACAGACTGGGTGTTTTAAACAACAAACATTTATTTCTCATAGTTCTGGAGGCTGGGAAATCCAAGATCAAGGCACTGGCAGATCCCGGGTCCAATAAGAGCCTGCTTCCTGGCCTGTAGATAGCTAGCTGTCTTAGCGTTGGATCTTCACATGGTGGAGAGCAGAGAGGAGAAGCAAACCCTCCTGTCTCTTCTCATGAGAGCACCAGTTCCGCAGATGAGAGCTCCATCCTTCGTACCTAACTACCTCCCAAAGACCCACCTCCTAATACCATCACATTAGGGATTAAGATTTCAACATACGAATTTTTGGGGGAGGCATTCAGTCTATTTCATTGTCAAGTTTGATTTATATATGTTAATAACATAAAATACTACAGAGAAGATTTGAGTCTTCTTCCTCTCCCTTCAGTCCCATTCCCTTTCCTCTGTAGAGATAACCACTCTCCTAGCATGAGAGTACACCCTTCCAGTCCTTGTTTTGCTACATGTTTGTTTTCACAAGTAAGATACTACAAAGTTTAAATGGATGCTATTATTTTTATTTGTTTTTCTGCAGCCTGTCTTTTTTCACCAAACATTACATTTTTGAGCTCTATGTTGATACATGTCACTGTTTTATTTTCGAGAGAGAAGTGAAATCTAAACAGTTTTTATTCACTTGCTTTTGTAAGAAAACCATATAGAATTGGAATTGGATTACTTGCTAAATGCCCTAAAACATTCAGACCAGATTCCCAAACTGTGTGCCAAGTTGCCCCAGGGCACTATAGCAAACTCACAGTGGCAGCAGGATGTTTTTAAATTTCCATTGAAACACAGTGACATTTATCAGTTACCACACAAACTATCACTATTAAGTTTTTTAGACCTGTTAGGTTCTTGCTTTGTCCTAGGACCAAAACAGTTGGGGACTTCTTTTGGCCTACAGATGCTTTGAAAACAATTGAGATACTAAAGTTGCCAAGAACTGAGAAAGTTTGAGAATCTCTGCAGTAAGACGAAGAAACCTAATTATCTGTACCCTTTGCCAGGCCCCAGGCCTGGTGTGCAACTACAGGAATTGCAGGCAGAGTGCCTCAGAGAAACTGACCAGCCCTTAAACCTAAATCGACTTCACTGATGAAAACCGTGAGGATGATATGGAGCACCTAGAAGGAAGAGTTGAGACTTTTAAATCTCTGGCAGTCTGCTTAAGATGAGTTTCTAAATTGCTTCAAACATACAGTTTTCACTAAAAATGCCCCCTCTGACTGTGATAGAACTTAAATGTGCACTTAGCAGTTTACTTGTGCCAGGGGCAAGACAGGGGTTGCTAGGGGTCAGGGAGGG
The DNA here is from genome assembly GCA_004026885.1 of Lyroderma lyra. Classification (NCBI taxonomy): domain Eukaryota; kingdom Metazoa; phylum Chordata; class Mammalia; order Chiroptera; family Megadermatidae; genus Lyroderma; species Lyroderma lyra. The sequence goes on along the minus strand of PVJL010000372.1, from coordinate 237,897 downwards.
CCATGAGTGTCCAAAGGCCACAACTTGCAGCGGGGAAGGAGGCCCTCGCGGGTGGTGTGGTTTTAATGAAAAACAAACCAACCAGCTTTCGCTCACAAGCTGTGTTTCTGAAATTAGCCTAGGGCTCCTCGCTTCCCAGAGAGCAGGAGCTTGGCGTGAGGAAGGTGGTGGATACTTAAAACCGCATTTCCTCTCAGGGGCCAGCATGAGGGACCCCGTTTCAGGGATGCTGTCGTGGGTGCACAGATGTCACTAGGGCTGCTGTGGGGTCCACGCTGGGGCTTTCTGTGGAGGGAAGAGGTGATGAAGAGACAAGAAAGGTGGCAGTCCCATTCTCCATTGCAGACACATGGCCATAACCCCAGGGCAGAGGCCACCGGCTTCCTTCTTTGGTCCCTATTTTCTGTAATTCTCAATTTAGTACCTTTACCGTCATAACATGTATTAACATTTAAACATAGAGTCCTAGAAGAAAATAAAAGGATTTCATTTTAGAAAAGGTCATAAGGGTAGGTTATTAAAATCTTTAAAAGGAAGTATGAAAAAGTGTGAGTTTGGGGGAAATTTGCTAAATTTGAAAAGGGGGAAAAGGTAGCTTTTAAAGGAAATAGCTTTCGAATTTAACAACAGCAGCTTCTTACGTTGCTAAGAAATCTGAGCCAGAATATACTGCGTTTTCTTCCCCATGAGATCATCCCCTACAGCGCCGTGTCCAGCATGACGCGGCCTTGGGGAAACTTGAAGACATTAGTGCATCACACACCTTGAATCTTAATAAAGCACCAATTACTTTTTAAAATAAGCAACCATATCACCTATTTCTACTTTCTTTGCAAAGAAGGGTACTTCCAAAAAGTACCATCAACCATATTCTTTTTCAATTGTAAATGAATTCCAATATAATTTATGCCAGGATGTTAACGTTACATTCTATGATCCATGGCAGAGAAATAAAGAAATTGGAGCATTCTGGGTTACTGGAGTTGTGAAAATAAAACCAGCCTTGAGGTCATCTTAAAGGTCACCTTAAAACAGTCTTGTTTGATAATTCTTACACGATTGCAATGCTTCAGTGCCTAAGGCAGATAGACTCTTCACTGATTACAGAATTACGATTTTAGGTAGAGAAACACACAGCAGTGGCATGTCGATCACCATGTCACAAGTGCTAACGTACAACCTGGTACTAAACAGGGAAAGCGATCTGACACCTAGATGGAACAAAAATATAAATGAAAACATTGTAAGATGGATTTTTTTCCCAGTTCTTAAATAAGAAATTTAGGCTGTAGATGGTAGGCTTGATCATGGAATACCTATGGTGTGTGGTCATTGTGATAGCTAGTTTCTTGGGGGTTGGAGAGAGAGAGCAGAAAGCTGTGGGGCACGATGGATTCATAAACAATGATAACAACATAATGCCAAATCTGGGCAGTGCCCCAGTGGAGGCATTAACAAAGGGGTGTGGGGGAGCTCTCTGGTGGTGTAGCGGCTTAAGGCTTCGGCGTTGGCGCTGTCAGCGCTGCGGCCTGGGTTCGATTCCCAGTCAGGGAGCTACCCACATACCAAAAAGCAAAAAAAAACCCAAACAAAAAAACAAAGGGGTGTGGGAGTTCAGAGAAATGTAATGGCTGGCTTTGATCTGAGCCTTCGAGGACCAGTCCAATCCTACTGGCAGATTTGGTGACAAGAAGGTAGGGTAAGTTAAACAGAGAGTAATTTATGAGAAAAGAAAAATTTAATTTAGTATGGCACATAAAGGGCAATTATAAGAAATAAAACTGGAAGGAGAAGTCGGAGTTAACCACGGCTTTCCAACACCGTGCGAGAGGACTAGGAATTTATTTGCTAGGCAATAACGTGATCATGAGCATCTTCAAGACAGATCTGAGAAAGAGGTCTACAGAAAGTCAGAACTAAATAAAGAAAATAAATCAGCCTAGTGATACTCCAAATTCATGCTGCAGGAAGCTCTTTTGTTCAGTCAAGAGACACTTCCCTATTCGGAAAAGTAAGATGAGAGCCTTTGTGATCATTACCCACTTTTGTCATTTGGAACACTGTTTTCTAGTGGGGTTTTGAGAAAACCTAAGAATTAACAAAATAACACCTATGAAAGAGCTTTGCAAGTAACGAAGCCCTATTTACTTAATTTTTTCTTCTCAAGTAATATAGAATAACAACTACATGAATGGAAGAATATAACATTAAAGATAAGGACTAGAAGTGTTTTATCCATGTAAAAACGAACGATAACATTCTTCAGGACAAAGTGAGAGAGAAGAGATGGGGGAGTGGGGGAAGGGAGGTGGAAGAAGGAAACAAGACGAGCAAGGAAGATGGAGAAGGAAGGAAGGTAGGCTGAGGGAAGTGAGGAGGTCAGTAAGGAGCGCCCCAGGCGGGCAGAGCTTAGGCCGCGGCTGTCAGGAAGCTGCAGAGTAAGCGCTCGCTCCCTCCCCCTGCCGGCAGCCTTCTCTGCTTGCATCCCCGGCCGGTCTCCCAGCATTGCGCTGGGTACTGCTCGCTCCTCTCCACGCTGAGGACTCAAGGTCATGGTTCACATGACCACACGATTCTCAGCGGCCTATGAATGGCTCTAACAGTCTTAGGAATTGCCTACTTTGGCAAAAGCTTATTCGCAGATACGTAATCTACTGCAAAGGCATTCCACCTTTCCCAGTGCCTTCACGTCTGCTATCTCCTTTGATTCTCAGCCTCTTTCCTTCTTCTCCAGCTTCCTTCCTCTTCCAGCCTTCCCCGTTTCCTTCTTCCATCTCCCTCCATCTTCCAGTTACGTAGGACAAGCATTCTTACTCTCGTTTTACAGGTCAAGGGAGGTGAAATGGTTGTAGGCTCTTCCCGAGTAAGTGGTATTTACCCCCCGAACACCATCTATAGCCATTATGATGTCACCTTAGTAGAAACGTGAGGACATGAGTGGATCAGATGTCCGGGATGGCGGGGGGTGGGGTGGGGGGGTGGGGCGTGAGTGGAAACTAAAGTCTTGATAAAGCACCAATAACATTTTAAAATTAATGATTATATAATCTATTCATTTTTGGGGGAGTACAGTTTATTGTAATAAAAAGGGTACTAGGGTGAATCAGAAGATCCAAGTTTTCATAGTAGTAATGATATTAGCTAATAAAATAGCTACATATACATAAGTATATGAGGGCTGTCTAGAAAAACACTGGCCATAAATGGCTCTATATTTCATATTACATGGCTGGATACTTTCCGGACAGCCCTTGTATATGCCAGACACTGCACTAAACCCCTTATATATGCATTATTTCCTTTCATTTTTATCACACCTGTCTGAGGTCAACACTGTTTTCTGATAAGTGATGTTACTAAGGGGTAGGGAGCTTAGGTAATTTGGCCAAGAGTTTTAGTTTGGGCTCTGTACCATTCCAACTATTTACCAGCCCTTTGGGTCTCTTATTTCTTCATCTATAAAATAAGGCCATAAGATGATTTGAAAAAGAATGAAGATAGAGTTTATGCATCAGAGTGAGGGTCTGTCACACTAAGTCAGGGCTTGCTAAACTTTTTCTATAAAGGACAGGTGAAATATTTTAGCTTGGTAGACCACATTGTCTCTCAAAACTACTCTCCATCATTGCTGTAGAGCAAAAATAGCTTGAGACAGTACTACCTGGCTGTGTTTCAGTTAGACTTTATTATGGACACTGACATGTGAATTTCATATCATTTTTTCCCAAGTCACAAAAATATTATTGTTCTTCGTTTTTTCAACTATTTAAAATATAAAAATCATTCTTAGCTTGCAAGCCGTACAGAAGCAGGCAGGGGCATGGTGTTGGCCTGCAGTCTGTCATTTGATGACTCTTGCTTTATGTGAAGATCTGACAGATATCTTATGTCTAAAACACTTGCATCTATAAAGTAAACATGATTGGCACATTACTCCTAAATGATCAGAAAGGAAATACTTTTCAAGTGAAGAGGAAAGGTGTCAGCAGAGTGCTCTGGTGTGGTGCCAGGAATGGAGGCTCTGCTGGAGGGAAGGTCGTTTTCTTCTAGCCTGGGAGAGCTGGCCACACCTTGTAACCCCATTATGGGGCTCTTTGGTGTACTTTTTATTACCCTGGACTTCGATAAATTCTGATTTAAATGTTCCAGCCTTACTTCAAGATAGCTGTAAGTTTTAAAAAGCAAGCCTGTAAAAGCCGAGATGTTAAAAGGGGAGCAGCGCCCCCCTGAGGCCGGCTTAGTGCTGGCAGCCGGAACCAGTCGGACTCCCCCAAGGAACTAGGCGGCAATGCTGAGGAGGTTCTCCCTCAGGCACCCCACCTGCAAGATCAGGAGATGGTGTTCCACGGGGGGGGGGGGGCAGCGAAAGATAAGTTCAGGAAAGAACAGAATTACCAAAAACATTAAGAAGGAAAGTGGCAGGAACATTTGTTATTGTGGACTGCATTGTGAATCCCAGCATGTCCAAACCCTCTTTGAGAATTGCACTATGTAATAAATAGATGTAAGTGCTTAATGAGTATTTTCTGACTTGCAAAGGAGATAGGATATAGGAGATATTACTTCTCCCTATAAATTATTTTTATGTCAGCTTCTCGAATTCTACACAATGCTTGGCCAATATTATTGGAGCTAAGCTTATGCAATTATGTCGTTGGCGGGGCGAGGGAAGGATTTCTGACTGTGGCATCATGTTTTGACAGCAGGTGGCTCCCTAACATATGCAAAAGAAAAGGGCACTGTGGTCTAATAGATTTGTGTTCAACATGTGACCATTTGAGTCATTTGAGTAGTTGTCACATATTGTACATCATTGTGGCTGAATTTGGAAGCAATTCTCTGCATTGATCTTTTTATGAAAGATTACATGAATGCAGGGGGAGTGAATTTCTTTCTTCTTAGGAGTTATGCTTGCCTTTAGGATAACAATCTGATTATTGTTCTTTCTAAGACTGAAAGTCAGACACTTGGCAGTCCGTGTCCCCACTAATTCTCTGACAACAATTGCTATCCAGCTTTAACAGTACCTCAGTCATATATGCTGTAGACATCACAAATTCAGACTTCTCATCATGCCAACATTAGAGTACAATTTTAGTAACAGCACTGATGGCCCACTAGGAACCTTTCCTATCACCATTCTTTGAGATTTGGACTCCACAGACTCTGCTTCATTTCACTCAGTATCAGAAGTTTAGTATTAGTCTCTCTAGTACTTGGTGGGAAACCAAGCAAACCTGAAATCCTCGGTTGGTAAACTCAGCTCCATCCTGGTCAGCTTGGCCCATGTCCCATATCATTTCTTCACTTAAATTGAGCTTGGCTAGAGCCCTCCATTCTGAGAAACTCCTAGAGAAGGTCCACAAATAAAGCAAATCTGGGCTAAAGCAGATGTCCACCTGACAAATAGCATTTGAAAAGATGCTTAACATCATATGTCATTAGGGAATTGCAAAATTAAAGCAGCAATGAAATACACACCTAGAATGGCCAGAATCCAAAACATTGACAACACCAAACGCAGATGATATGGAGCAAATAGAACTCTTATTCATTGCTGATGAGAATGTAAAATGTTACAGCCATCTTGGAAGACAGTTTGGCAGTTTTTTACAAAACTAAATGTACTCTTTCCATGTGATCCAACAGTTGCATTCGTTAGTATTTATCTAAAGGAGTTGAAACTCATATCTACTCAAAAATCTGCTACAATGTTTATAGCAGCTTTATTCATAATTGCCAAAACTTGGAAGCAACCAAGATGTCCTTCAGTAGGTAGATGGATATGTAAACTGTGGTACATGCAGGTGATGGACTATTATTCAACGCTAAAATGAAATTAAGCTATCAAGTCAGGAAAAGACATGGAAGAAATTAAAAGCATATTTTTAAATGAAAGAAGCCAATCTGAAAAGCCTATATACTATATGATTTCAACTATATGACATTCTGGAAAAGGTAAAACTAAAGAGACAGAAGAAAGATCAGTGGTCACCAGGGGTTAGGTGAAGGGACAGGGAAGGATGCGTAGGTGGGACACAGGAGAGTTTAAGAGCAGTGAAACTGTTCTGCATGATATCGTAATGGTGGGGACATGTCATTATACATTTGTCAAAACCAGTAGAATATATAGCACAGTGAACTCTAATGTGAGCTATAGACTAGTTAAATATTGTATCAATATGGTCTCATCAGTTATAACAATGTGATAGAAGATAGACGGGAACCTGGAGCGGGGTGGAGTGAAAGGGTATGTGAGAACTCTGAACTTTTTGCTCAGTTTTTCTGTAAACCTAATACATCCCTAAAAAAAAAAAAGTCTATTTGGAAAATCTGTGTATCTCCCTCAGTTTTGCTGTAAGCCTAAAAGAGCTCTAATAATTTTAAATCTTTTAAAAATAATACAATAAAGTATATTAATTAAAAATAAGTAAAAGGATAAGACAGGAAGAAATCAAAGTCATTATTGGTGTATGATATCATTCTATACTTTGAAAATCTATAAGAAGCTACAGATAAATTATTAGTAGAATTAATAAAAGAGGTTAGCAAGTTTGTTGGATACAAAAACACACAAAAATGAACATATTTTTATATACTGGCCACAAAAAATCAGAATATAACAAAAGATGTTCAAGCCTTCTATAAATAAAATTATAAAACTTAATTGAAAGACAATAAGGAAGGTAAAAATGTTTGAGGTATTTTATATTCAGTGATAAGAAAATTGAAAGCATAACAAAGATTTCAGTGTGCTAATGCTCGCCAAATTGATCTAGAGATTCAAAACAATCCAGTAGCTATTTCAACAGGTTGTTCTCTGCGACATGTTCTCCTGTAGGAGAACTAAGTGCCAAGACTAGAAAAGGAGGAGACCAAGGGCAGTGTGTGTGTGTGTGTGTGTGTGTGTGCGTGCGTGCATGTGCCAAGGGCAGGGTGTGTGTGTGTGTGTGTGTGTGTGCACACGCGCGCGTATGTGCCAAGGGCAGGGTGTGTGTGTGTGTGTGTGTGTGTGCACGCGCGCGCGTATGTGCCAAGGGCAGGGTGTGTGTGTGCGCGCGCGCGTATGTGCCAAGGGCAGGGTGTGTGTGTGTGTGTGTGTGTGTGTGTGTGCGCGCGCGCGTATGTGCCAAGGGCAGGGTGTGTGTGTGTGTGGGTGTGTGTGTATGTATGTGGACGTGGCAGTGCAGGTGCAGAGCGGAATCAGAGAAGGAAGTTCACGTCTAGGCGGGGTCCCTCAGCATCCAGGCAGGAAGTGTCTGGTCACAGCTCTGAAGGGCACGGTAATGGACCGAATGTTTGTGCTCCCCATTCCCACCATATATGTTGATGGTATTAGGGCTTGGAGCCCTTGGGAGGTAATTTGATTTCGATGAGGTCATGCAGGTGGAGCTCCCAGATCAGGATTAGTGCCCTTATAAAAAGAGATGCCAGAGAGCTCTCTACCACCCCCATCCCCAGACCTCCCACCTTCCTAGCCTCTCACCTGCTGCCACATGAAGACAAAGAACACGGCCATCTGCAGACCAGGAAGACAGCTCTCAACGGACCTGACCATGACTGCCCCTTGACCTCGGACTTCCCAGCCCCTCCCACAGTGAGAAATGAATGTTTGTTGTTTAAGCCTCCTATCTCGTGGCATTTTGTTAAGGGACTGTGAACTGACTGAACAGGCAGCAGTGGTTTGGAGTCTTTTACAGCCACAGGGTTTGTTCTATTGATGGCTAGCAGGTGTTAGATGCAGTTTTGTGGGGTGTAGGCTCTAAATGGTTGAAAAAAAATACTTATTTGGGCCACAGTGCAATTGGATGTGTAAGACTTTGAGTTTGGCACTGGTGGGCTTTGAGCTAACTGGCCAACATATTGTGAGGAAGTAGGCAACACAGGGGCCAATATACAGGGGCCAATATACAGGGGTCTTCTTTAACCCAATACCCAACACCCAAATAATTCTAAAGAAAAATCAGGCAGGGGTAATGCCTAGCAGATATATAACCTTATTAATACAAACCAGTTTAATTAAAACCATGTGATACTGGTTTAGGAGTCACCGAATAGGCCCAAGCAATGAAATGGAGAACCTAAAATTTGGCCCACTTATTTAAGACAGATCTGACATTGCAGAATAGAGGGGAAGTGAGGATAGTCACTAAATGATGCTGGGCAATTGATTACTTGTACATAAAAAAAAAGACTCAGACATTTCACATCTGAAACATTTTATAAAGAAATCACATGCAATACAACTTTTATACTCAAAGGTATTTGTCCCAGTGTTCTTTATAATGGTGAAAACTTGAAAAAATGCTAAACAATACCTGGAATACTTTAATAAATTATGACATAGCCACTCATTGTATATTATACAGCTATTAAAAACAATGTAAACAGAATAAATAATTAGATTTGTGTTGTAATGTTCAGTATAAAAGATAACATAAGGTATGATAAGAATGTAAAACATACACAAGTAAACATAAAATAAAAAATGACATAAACATATTAACAATATTAATCTCTGTTAATACAACTATAGGTGATGGGTTCCCCCCCAAATTTTCATAAAAAGCCTGTGTTACTTTTATAATGGAAAATGTCCCAATAAATTATTTTTAAACCTAAGCACTTAATATTTGAAAGCTAGCCAAATTTTCATGCTTTTAATATTGTGAGTGTATATCTAATCATTCTTGAAGTCAAAATCGCTTCAGCCAGCCTCACCTCACCACACCTCTCAAACCACTTCAATTATCCACTGAAACTGTCATGCCTCTTATGGATTAATTTTAAATGAATACAACTCTAGCGTGAGTCCGTGATTTAAGAAAGGCTATACAGTATTTTGATGACCTGACTGAAAATATGTTTCTTCTTCAAAGTTTTTACAAGTCAATGAAGGATTTAAATTGGGGTCTTCTCTGTTTCTAAAGACTGATAGAATCTTGACCTTATGAATATTTATTTGTAACATTTATTCATTCACAAAAATAGTTATTTAGCATATGCTGTAAGTCAGGCATTAGTCTAGGAGCTGAGAATACAAAGATGTGTAAGATTGGGTCCCTAATTCCACGTCCCCACCCCCCAACCCCTCACCCTCGCTCAAACTCACAGTGTTGTAAAAAACAATAGGTGACATGGAATGTTGGGGGCACTAGGACAGGGTCTGCAAAGAGGGAAAGGGGGACCCGAATGGCGAAGTGACCAATTGCATGTGGGTGGAAGATTTGGTTGGGAAAGGCTTCACTGAGTAGGGTGACAATTGAGCTCTGTATTGAAAAGCACAGTTGGGTAGGGCATGTAAGGCAATTAAAGGAAGCTGCCTTATCTAAAGCACAGAATCTTCAAAGGTGAGTCATCTGGAAGTTTGAGTTCAGGTGCAATAAAGGTAAAACAGGTAAGTGTCCAATAGAACTTCCTGCAATGATGGAAATGTTCCATGTCATCGCTATTCAATATGGTAGTCACTAGCTACTTACAATCTGAAATGTCAAAGAGGAACTGAATCTTAAACCTTCAGGGAAACTGTGAATTCTCTAAAATTGTATGCAAAATTAGGGATGGCATACATTTTTATGGAGAAAAGAGTCTAGAACTTTCTCAGACCCTTAAAAGAGTTCCTTTCAAATTTTAAATACTGATCAAAGCAGTAAGCCTACGGTGGCTCTGTGACTTAGCTGTGTGGTTTTACGTTGGCCTCTAATGCTCTCTGAATCCTAGATCTGTAGAATGAAACAATAGTTCACTCCCTTGTGAGGCTGTTGTAAGAAAGAGCTCATTTATTATTGTCTCTGTAATAACTTTGTAAACTTCACTCTTCCAAGTGTTAATTATTTATTTCTGTTAGTAAATGAAAACTTTCTTAGTAAGGTTGTTACAATATTGAAAAACCTGCTAAATTGCTTCCTTGACCAAAGCTGGTTTAAATGCCCTAGTCTATCGTGACAGCAGCTCGTCTGACAACACCCAACTCCAGACCAAGCCAACCGTTTACTCTTCTCATGCTGCTCCTGAGCTACTGAGCCATTTCTGAAGAAAATCACTTGGCAAAATTGCTTTTACTTTATATTCATGATTGTAACTGTCAGGTGAGCATTTGTACTTCGCAGTCATGAAATTTTCTATTAAGCATACTTTTCTACTCTCCTAGATGACTAATTCCTATTATCATCTTTCCAAGATTACCCACAATTCCACTCCTAACCATGATGGAATAGCAAGGACTAGACTTACCTTCCTGCCACAAATAACCAGAAAACTGGAGAAAATATGTATGAAATGACTTGTCAGACATTGGAAAATAGCACGGGACTGAGGTAAAGGAAACTTGAGGTTGATTGTCCCCAGTTTTCTACCCAGAGGCAATTTCCAGGTCACAGGAAAGTAAACCCAAATAGAGTCCAAAGACTGAGTTTAGTTAAGGAGACAGAGATCACCATTCCCACAGGCTAAGGGAGCTGGAATTTGAAGCACAGAGATTTGGAAAGGAGAGAAGAATGGGGGAAAAAAAGAGCTCTATAAATCTGAGTTTTTGCTAAGTATTTGGCTGTGTATACATAGGATGAAATTACACATAGACCAGCAAAGAACAAGCAGGGAGTTGTAAGCTAAATAATTCCCCGAACACACAGAGGATGGGCAGACAATTGAGCTCTGACTAGCCAGAGTGGCTTCCACTGGTTTTCCTCAGTGAAAAGCTCTGAGTGGTCATTACTTCGTAGAAGGGCCAAATTATACCTGGTATGAAGACTACTCTAGACTCATCTTAGTAAAGCTTAAAAACATCCCTCAAAAAACAAAATTCAACAGTCACTAAAGGGAGACAACAAAATTTATTCACTCAACATGGATAACATACACGTTGTCCAACATTCAACAAAAAAATCGGTAAATATGCTTAACTCATTTGCTCTTAAGACATCAGGAAAAAGAAATATGTATGTGAATGCCACCCCCACCCCACCCCCCACAAGAAGTGTGGTAGTCCCTGACATCTTTAAGTCATTTAGTCATAGAAATAGTCTACAACATTCTTGAATGCAACCCTTTAGCTTTTAAATAAAAACATTCAATAAAATGGTGCTTATGTCCTCTAATATGATTTCCATCACAATTGGTCAGCTCTATTTATTTATGTTAAGTTAAACCCACTACTATATGTAGATTTATAACCTAGTGTTTTGAAACAACATGAAGTTGTTCTCACGCTGTCTTTTTCTCAAGGTAAATATATCCAATTCCTTTTTTTTTTTTCTAACAAGATTCTTCTTATTCTTCTGTGGAGATACTCTAGTTCCTACTCTAGTTTAAATTTTTGCCATGTTGAAACTAGGAAAATTAGTTCACCAAACACTGGAAGTTCAATAAGTCATGAGAATTAGAATATATTTTCATAATTGATTTTGTCAGTAATAGTAATAAAGATAACATTTCAAATGTACCCATCCCTGTATCTATGCCAGACACTATGCTAAGTGCTTTGTAGGGATTACTTCAATTTATTCTCACAACTCTATGAGGTAGATGCTATTACCTCTTTTATAAATGAAAAATCTGGACCATCGAAAGGTTTACAGATCAACTAGTACCATAATAATACTGTACAATAAGCTACCCCAAAACTCAGCGGTTTAAACAATGTTTTATTATCACACATGTGCAGGTTGGCTGGAGTTAGGCTGATCAAGGTCAGGCCCAGTTGGACAGCTCTGCACCTCGCTGAAAGGTTGGTTCAGGCAATTCTGCTTCATATGCTTCTTACCTTTGCTGGGGGACCAAAGACCTAGCCAGGTATGTTCTTGTCATGCCACGTGTTCTTCTCATGACACATCCTCGAGAGGGGAAGCAGAAATGTCATGGGGTCTCTTAACACCTTAGCTCTGAACTTTGCACACTGTCACTTCCACACATCCCGATAGCCAGAGCAAGTCACATAGGTAAAGGCCAAGCCAAAGTATGAGGAAAGATGCTCAACACAAGCCCCGGGCAAGAGTGTCATGGAAAGAGGCGGGAAGAATTAGGGCCAATAATTCAATGTGATACAAAAGGCTAAATAACATTTCCAAAGTCACACCTATTGTAATTAACAGGGACTAAATTTGGCTGAATGTAGCAGAAAACCTAAGTAATAATGGCTTAATAAGATAGAGATTTATTTTCTCTGATGTTATGGGAAACCTGGAGGTAGCCAGTCAAGAAGACTGACTGAGGTATTTGCTCTGTGATATCCCGGGGAACTCAAGCTCCTTCTTAGATTTTTGTTCTGCCATCCTTAAGGTATGTTTCTTATTTTCATGTTCCCAATAAGGTTGCTGGAACTTAAGCCAGTATGTTCTTATTTCAAGTACAAAGAAAAAGGGAGGAGGCACTCATAAAATGAAAGGGCTTGCTTCTGATACTCTCTGTCCAGTGATTCCACTTACAACTCATTGGCCAGTACCTGTCACAGGCCACCAACAGCTGAAAGAGGGGCTGAGATAGCTATTCTTTTTTTCTTTCAGCAGATATTATTGTCATTCACAACACAATCAGGATTAGTTGGAAGGAAGAAAACTGATTTTAGGTATGCAATTAGTAGTATCAGACACACCCAGGAAGTATTTGTGCCAGGATTTGCTCATTAGTTTAAAATTATACTTAACATGATGGCATTACTCTTACCAGCTTAAAAATACTTGGTATTCTAATTTATAAGTAATATATGCTCGTAAAAGACATTTTGCTAGATATCTTAGAAAATAAAGAAGAAAACAGTCATGATCTCCTTGCCCAGATAAAACCATTGTTAAACGTTTGCTATATCATTTTCTTTTTTATTGTTTTATCTTGTGTATTTACTGTTGGGCACAATCTCTACAAATAGCTAGCTTCCTTTCTCCATTATTTTTCCTTTATTTTGTTTTATAGATCATTAGACAGTAATGCTAATTATAGAAAATCTAGAAGTACCAGAAGTAATAAAATTAATAACTTAAACATACTCAAATAAGTAATAAGTAAGTCAAATAAATAATAACTTACCCTTACTTAAATCCAAACACTGTTAATGGTATTGGTCAATTAACTCATATACTTTTAATATATGTGTGTATATGAATATAGTTGAGGTCATACTGTATATAAATTTTGAATTTGGCTTTTTAAAAATATAAGACAAACACTTAAGGTTTTTGTTAACATTATTTTTAATGCCTGCCTAATATGTCGCTTTAATAAACAGTTCTTAAATATCAGGTGTTTTGAATCCCAGTGTTTTATTATTACATATCTTGCTACTCTAAACTTCTATTTCTCACAAGTTTTATCCACATTCCAGGAACATTTTTTAGAAGGAGAAAATAAATAATTTTTTAATACTATGATGTTTGTATTTTTGTGTTAATTTATTCTCTAGTAATATGGGAATGCTATTAAGCAAAGTATATTCTGTATATTTGCAATTTGAGAAAAATTACTGGCGGTAGCCTGTTTAAAAATAAAACTTTGTTGTTTGATGCTCTGCTTCTGATACAGGTTTAATCCTGTTTCATATTTTCATGTCAGTAGACGGGCCTAACGAACATTAATGTTAAAGTACCAAACCTCAATATCCCACCTCCAGACATGGATGTGTAATTATCACGTGCTCCTTGTATGTTCAGTTTTCTCTTCTGGCATCTGGGACCATCCTGTTACGGTCTTCCTTTGAGAACAGGACATTAAATTAAACTGTGGTCCTTTTTATGTTTTGTTTTTTTTTAATACTAGATACTTTCAAAGGAACCCCATTTCTCAACGATACAAACCCTGGTTTTCCCATCTCCGACATGGCTCCTGCTTCCCACACAGACCCTCATTTTTTTAAACGCTTATAGGTTCTCACGCTAGCAAGTTAATACTCCTGTTTAAGAAATCTTGTGTTGGATACCCTTTAACCTTGAGGTATAGTGAGCCTACCTTCCTCTGGCTGGGGTGTGAGCCTTCGTGTATATTGTTTGGTTTTTTTAAATTCTTCCCGCCCATCCTGGGGAGAAAGACTCTCAGGTTGGCCCCGCCCATACCATGGCCCCACCCCCTTCGGTCTCTAGTGTTTGGTCTCCATGGTTACGCGGTAGCCGCGGAGAGAGCCTAGTTGTCCTGCAGGACAGACATGACTCTTCTTGATTCCAGCTAACTTCAGCCCACCCGGGGCTCCATGCCCTTGAACCGGAGGTGTACCCCGTGAAAAGGCGAGTGTGGGGCGGCGGGCAGAGCCCCGGCCGCTGGAGGATCCAGGCTAGCCTCCTGGAGTCTTAACTGTCAGTCGGGACTCCCCCGCTGCGAGGCCGCGGAGAGGAAACAGTAGTCACTCCGGCCCGGAGCCCGAGGCGCGCAGGCCCGCAGGTCAGACCTCTCGTTCACCTTCCTGCCTCTGCTCCGCGTCGCGGGCACCCCCGGGGGGCCGGCACCCCGCAGATGTAGCGCTTCAGACGGCGAGGCAGGGAAAGGCACCGAGGGGAGTCCGTAGTGACCCGGCAGGCAGCCTGACAGCGCACGCGCACAGACGCACACGGCCAACGCTCGGAGTGCTTGTTACCAGCTGGTGTTTTAAACGCTTACCGTATGCCCTGTACTGTTTTAACCACGAAATATATAGACCTCAGTCCTTCCGAGGACTCTAGGAACAGGGTAATAGTCCTATTTAAGTTTTTCAGGTAAGGAAACCGCCTCACAGAGAGGCGAAGCAAATGCCCAGGTCTCAGCTGGAAAATGGTCGCGTCACAGGGGCTCCCAGGCAGTCTGGTTCTACTGGACAAAATGCCAAGTGCTTTTTTGCCCGAACACTAATAACGCTGAGAGGTGGTTAGCTTTATCGACCTGGGATTGCCTTTGTTGTTCTCCGCATGCTAAGTTCTCCCGTGCTCAGTTCCTGAGACGCAGGAAAATCAGGCAACTCATAACCATTAAAACCTACCACATTTTCCTGATTTATAGTAAATGGAATTAACAACCAGTTCATTTTTCTCCCAAGATGCATAACTCTCATAATACGTTTTGGTTTTTTTTGTGTTTTTTCTGTTTGTTTGTTTTTGCTATTATGTTTTTATTTAAGAGTCTAAACTCCAATTTGGATGTGCAGGAAAGAGAATTTAGATAATCTGAACAAGAATTGTTTTCCAAGAGTCCTATAATTATGAAAGGTCATTTAGTGAATGTGGTGGGATAAGCATTTCCTTTTTCAAGCTGTACTCTGCCACCTACACAGATGGGGTAGGGCTTCTCCTTAATTCTACCCCCTCCATATTTAGCCTTTTTTTTTAATTTAAAAATATCATGATAATATGTACTTTTGCTAACCGCCATCATTTATAAAGAGGAAATGTTTCATTTGAAGACCCAATTGCTCTCTCTGCGTAAGAAGGTCAATTTTAATAAGTAAAACTAACCAATGAAAACCTGAGGGAGCCTCAATGCTAATCAGTACTGAAGTTAATAACTAATAGTATGACTTTACAAATAAAGTAGTGGAGAAAACTAAAGAAGGAAAAATAATATATAAATACAATAAAAAAAATCATTGTTTTATTTTGTCAGAATGCCTCCCACTCAGGCAGAAAGTGTTATAAAGAATATCATTCGAGAAATAGGACAAGAATGTGCAGCCCATGGAGAGATTGTTTCTGAAACTCTGGTTGCTTTTATGGTAAGGATGGTTTTTTGTGTGTGAATTACTGCCCATTTTCTTCTTCAAATTTTGTAAAGCTTTCTTAAATGTTATTCAGTTGGAAACCTATTGATATCATCAGACAAGTTAGCAAAAAACAATTTTTAAAAGTCTATAAAGCATACCATCAGTTCTAGATTTATGGACACTGATTTAGAAGGTCTTGATGAGTTTTAGAAATAGAAATAGGGGAGTTCCCTGATGGTGTAGTGGCTTAAGGCTTCATTAAGGCTTCAGCATTGGCACTGTCAGTGCTGTGGCCTGGGTTCGATTCCCAGTCAGGGAGCTACCCACATACCAAAAAGCAAAAAAAAAAAAAAAAAAAAAAAAAAAAAAAAAAAAAAAAAAGAAACAGAAATAATGTCCTGTATTGGAGGGTTTTTTTAAACATATATTTTTGTTCACTGTTATAAAAATTATTCATTGCCTTGGTCTCTCTATTTTTGCTTTTGATTTAATAATACACAATTAAAATGCAGTAAAATATTCAAATAGTTGCCCAACCTAAAATCTAGTCATTGCTTTCAACATATCTCTCCATAATTCTTCTAACACATATTCAGAATGGGTTTTACTCCTTCTTTTCTTCAACCGCTAATGAAGGTGCTAATGAGCTAGCTGCATAATAAGAAAGTCAGCTGAATAGTAAACCCTTGAGTAATAAAGAGCCAGTTGCTTAAAAAATGACAACATATTAAATTAATTTCATAATAATGTAAAATAAAATTATTTAACAAATTCTTTCCTATGCTCAGGTGAAAGCTGTTGTCCTGGATCCAAGTAATGGCTTTAACATGGATAGAACCCTCGTAAAAAGTGATGTGCAGAAACTTGTTCAGGTGATTATCCAATAGTTCTCCAATTTTGAAATATTTGTAATTCTAAATACAGCATGTATGTTAGCCATTATTGTCTTCAGATCCCTGAAATAAAACCCACCAAATGCTGTGCAAACAAACAAGGAATTTTTTTTCTCATAAAACAAAGTCCAGAGGCACATAGGCTGTTTTTCCTGGTTTCCTGGGTGACCATCGCGCATATGGATTTCATTCGATGGTGGCAAGATAGCTGTGCTGTCTAGGCAGGTGTAGGGGGGTGGGGGACAAAGAGCTAAATGGGTATGCCAATTGGGTCCCCCACTTTTTATGAGGAAAATAACAGCTTTCCCAGAATCCATCTCATCTCCTTGAGTTTATTGACCAGAATGATATTGCAAGTGAACCAGGGACATTAATTTTTTTTATTCTTTTTTAGTTGAACATATCTTTGCCCTAATTCAAAATGGGGCTTTGTTAGTAAGGAATAAGGGGTATGATACTGGCTGGTAGCAGTGTCAGCCACAGTATTTTAGAGACATCTTGTACTGATTTGTCATATACTGTAAAATTACATAGTACTAAATTAAAATTCATATAATTATTGATTCAGTGTAATTTCTATTTATCAATTCTAATGGAAAAATTGAAGCCAAAGGCAAATAATTTTGTTAGAAATCAAGTAGATGTGCCTGAAAACCAGTTTTAAGAACTAGAGAAGGTAGGAACTTTAGAAATCATTAATTTTTTCATTTTTAAAGTTTGACTCACTGAATTTAGGTGCCTAAATATTTATTTTCTAAACATTCCTGTGTATTTCCTAAAAATTCAACATTATTTTTATTTTTCCCTGGCTTAATGATTTTGATTTCCTCATTTACACAAAGGACTGGAAGCAAGCTTCCCCAAACTTGTATATGGATATTTCTGGGCTCAAACAAATGGCAGAGAAAATTCTCATCATCCCCATCTTCTCTCATAGTCAGCAACTCAAGTAGTGGAGCTCAGGTCTATTTGCAGATGCTAGAGGGGTCAGGAAGAGCTTTGGAAGTCTGCGATGGGGACTATGTTAGGATGAATGTGCCTTAGAGACTCCACAATTCTCCAGGGCAGCCAGAGCTGGTCTCTCTGTGCTGATTTTAAATGTGATACAAGACCCATTCTTAGCAATAGGGAAATGACTGATAGTCAGAAATTTTATTGGAAAGCGATGGAGGAGATTCAAGAAGGGACAGAAAATAAGTTTTTCCGCTTTGCATGGCTCAAGAAGAGTTTTTCTTTTTTTCCTCTATTTCAACTACTGTAGAAAAAAATCAAACTATACTTTTTATATGACAGGTATTAACTATCAATGTATATCACAATTCAAGTGGCAAAGTTTGTTTCATGTTTTTCTCGTTTAAAAATGGATGAGCTCATCTTTGTAAAATCTGTGTTTAGAACAGTACTTTGTCCACTTGGAGGGACCCAGGTGCACAGGTGGCATAGAGATGAAGTGTCTAGTCTGCGTTCTCCCTTCTATCCTCCCAGAAAGGCAGGGTTGGTGCTTGGAAGGTGGGGTACATGGATATATGAAGTCTAAGGGGTAAGACAGGAAAGACGGGTTGAGGGGTGGAGAAGAGGGGAGAGAAGAAATAAATTCAGTTTGATCATCTAATCCAGTGGTTCTCAACCTTCCTAATGCCGCGACCCTTTAATACAGTTCCTCATGTTGTGGTGACCCCCATAAAGTTATTTTCGTTGCTATTTCATAACTGTAATGTTGCTACTGTTATGAATTGTAATGTAAATATCTGATATGTGTTTTCCAGTGGTCTTAGGTGACCCCTGTGAAAGGGTCGTTCGACCCCCAAAGGGGTCGCGACCCCACAGGTTGAGAACCGCTGATTCTAATCTATTAATAAAGAGGCAGAGCAAAACAGGGGGATGAGCCGTTCATGTGATGGTGGAGTGGGGAATAAGAGAAAACAGACCAGAGAAAGAAATTTTGAAAGAGAAGGCAGAGCCAGGGAAATTTTGTGAACTGAGGAAGGTAGCTGCAAGCAGCGTTTCATAAAATGCCTGTGACCTCCACCATCCGCTAAGGAGTGTTGTTTAAGGCTCTAAAAAATGGGAACAAGGAGCTCTAGAAAAGTTCTAGACGAGGGTATAAGCTTCATGGAACATTTACCCACATCCAGACTGTGTAGACTAACCAAATGTCAAGTATCTTGCCTTCAACTAGACTCTAAGCCACCTGGGTATGGTGATATTGGTTAACTTGGAGGGGCGGGAGGGGGAAATTATCACTTAATAAATGTTGTTGGTTGGGTAAATTGTAAAACATGAAGTCGTCAGAAAAATAATAATAAGGGGTTATTAGTGGATAAATATCAGAAACTATTGCTTTGATGTTTCCCTTTATTTTTGAAAATAACTTTAGGAAATACTTTTGATTATTTCAGAAACTATAACTAGAAGCATTCATGGGGTATTCTTTTCTAGCTTTGTGTGAGTCGGCTCTTGGACAGTAAAAATCCATCCTTGGACACCATTAAGATGCAAGTCTACTTTGATATGAATTACACAAGTCGAGGTAACATATCTACCTATTTTGATAACCATTTTAAAAAGATTCATATTGTATTTAAGGTAATAAGGGTGTCATCTGATTGATAATGAACAATTTAATTTTTTGGTCTATCTTTTGAAATTTTTTCCATTTTGAAGAATATAATAATGTTGGAAATGTGAAATGAGAAAAATACCAATGGCCTTTCTGAGTGTTAAAAGGAAATTGTAATTATGCCCATAATAATTATGTTTCCAAGTCTATTGTGTTTTAACTGTTATACCACTACTACATAATAATTAGAAATTAAAACAAGCAGTCTATTGAAGTTAAATTTTTTTATTTTGCTGATATTTTGTTCCTTGTTTATATTATTAACTCATAATGCTTACCTAGATTATATAACTGCCCCAAAATGAAATGAATAATGGAAAATTTAAGAACGTATTTCTTTATGTAAATAGTTTATTGCATATATCAAAGACAAACTGGAAAACAAGAGAAAAAGGAAAATAAATTCCTTTGTAGACTACACTGTCTCTACCCTGCTGTAATGCAATCATTATTAACCACTTGGCAATTTTCATTGTCTTTTTCCCCCTGTATTGAACTTTTAGTAATGCTACAAATGTAACTTATATATCTTGTTTTTTTGGTTTAATAATAATGAAATGTTATAGCACAGCTAATCGTGGAATTAATGACATAATTTAGATAGATTTTCTTTCTCATTTATCTTTATTTTTCAATTACATTTGACAAATATTATATTGGTTTCTGGTATTTAGCATAGTGATGAGACATTTATATAATTTACAAAATCCTTATTCTGATACATATGGTTCCCATATGATACCATATATGGTTATTACAATGTTATTGACTATTTGCCCTATGCTGTACTTTGCACCCCTGTGGCTATTTTGTGACCATGAATTTTTACTGATTTCTTCCCCTTGGGGTCACCCACCCCTCCCAACCTCCTCCCATCACCCCAACAAGTCTAGTACCCTCTGATACCACCCATAGTTATTGCAACATTATTGACTATATTCCCATGTTATACTCTATATTCCTATAACTATTACTTTGTAACCACCAAACTGAATTTCCCAATCTCTTCCCCTTATTTCACCCCTCCCCCAACTTTCCTCCCATCTGGCAACAATCCAGATGTTTTCTATATCTATGAATCTGTTTCTGTTCTGCTTGTTTATTTTCTTCTTTGGATTTCACCTATAAGCAAAGTCAACTTGCATCTGTCTTCCTCTGTTTGACACTCCACTCAGTGCAATAACCTTCATGTCTTTTGATTGGAGTTTTTAATCCATTTAAATGGAAGCTAGTGCTTGCTTTGGCAGCACATATGCTAAATGGAAGCTAACTATTGATATGTATCTATTGCTATTTTATTATTTATAATTTTGCTTTTATTCCTTCATCTTAAAATAGTCCCTCTAACACTCCTTGTAGTACTGGTTTGGTGGTGATGAACTCTTAGCTTTTTCTTGTCTGGGAAGCTCTTTGCCCTTTGATTTGGAATGCTAGCCTTGCTGAGTAGAGTAATCTTGGTTGTAAGTCCTTGCTTTTCATCACATTGAATGTTTTCTGCCACTCCCTTCTGGCCTGCTTCCTTGTAAGTAGCTAGTTGCTTTTCTCTTGCTACTTTTAGGATTCTCTCTTTGTCTATAACCTTTGCCATTTTAATGATAATGTGTCTTTGTGTGAGCCTATTTGGTTTATCTTGTTTGGGACTCTCTGTGCTTTCTGGGCTTGTATGTCTGTTTCCTTAGCCAGATTAGGGAAGTTTTCAGCGATTATTTTTCAAATAAGTTCTCAATTCCTTGCTTTCTTTCTTCTCCCGGTATTCCTATGATGCAAATGTTACATTTGATGTTGTTCCAGAGGCCCCTTAAATTGTCCTCATTTTTTTGGATTTTTTTTTTTCTGTTCTGACTGGATGTTTTCTGCTACATTGTCTTCTAATTTACTGATTGATCCTCTGCTCCATCTAGTCTGCTGGTGATTCCTTCTATTGCATTCTGAATTTCAATTATTGTATTCTGTCTGACTGGTTCTTTTCTATGGTTTCTGTGTCCTTCTTTATGTTTGCTCTTTCTCTGTTGAAGTTTTCACTAAGTTCCTTGAGCATCCTTAAAATAATTGTTTTGAGCTCTGTATCTGATAGGTTGCTTACCTGCATCTTATTTAGTAGTTCTTCTGGAAATTTCTGCTGTTCTTTTATTTCTTTGTTTGCTCATTTTGAATACTTGGCTGTATTTGTTTCTATGCATTAGGTAGATCTTCTACATCTCCCGGTATTATTGGAGAGCTTTAAGTGACTTATGTAGTAGGTGCCCTGCGGGGCTCTGGTACCATCTCCCTGGTTACCTACACTGGGTGCTCCTATAGATTCTGGTTTGGGGCCAATGCTGTGCCTGGGGCTACTCAGCAAAAGTCTCAGAGCACACCAGTGCTGGTCTGACTGGCTGGGGCCTGAGGACTTAATTAGTTTTCCAAGGAAGATTGCAATGTGGGTAGAGATGGCTGCTCACCAGAGAAAGTGTCTCTAGTGCTGGCAGAACTGGGTGGGTTGTGTTTCCAGTGAGTCAGTAGGGTGGAGCGAGCAGAGCTTACCAGGTCAATCAGGTTCAGATTTGTCCATGTGGGGGAGGACACAATACAGGAAAGATAGCACTAACCAGCCTGCTGCATGGAGAAAGCACTCACCTAGAAAAAATGGTGACTGTCCTCCAGCCCTCGCCCCCAAGCCACACACCTCAGTCTGCCCCAACCCCCCATCCCCCATGACTCCAATGCCCCCTGAGTTACCTTCCCTCTGCCAGAGCCCAGGGTCAGTACCCATGAGTGACTGAGTCTGCGTAGGCACTTTAAGAGGACGGCTAGGTTTCCTACAGCCTTCTGTCCCAACCAGATGGTTGGTGTCCTCACTGTTTTCCACAGTCAGATGTTGTGGGGCTCCTCTGCCCAACACCAATGCTCTGGGCTGGGGAGCCTGGTGTGGGGCTAGGTCCCTTGCTCCTCTGGAGTAACCTGCATGGCTGAGATATCCTCCTGATTCTCTACCACCACTGGAGGTCTGGGTCCTTTCACGTTTGAGCCCCTCCCACCAGTCTCCACGCAGCCTCCTCCTCTTTGTATCCTTAGTTATAAAACTTCTGTTTAGCTAGACTTCAAATGGTTCTCCAGGTTGGTTGTTCAATAATTTAGTTGTGATTTGATTTTAATGTGCTCACGAAACAAAGCAGGCACAGTATTTACCTACTCTGCCATCTGAATCTCTCTAGATTTTTTTTTTAATTGTAAAATATTCTGCTGTTTTTATGGTGAGATTATAGGTATGAATTGTGCATATGTATGTTAATTATTATAATAGTAAAATGAGATGTTGTGCTGAGTTAGTTGCAAGAATTGTGCTGCTAGAGAATTGTGGCTCTCACTGCAATTAAGCCTAGACCTCATAGTATCACAGGAAGAAAGAAGAGGGATACAGTTCTTGATGAAACATCATATTATCAGTAATGCTATTTAAAGGAAAGTATCTAGAACTAAAATAGAAATACACATAATTGAACAGGAATATCTATACTACATTTATGTGTATACTTTATGTGTTTACCTATAGCGTATGTATATAGTATATATATTTATACTATATATATTATGAATGGTCTTGTATACTTTCTGCTTAAGTGGGAGGTTTTAGCCCTCTGATATTACTTGTTTGAGTGTCCATTGAAAGTCATGTGTTTTGACAAGTATGCCATTTAAATCACTGTGATAAATCTTTCCCACTAGATATTGGTCTTGAGGTTACCTGCTGGCCTCTGTTTATTATGACATCTTAAGAAAATTTGGTTTGATGCTGTACCCAAGTAGAATTGCCATATCCAAGCCATTTTTAATCTGGTTCTACTTTCTTATGTGGTAATTTTAAGAATCAAATATGTGGAACATTATCCCCTATCAATTTTAGAGGAATTTCTTGAAGAACACCACCGAGTCCTGGAGTCTAGATTAGGCTCTGTTACCAGAGAAATTACAGATAACAGAGCATGTGCTCGAGAAGAATTGGAGAGCCTCTACAGAAAGGTTGTCAGCTATATGTTACTGCGCTCTGGGCTTGGATCCCCTACAGATATCAAAGTTGTCAGGGAGACAACAGGTAAGAAATATACACAATTTCCATTCCGTAGGTGAAACTATACGAACATTTATCTTGTAAAATATGTTAAATTATAAGTATCGAAGATGGAAGTTTCCTTTTCATTTGAAAAAAAAAAAAAAGATCAGCACAAATAAAAGGTTAAACTGTACCCTAACTCCTTTTACTTTGTTTATCAACTTTAAAACTCAAGTAGTACCTCTGGAAAGTTAATATTGTTAGATTTCTTAGAGCTGTACTGTGTCCAGGGACCTATAACTCCTCATTAAAGAAACATTGGCAGTGTGATTATGGTTTCCAGGTTGGTTGGGTAATGGGGACCTCTGGAAAAGTAGATTTCATATCAATGAAAAGAGTTGAGTCTGTCACCTAAAGTGGTTGATGGAAAAGGACATTGTTTTATCCTCAGGAAAAAACAGTGCCCACTTTCATACTAAGACAAGACATAGGCAAGATCTCTAGCCTTCCTATGATGTTTTTCCATAATTATTTTAAAGCATCATTTTTTTTTACTCAGAGTAATTTTTAATGCCCATTGCCAAAAATTACTGATGGATGCCTGGTTATTAAAAATAGACACAGGAGTTCCCTGGTGGTGTAGTGGCCTAAGGCAGCGCTGGCGCTGTCAATGCTGCAGCCTGGGTTCAATTCCCAGCCAGGGAACTCCAACATACCAAAAAAAAAAAAAAAAATAGACACGAGGCAATGGCATTATTTCAGTAGCCCAGCTTTGATATGTGATCAGTTTTGCTGTGTATTCTATAATCAGGTATCAGAAATTTAAAGTCATATAAGTAAAACTCTATCAAGACAGGCCTTTTAACTTTCTGCTAAAAGAAAACTTGTGATTTAGGTTCTGTTATTTTTATTCTATCATTTTGTTGTCTTTTTTGTGGTTTATTTTAGCTGCCCTACAGAGTGTTTTTCCTCAGGCTGAACTTGGGACATTTCTATCTCTTTCTAAGAAGGACAAAGAACGCCAGCTGAAAGAACTCTCTATGATTGTTACTGGAATTCGTTTATTTAACCGAGACTGTGGAAAGGGAGGAGAAGGCATCGATGACTGTAGGTGTATCATTAGGTTAATACTATAAGTTATGCAGGTTTAAAATTGAACTTGTGCAGTAAGGAAAATAATACCCAGCATACCACTAGCATTCTTGGATTTAAGATTTGCAGTTTTGACTGTACCTTAGTTACAACTATAGTGAGTAGTCACTTTTAATTTTGCTGGGGTGAAACTTAAAATTTTATGTGAAAGGAATTAGGGGGCCTGGCTGGAAGCCAGCCACCGACCCCATTCATTGGGCTTTCTGTACTTTACTCCAAATAACAGAAAAGGGAGTAAAACTCAGTGATTTAAAAATAAATTACCCTAAAAAGAAAATAGTTGGTGATGCAGTTAATGGAATAAAAAGGTCCAAGAGTAAATGTCTGTTAACCTGTAAATTCTGGAGCATTTACTATGCTGTAATAGACATGATACATTCATTATCTGTAAGTTTGAAAGTATGAGGGCTGTCTGGAAAGTATGCAGCCATATAATATGAAAAATAGAGGCATGTATGGCTGGAGTTTTCCCAGACAGCCCTCATACTCATGAAATATTTAGTCAAGGACCTACCAGTAGAAAAGTAACTTTCTTATGAGTTTGGTGCACATATAGGCCCACTAATAAGGGTTTGTTTTTTTGTTTGGTTTTCACCAGATTACTGATCTAGTACAATAGGATAAGTTTGGCATTTTAAAAAGTGTTCTAAAAAGTCACATTTCCATTTTTCATGAAGTTCCCTATCTTGCTAGACTATTCTGTTTTTTTCACTATCCTATGAGTTTCTTAAGTTGCACACTATTTTTCTTTTCTTTTCTTTTTCTTTTAACTTTTTTTAATCTTTTTTTTTATAAGCCGATAAAAAGATAAACAGGGAGGAAAAGAGTAGCTTTTCCACCTGGTCAATGGCACATAATACTGAAGCCTATCAATCCTTTAGACACTTCTGTCTGCTAGTGGTGAAAGCTAATCTGCTCTACCTTTTTGTTATCATTCTGGCAATATCTCAGAATATTGACTTTGTTTAGACAGGTTTTTTTTTTTTTTTTTAATTCTTTTTTCATGGTGTGTGATCCATTATTAATTTGGTTGAGAAAAAAAACTAATTCAACTTAATGTTCAAATATGACCACTTTCTAGGCTTTCTCTTAATTCTTTTTAGATTTCTTCATGTCTTTTTTCATTTGTCTTTGAAAACAGTGCCAGCTATTCTACATGAAGCAATCCCAGCCACCA
This sequence comes from Lyroderma lyra, assembly GCA_004026885.1. Lineage (NCBI taxonomy): Eukaryota > Metazoa > Chordata > Mammalia > Chiroptera > Megadermatidae > Lyroderma > Lyroderma lyra. The sequence goes on along the minus strand of PVJL010000372.1, from coordinate 212,376 downwards.
CTCAGCATATTGACTCCCAACTTCAGGTTGCCCAGGAGCAGGCATACCGTTACACGGCCATCCTTGAGAAAGTAACAAAGAACTCACTCGTGTGTGTGGAACTACAGCCATATATGTTAAAAGAAGCTCTGTATAATGTAAGACAGTATGAGATCTTTCTTCAGATAATTTTGGTGAGTTAATGTTATAAGATCTGTCCTTTTATTATGTACATAGACTGCAACCATTTCACATACTATAGTGTAAAAACAAAAGGTCAAACCAGGTCATTGATAAAAGAGGCAGCCTTAATAACCGCTCAGTTTATGTTGCATCTATAGGACCAGAAACTAAAATAGAAATGGGATTGGATTTTTACTTTAATGAAAATATATTTGTAGGAACTGATTTTATACTTGTTGAGTCTCTTTGGTACACAGTGGTATGACTGATTGTTAGTATGCTGTAGTTAAGCAGTGCTATGTGTGTGTATGTAAGTGATACTGCAATGATAATTTACACTCAGAACAAGTATATAATATATTGTTAGGCAGGTAGTTCACACTCAATTTTTATACAATTATTTTTTTGTATTGTAAAAATGTGTAGAAAAGATTTTTATTTCTGATGATTTTAGATCTAATGAACAAGCCAAACAGTATTTCCCAAAGAGTTGGAAATATGGTAAAGTGGTGATTTTGAACTTTTTAAAAGTAGCAGAGCCCTTTCTTTCATACAGAAACTTACTCAGAGTCCTAAAAACATAAAACAGGGGTCCCAGGGAACATGGTTGATTAGCAATGTCATGTCAGCAAGCTGTCTTCCCACCAGTCATTGTTTTTATTTTTCAATTTTAGCTTTATTGAGGTGTATTTTTTTTTTTTTTTGCTTTTTGGTATGTGGGTAGCTCCCTGACTGGGAATCGAACCCAGGCCGCAGCACTGACAGCGCCAACGCTGTAGTCTTAAGCCACTACACCATCAGGGAACTCCCTATTGAGGTGTAATTGACAAAGTTGTAAGATACTTTAAATGTGCAATGTGATGATTTTATATATGTATACACTGTGACAGGATTCCCCCCATCCAGTTAACACATCCACCCCACTGGTCACAGTTTACCTTTACACAACCTCTACTTTCCCATAACCACGAGGCTGAGAGTCAGTGAGACCACCTTTTGATGAGTGAATACTAATATCTTGAGGGATAAAACAGGATGTGTTCTGTTCCTTTCTTTTTAACTGGTATGCTAATGACTTGACACTGCTTTTTGATGCACCACGTCTGTCTTCTTTCTTTACTGCCACTGCAGAAAATAGAACGATAAACATCCAAATGGCATGACTTCATTGCAGCAAACTAGGAGTAGTCCTCAGAACTGCCCTACTATCTAATTCTAAATCATCTGTTCAAAACCAAATCATTCTTTAGGGTAGATGTTCCCCTAACATTGACTTGTGTAATTAGTCAGATACTAAGAGGATTTTACTATCAATTTATCTTGAAGGGCATACAGATCCACAGGAGGACACTCCCCATTTCCTTTTGTCATTTACATTTAGAAGGGACATCATAAGAATGAACCTTGGCAAACAGTCACTGTACTGTAAGGATGCTGTAGAGAACATTGTTCGTTATAGCGTCTTCTCACAGTTTTCAATCTTGAATCTTATTCAACCAATTTACAGCCTCATATCCTCATTGGAGTTCTCCCTTTTGGTGCTAGAGGAACAATATATGAGTGATGAATATAGGCTCTGCACTCCGACTGCATGGGTTCTAATCCTGACTTTCCCTTACTAAATCTGTGTTTTTGAGAAGTTGCTTAACTTCTCTGTGCCTTGGTTTCCACATCTGTAAAATGAGGTTATCGATAGTCTCCACTATGTAAATAAGTTAGAATAGTGTCTGGCACAGAGTAAGAGCTCACTAAGTTGATGATGGTAATGACACTGCCACTGATGATGTTTATTATTACCATCATCATCATCAGTGGGGCAGAACAGCTCCGATTATATTTTGGATAGGTCACAAGCTGAAGAGCTCTTATTTTTCTAGACAATGTCTAATTTCCAAATGCTTTGCCCCTTGTGTTATTGAGAAAGTTAATTTTCTGATCTTAGCACTTCTCCTGACTATTTCTTACTAACTTCAGTCAGGTTAAAGATGAATTCTCTTAACCTTCTGACTCTGCTAATTAATCAATGTTTCCTTTTCTTGTTTTGTATTTTAACTATCCAATATTCCTTCATCAATCTGCCTTAGTTTCAGTTAAGGTTGATTATTACAGAATGGATATTGGTTTAATCGATATTATCTCTAGGTTATGAAAATATGTGAATTTATGTTTAGCTGAGACTTTTTTCTATTTATGAAATCTGTGAATATTCTTTTTTAAAAAGACATATTATTTGAACAGATATAATGATTTTTAAAGTATTGATTTTGATTTAAGAAAATTTTTTTTTGCTGATGATATCTTCAGTTTATGTAACCATTTTTTAAAAATCCATTTATAGCCTGGCTAAGATAGTGAGTTATTTAATTTTCTTTTGATCAGGACTTTATCTGCTACAGTGAACAAATTAAAGTATTCTGGAAGGAAAAAGGGAGGGGTGATCATAGTCTTGTTGACATCCTTAACTGAGAGAAGAGTTTCATCCTCTGTGGGCTTTTAAAGTTCAAGGCAGTCACCAAAGAGAGAAAGCCACTTATTGTATTGTGCAAGTAAAAGTTGCATTTGACACAAAACATTTCTGAAAATGGGTAAGTCATGGGGTTCCCTGGTGGTGTAGTGGCTAGGTCTCAGCACTCTCATGCCGTGGCCTGGGTTTAGCTCCTGCTCAGGGAACCAACAACAACAACAAAACAATAAAAAAATGTAGAAATTAGGACTTTTGTAGATTTTCTCCTCCCATGCTGTGTTTGTAGGGCCCATTCACAGAATACACAATGCGGAACTTCTTAGTTTTTCCTGATAATACAAATGAAGGAAGCAGTTAGGTGGACTTGGTGCTTGTTTTAGACTTATTTAAAATTGTTCGGGAAGAAAGTATGGAGGAACTTACAAGTGAACTGGTTGGGGAAGGGAAGGGAGAGGAGCGGAGGCATGCTGAGATCACATACTTTCCCCAAGCATTTTTTGGATGGGGGTGGGAGAAAGAATTTAAGTGATACCATTCATAGAGGACTAACTTTATTAGTATTTTTCTTGATTACCAACAATCTCATTAGAGATATGTTTAAGTGTTAGGATGCTGTCAAGTTCATGGTGACAGATACAAGTGTTTCAAAATGCGAATTTTATCACTGGCAACAAAAACTATTGTTTTTTTGAACTGACAAACTAATTTTCCTTCACTTTCAAGACAATATCTGCCAAATAGATAAGGTCAAAGAGTTTGTTCTTTCAAGTAAAAATGATGTTCTCCTGCGTGGGGGAGGCTGGTTCAGCTCATAGTTCATTCATGGCTGTCCAAAAAAAAAAAAAATCCAGCCACAAATGCCTCTATTTTTCATATTACATGGCTGGATACTTTCTGGATAGCCCTGGTACATTTTAATATGCAAAAGTGTTTTATATATACTTTCCATTTCTTTTTTTTTTTTTTTTTTTAATTCATTTTTATTGTTAGACTTATTGGGGTGACATCTGTTAGCAAGGATTACATAGGTTTCAGGCATACAATTCCACAGTGCATTGTCAACTTGATGCATAATAAGTTCACCACCTAATGTGACCCCTCTTTCCATTTCATCACTCTGATTATTCAAAAACTTTCCTTAAGGATCAAGATTTAATAAAATTAGTATTTTTTTACTGTCATGAAAGATATTCTTAAGTGAAACAGGCGTTTTAATTGAGATATAATTGATATATCACATTATATTAGTTTCAGGTATACAGCATAATGATTCAGTGTTTGTGTATATTGCAAAATGGTCACCACAACAAGTCTAGTTAATGTCCTTTTACCACAAGTAGTTACAATTTTTTTCTTGTGGTGAGAGCTTTGAAGATCTACTCTCTCAGCAACTTCCAAATATACAATACAGTATTCTTAGCTATAGTCACCATGTTATTACATCACATCCCCAGGATTTATTTATCTTATAATCAGAATTTTGTGCCATTTGACCCCCATTACCCATTTCATCCGGCCTCCAACCCCTGTCTGTGGCAACTACCAATCTTCTCTCTGTAACTGAGCTCTCTCTCTCTTTTTGGTTCCACATGTAAGTGAGATCATGAGATATTTGTTTTCCCCTAATTTATTTCACTTAGCATAATGTTCTCAAAGTCCATTAATGTTGCAAATGGCAGGATTTCCTTCCCTTTTATGACTAAATAATATTCCATTGTGTGTGTGTGTGTGTGTGTGTGTGTGTGTGTGTACTTTTATTAATATATACACCACATTTTCTTTATCCATCATTTGTCAGTGGACACTTAGGTTGTTCCCATGTCTTGGCTATTATAAATAAAGCTGCAGTGAACATGGGGATGCATATATCTTTTATGGTTAATGTTTTTATTTTCTTTGGATAAATACCCAGAAATGGAATTGCTGGATCATATGATAGTTCTATTTTTAATTTTTTGAGGACCCTCCATACAGCTGTCCATAGTGGCTGCACCAATTTACATCCCCATCAACAATGCACAGGATTCCCTTTTCCCCACATTCTTAAAACTTACCTTTTGCCTTTTTGATAATAGCTATTCTAATAGGTGTACAGTGATATCTCGTTGTGGTTTTGATTTGCATTTTCCTGGTGATTAGTGATGTGGAGCACTTTTTCATGTTCTTTGTTTTCTGTATGTCTTCTTTGGAAAGTGTTTATTTAGATCCTCTGCTTGTTTTTAAATTGGATTGTTTGTTTTTTGATTTTAGGTTTTTTGTTTTGTTTTGTTTTGTTTTGCTATTGAGTTGTATGAGTTCTTTATATAATTTGGATATTAACCCTTTATCAGATATAAGATTTACTAATATTTTCTCCCTTTGGTAGGTTGCCTTTTCATTTTGTTGATGGTTTCCTTTGCTGTGCAGAAACTTTTTAATTTAATGTAGTCCCACTTGTTTATTTTTGCTTTTATTGCCTTTGTGTTTGGTTTCAAAGCCAAAAATCAAGGAGCTTGTTGCTTATGTTTTCTTCAGTTTTTATGGTTTCAAGTGTATGTTCAAATATTTAATCAATTTTTAGTTGATTTTTTTTATATATGGTGTAAGATGGTGGTTCAGTTTCATTCTTTTTCATGAGGCTGTAGTTATCCCAACAGCAATTATTGAAGAGACTGTCCTTTCCCACGTATATTCTTGCCTCCTTTGCTGTAAATTAACTGACTATATTTACACACACACACACACACACACACACACACACACACATACATATGGGTTTATTTCTGAAATATATGGGTTTATTTCTGGGCTCTCTGTTCAGTTCCATTGAGCTATGTGTCTGTTCTTATGTCAATACCATACTGTTTTGATTATTATAGCTTTGTAATATAGTTTGAAACCAGAACATGATGCCTCCATTTGTGTTCTTTCTCAAGATTGCTTTTTGTGATCTTTTGTGGTTCACTACAAATTTTAGGATTGTTTGTTGTACATTTATGAAAAATGCCATTGGAATTTTGATAGAGATTACATTGACTCTGTAGATTGCTCTGGGAGCTATGAACATTTTAACAGTATTCTTCCAATTTAGCAGCACAAAATAACTTTTGTGAGGAATAACATTATGACTAAAATCTGTATGGTTGTGAAAAGTTCTTTGTGGTAAAATATAAACAAAGTGATTATTCTATGAAATTATCAGGAAAAATAAAGAATTTCTACATATCTACTCTATGAAAAGCATATAGTAAGAATAATTGCTAGCAATTATTTCAGATTCAGCATTTAGTGAATGAACTAAATGTTCTGTAAATCATCCCTACAAACATAGCTTGGAGGAAAAGGTCTTAGAGTATTTTCAATTATAGGTTTTAAGAAGTGTTATGTGTTAAATGTAACTTTTACTCTGGAGAACATATGCAGATTTGTTTTTATTTCTTGCTGCTGTTGCAGAAATCTGAAAATACTTTGAGAACTGCATTTTTATATTTGATTCCTAAAATGAAACTAACAAACATGGGGGTGGAATACTTTGTGGTGTAGACAAGAGACTCATTAGATAGGCTAGATAATACTATATGGGAGGGTGAGAAGGGGAGATACTTACGGAGTAGTATGGGTAAAATTTACAATAGATGCATGTTATAGTTGTGAATAAAATATTTCCTTAGTTAAAATACAGTAATATTTGATATTTCTTATGAAGAATTATTTTGGTTATTTGAAAATAGTCTCTAAAAAAAAAAAATTAAAAAAACAAAACAAAACAGGAGTTCCCTGGTGGTGTAGTGGCTTAAGGCTTCGGCGCTGGCGCTGTCAGCGCTGTGACCTGGGTTCAATTCCTGGCCAGGGAGCTACCCACATACCAAAATCTAAAAAAAAAAAAAAATTAAAAATAGTCTAGTAAAGTATGTGAGGGCTGTCCAGAAAGTATCTAACCATGTAATACAAAAAATAGAGGTATTTATGGCTAGAGTTTTCCAGACAGCCCTCGTATAGTTAGGCTATAGATATTTGAAAATGCGAATGTACTTTTTTTCTCTTCAAGTAAATGTCACTCTTTTGCACTGTATTGATAAACCCATACCATCACCATTTCTGATTATATCTTAGTCAGTGCAGTGTAATGGTTAAGAGCTGGGTTCTAGTCTCAGATGCTTTGGGGTAGAACCATGATTCTATCCCTTATTAGTGTATGTCCTTGGGCAATTTACTTACCTTTCTATACCTTGGTTTTCATATTTGTACTTACACCTTTTTGCACTAATAAGTATTTAATATGGTGCTTAACATATGGTAAGAAATAAATGTTAGCAGTTATTTCAGATTCAACATTTAGCACCTTATTTTCAGATTACTTATTGTATCAGAAATATATTGTTTTTCTTTCAGTGCTGTGATTTTTAAGATTTTCTACATTCTTGAATGTAATCATTTTAAAATCTTGGTATCAAAATAGTTTTCAGAGGATCACCTCATTAATTTTATCATTGATGAATGGGAAAATAACAGCTATTCAAAGCTATGTCATTGGATCCACTTCTCAAGAATGCAAGTATACTGAATATCAAATAATCCGGAATACATTTGAGAAAAAGTATAGCCACTTTCAAAAAATTCATTCATCCAACAATTATTTCTGGAGTGCTATCCAGTTGCCAGTACTGTTCTTGGTGTTGGGGGTACCACGTAGAACAGAAGTCCTGCTTTCAGTGAACTTATACAGGGCATGTGGGGAGCAACTAGGGGTTTAAACACATGATTTTTGTGGTGAAATTATAAAAGTATTAATGCAAATATGTTGTCTTGACAGTCAGATATAATTACCTGTGCTCAAGAGGTAGAAATGATGATAAAGCAGTTGGGAGCCCAAATGGAACAATTACAAATGACTGTAAAAGCAAAGACGGCTGTCCCAACATCACTAGTCTTTGTAAGTGTTTGTCATCAACTTTGACCTTGTTCAAGAGTGAATATACTTTTAAGTCCTATAAAATTGAATCATTAAGTAGTTATAATTATATTTAACTACAAAAAATGTAATATTAGTTTTATACAAGTTGATCCTGTCTTCCATGATTATTTTGTAGATATATAGTATATAAAGAGAGGATTCCCTTGGTAGGCATTTGCTACTAAAGGAAATGCAGACATATATAATAATAACCATATTATGACTATTGGCTGTGGCAACAAAAATAATCCATAGTACGGTGTTGAAAATGTGTTCACAGTAGCTGGTTAGTAATTGCCTTTCGCAAAGAGGTGATATAACTTGTGACTTTCTTGAAAAGACAGGTAATGATCACTTTGCTTCCCAGTTATACTGACTTCTGATTATCTGTACCATATTATGGGCAAGTCTGAAAACCCCAAGGAGGTGTAAGATGCACATACAGTATTTTATAGAACCTTTTGAGGCTCTGATAATTTTCCATAATCATTCTCAGTATTTGGTTTTTAAAATCAAGAAACCAAAGGCTAAGTTTTTTCACCTATAAGTAGGCCTAATTAATGTTTTTGTTTGTTCTATAAGTCAATGACTTTTAATGCAAATAAAGTACACTTTATCTCACTGACCTAAAAATCTTTAACTTGTAGCTCACAAGACATGCCCCAAGCTGTATTATTAGACTTTTTGGGTTCTCTTAAATCATGATTGAGTCAGATAAGTCTCCTTGTAATGAGTCATATTTAGCTTTTTTTTTTTTTTTTTTTAAGAAGATATTTCCAGTTGACTGTTTGAGGTGAAGTACCCATAACTCTTTCTGCTTTCAGGCATGTCACAAAAAAGAAGGAAGTTTTATTTTCTCCAAAGTATGTCTTCTAGTTGTAGCCACAAGGTCATTTGTGGTGTCTACTGTTTGGAAATAGAACTAGCTGATCAAATGTGCTGGGGTTTTTTTGTTTGTTTTGTTTTGTTTTGTTTTGTTTTGTTTTTGAGTGAATTAACTTTATAACAATCCTACCAAAATAAAATGCTTTGAAATAAAATACAAGTTTATTTTCTCATAATTTATGAGCCAAATTTCTATCTAGTTTCTATTGTTTAACTTCATGAGACTTTTACTTGTCTTAAGAAATAATTTCTTTACAATTCATATTTATTTTCAAGATTACAGTGATTTACAATTTTATTAAAGTTATATTTTGAACATTTTTTTCTCTCTTCTTCAGCCCATCTTCATTTCACTTTCCAATCTGTGGAATAGCTTTCAGGATGAAACTGTTTTGATAAGTGTCCTCAGTAATTTAACTGCTCACCTTGAGCGATTTCTGGGAGCTCATGAACTACTGTTTCCTGAGAAAGTAATGCAAGATTTTCTTAAGGAAGTGACTGTAAAAACTGATGTGTGTAGGATGAAAGAACACATGGGTAATAGAAATCATCCAGTATTTCCTCCTCTTCTTAAAATTACCTCTAGAATAAAGTCACTAAATTCTTTATATTATATCATTTCTGATAAAGTATTAAACATCTTTTTTGATTGTAAGATAATATTCATTATTGAAAATGTGGAAAACAAAAAATATAAACCGAATATCTTACTATCCAGCAATAACCATTCCCAATGTTACAGTTAGTATTTTGGTTAACAATGATTTTCTGTGTTTACGTGTTTCTATTGTAGTCGCAGTGATTTTTATTATTGATTTATAATAGAAACGAATATTAATCCTTGCTATATTTGTGACAAATAAAGCTTTGTTTCTTTGGAATGCTATATGTCATATATCCATCTTAGATTCAGGTTGAAATTTATAAATCAATCAATTTTATCCTTGTAAAATTAAGTGAGCTTATTTTAGACCCTTTAAGAGATACATTGATTCCTTAAAGGCTGTCTTTGTCAATAAATTTCTTATTACTTTTTTGTTCTCTCCTATCTTAAAGACAATTTAAAATTCATAAGAAATGCCAAAATAGAGGCTGGGACTTGAGTTGTTGCCTAATAAGAAAGTTTTCCTAGAAAATGAAATTAGATGATTTACTCTCTAAATTTCCTTTTCAAATTCTGTTTTTGTAAAAGCGGAAAATAAAAATATAGCAGCAGATTCCATTCTTAAAGAATTAGAATACATAAAATTAGAAACCAAATTCCAAGAGACTCAAAAGCATGCTTCCAGTTTTAGTTTTTTCTACTGATTTCATTTTATTAAAACAGCATATCTGTGTAATTACTAAATCAAATTGAGAAGTTGAAGTCACTTCAGCAGTAAATACTAAACTCATCCATGTAAGACAAGTTTACTTGCTACTTAGATTTAGATGTGTTGTTTCCCACCATACATCAAGACTTCATATTCCCTAGAGCACTATTTGTCAAGATACTGCTCCAGTGAATTGGGAGCTTAATTTACACTTGCCACATGTCATCATTGTTCAAGGCTTTCAGGCATATCAGGATAAAGAAGGAAGGTTTATTTTCTCCAAAGCATTTACTTTTAAATTGTGGCCACAAGGTCATTTGTGGTGTCTGCTGTTTCGATTAGAACCAGACACAGAAGTATAGTAGGATTGCGAAAACTAAGAACTTCGGAGATCAATGTTTTATACATGCATGATTTTATTTGTGTAAAAAGATGAGTCAATTTGCTTATCAAATGTAAATAGGTAATTAGAACATGAGGAAGAATTTTTAAAAGTTAAAGAACAAATATTGTTCATCTTGTTATCAAAATTATTATAGTAAGAGATATACCTTCTCTTTTTCTGCTCAGAACATTCTCAACTGCTTCAAGAAGAAACAGTCCTATTCAAAGCATTTTGCTGCCTAGGATAGAAAACTAGGCCATCTTGGGCAAAGTTGACCTGTTGCTGCTTTAATCACATGGCAGTTAGTCGCTTCTCATTTTCTTGGGTCGTTTACACTTATCATTGAATAAACTTTTTCTTGTCCTCCTCTATTTTAGCAGATAGAGTACATCTGGTGGATTTCAGAAAACAAGAGTGGCTTTTCCCAGAAACAACAGCAAATTTTGATAAATTGTTAATTCAGTGTCGAGGATTTTGTCCTTACACATTTGCTACAGCAGATGGCCTTCTCCTTCCAGGTACATCATTGGGAATAGCATTGCTTCCTGTACCCAGATTTTTCTTTAAATGAAGTGCTGTCATTGTCACTTATTTACTTTTTATTTTATTTTTGGGTGGTTCCTTGGCTGGGAATCGAACCCAGGCCATGGCGTTGAGAGCACCAAAGCCTAGCCAGTGCACCACCAGGGAACCCCACTTATTTACTTTTTAAAACTTGGTGGTGAACTAAGAAAGGAGCTACAAAGATGATCCAGACAAAGTGTTCACCTTTGAAGTGCTCACAGTATAATCTGGTAGATTGACATAAATAAGAAATTATAATAAAAATGATAAGTGATGGAATGTGTATCTAATGAGATATGGATACTACGGTATTGTAAACAGGGCTGACTCATATGCCCAATGAAGGACTCCCGAAATGTATCATGATGTTACCAAAATATGTCGTCTTCCAAACTAATTACTTGAGAGAGCAGCACTAATTTGACTGATATGTGTATTTAAAAAATTCTTTGTCACTTTATGGTTATATTCCACTAACATAGATCAGGATTTCTTTGTAAGGCAGAAAACACTAAGGAAATGGCCAATTTCTTATCAAGTAAAATTTCTCCTGATAGTACTAGAGCTTTTCCAAAACAAATAGTAAATCAGAAATAATTGACAACATGGATGGATCTTGAAATTATCATGCTTAGTAAAATAAGTCAGACAGAAAAAGTCAAGAACAATATGACTTCATATGTGGGATATAAAACTGAAAGCCACATACAAGACAACAAGCAAGTAGAAATTATAGACACAGACAACAATTTAGTGGTTCACAGAGGGTAAGAGGGGAGAGGAGATGCTGGAGAGGGTAAAGGGGGTCAAATATGTGGTGGTGGATGAGGACTGACTCTGGGTGGTGTGCACACAATGCAATATACAAATGATGTGAGATAGAATTGTACACTTGAAACCTATATAATTTTACTAACCCTTGTCACCCCAATACATTTAATAAAAATTAAAAGAAAGAAAGGAATTGAGATGCAATAAGTTATTATCCAGAATGTCCTGGTGAATTGGGAATAACCAGAAGTTGGCTAGGGCTGGAGTGAAAACAGCTTGACAAGATTGTTTCTTATTTACCTTATACCATTAGTCCCCTCCTTGCTTTTCTTCTTTCTTATTTCTTCTCTTTATTTCTTCAGTTCTATTTCACAGTTTGATATTAATTTTTTCATTACAAAGTATTTTTGGGATTGTGTGTATATACACAAATGGACTCAGTTTTTATGGTATTTAATTTTTCATAATGGGAGTAGCGAAAGGTTTGTCATGGAAACTGAGAAAAGTGTTCTGAGGCTCCTGTAAGGGTCATGGACTCTGGGGAGAAAACCAACAGAGCCATGAAGAAGTAAGAAGCAATTGAATGCAGGTGGTTTTTTCTTCTCTTTCCTCTTTTCCTTCCTTCCTTCCTTCCTTCCTCCCTCCCTCCCTCCCTCCCTCCCTCCCTCCCTCCCTTCTTTCCTTTTCTTCCCTCCCTCCCTCCCTTCCTTCTCTTCCCTCCCTCCCTCCCTCCCTTCCCTCTCTTCTCTTCCTCCCTCCTTTCCTCCCTTCCTTCAGTCCTTCTCCACAAATAAGCATGGAAGGGAGTCATGAGAAACACAAGCAGAGAGACATGGATGTGTGGTGATGACAGCAGTAGCAAGATGTGCTGGAAAAGCTATGGGCTCGGATTCAGGAGAGCCTGGGTTTTCGTCCATTTGTAGCATTTGTGACCTGAGCAACCAGCAAATGTCATGCCTTCTGCGGACTTCAGTCACCGAGTCAGAAAACGGTGATGGACCAACTAGGGAATCTGGTCTGTGCCAGCTTCCACCTGCTGTGATTCCAAGAAAGAGAGAAATAGGAAGCTAGACGGGGCCGTGGGGCGTGGGCGTCAGAACCCTCCCTGAGCAAGCGAGGCCTGCCACCCCGTTTCTGCCTGCGGTCTCTGCTCTACCCCCACGTGGCTTCCTGGGCGCCGGCACCCTGCCGCGCCCCCGGGGCCCGCAGCGCACTTCCCTCTTTCCAGTCCGGACCGGGACTGGACCGCAGGGCGTAAATGCTAAGGTGACCTGTGGCTTCCTGTGTGGGCCTGTTCACATGGCTTCACTGACTTCATTGCTTACCACTCTTCGCTGTTCCGGCCCTATTGGCCCTCTAGCTGTTCTTGAACATTCCAAGATCGTTTTCACCTCAGAGCCCTTGCGCTTCCTGCCCCGCCTACTGGAGAGCGGCAGGTCGTGCCCCTGGTTTTATTCAGCCTCCCCTGCTGCTCCGGTTTACACACCCACCTCATCCTCCTCGCTCTTACCGGGTTCCGCCCGCTTCGTTTGTTTTCCTGTAGCACTGCTCACTTCTGGCCTATGGTATGCAGGGGCCGACACGTGGGAAACAGAGGCATTTATGGCTGGACTTTTCTTTTTTTCTGCACAGACCTAGTATGTGTTGATTTGGTGAAAGCAGGGGTTTTGGTTTTTTTTTCGTATCCTCAGTGCCAAGAACAGGGTCAATAAGTATTTGTTGAATAAATGAAAGAACAAATAAGTAATAGAGTATTACTGTTTTCTATATAATTCCTATATATTACATGGATATTTAATAATCCATATTATATATAGTATCTTTCACAGTGAGAAATACTTTCTGACATGCAAACTTATATTTTGGAAAAGATGTCCCTTTTTTTTTTTTTTTTTTTTAGTTTCTACAGAATTATTTTTGAAACAATGCTTATATTTATTAATAGTTTAAGGAGATTTGAAAAAACTGCCAGATGACTACATGGCTTCTCATAAGAGATCTTTAAACACCTTATATCTGGACAGTGAAATATTTTTATATAAAATCATGCTTTAAAATAAATATGTATAAAATTAGTTATTTTTAATATGAATTTCAATAAAATATAATTTAACAAGATGTATAATTTAACATTGTTAATTGTAATATTTTAGCAAAATAAAAACATTGAGTGATAGGTTAAACATGGAGTATATTGGAGATGGTTTGATGAGCACGTTACAGACACAGAATCACTTAGTATTTTAGCTCATTCAATTCCTTTTCTGAATTTTCAGGAAATCCAGCAATTGGAATTTTGAAACATAAAGAAAAGTATTACACTTTCAATACCAGAGATGCTGCATATGCATTTGCGGAAAGCCCTGAAACTTACATTGATATAATCAGAGAAAAGGCCAAAAAGAATGCAGAATTAATTCAGCTACTGGAACTTCATCAACAGTTTGAAACCCTCATTCCATATTCTCAGGTAAGCAGGGTCAGTAGTTTTAAAATTTATGACATTTAAAAGTATAGTTATTTAAAAAGTTTTGTTTTGTTGTACATTGGTTCCCAAGTCCAGGCAGAGACAGGATCAGATGAAGACATTTACAGGCTATCTGAAAGGGGTGCACATCTGAATAGCTACAAATAATGTTTATCTGTAATCTGTTATCTGTAAATGTGCATTTTTTACAAATATTAATTACAACACTCCATTTCTTTAGATGAAAGATGGTGACAAACATGATATAAAACCAATTACAAAAAATGAAACAAGCACACAGACAGAGACACATATACTGCCACCAACAATTGTGAGATCATATGAGTGGAATGAATGGGAATTAAGAAGAAAAGCTATAAAATTGGTTTGTAATAATATTTTCTAAAATTCCTGATAGGCTAGGAAACTTTAACTTTGTTACTTACAGAGTTGTTAAATTATTTTTATAAAATAGTGAGTTATACAGAGTTTTTTGCTAACCTAAAAATAATTAGCATAATTTACAATTTGCCAGCTTTACATTGCAAGATTGTTTTCTAATTTTAAGTATATATTGAAATCCAGAAGCATGAAACTACTTTCAAATTATATGAGCCAGTAATTAGAACAATAGTTGCTATCTCTTTTCTATTTCTGTCTCTGTCCCTAGCTCTATCTCTACCTATCTCTATCATCTCATCTCTTTATTAATCTATATAGGTATAATTTATATACTAATCTATGAGGTGCTAATATTTAAAGCACTCCCAACGTCCTCTAATCATTTTAAGTATACCTTTGTCTTTTTTGAACTTTTGTTGAGGAACAGAATGTTACTTCTGTTTTATCACAGATTTTGTCCCCTTTTTACAGTCAACATGTCCTCTCCAGACACTGGGCTCTCTAGTTCTTCTGGTTCTCAGTCATCTTCATCACAGTAGGTGCTTACCCCTAAAGCCTGTCTTTGAACCTTTCATCCCTATTGAATCAATGGAATTCCACCCACTTGGCTTATTTACAGTATCTTGTCATTTTAAATAATTATTTACAGTATGAAGGAAACAAACACTTTTATAACTGTAGCTTTTTCTCAGTATATTTTAGCCACCCCTTTAACTGAAATCAGGCGTGGAAATAAATGAAGATTACGCAAATAAGAACAGAGGCTGTTGATTCAGAGCTTGCTATAGTAAGGGAGTCAGCCACCATCACTTCCCACTGGCAGAGACTCAGGGCAGGGAGAGGGTGAAAAAACTATATGAAAAAAGGGAGGGCTTCAGGTGGGCTCTGACTGGAGGTTTTTGACATGGGGAGACTGGAGGCGGGCATGTGATTGATTTGGCTTCTCTGGTTAGTCCTGAGTTAGAGTGTGGGCTGGGCATTTCAATAGAGAAGCCAGCCGAATCCTGACTCTTCTGGGCCAAGACTGCTATAGCTACTGAAGTTGTGGTTTGGCTTCCTGGACTGGTTGCTGCAGAGATTGTGGGTCAGTGTCCTATTGTCACACAAGGTCTAGAGACTCTAGCCTTTGTTTATACATTCAGTCTCTCACACGCTTTCCCCTCACCACATCATTTCCCTTGCCATCCTCTCTGGTGGCAGCTTTTTACAAAGTCCCTTTGTTTCTTGGAATGAGGAAGGTTCAGCATCATGGTACATCTTCTAGATCTTTTTTCCACTAGCATTCCTATCAATTACTCTCCTGTAGTTCTTGAAAATCCCATCCCCCATATTGTTTTCTGTATCTGCTAAACTCACTTGAACTCATCGTGTGTGTGTGTGTGTGTGTGTGTGTGTGTGTGTGTGTATACTGGGTAACACATATATTCCACTGCCTTGTTCTTCAGGAGCTAATGGTCTATGAAGTAGCACTGATGCACTAAAAATATTTAAGAACCTCTTGCTAAATGGTATAACAGAAGTGACATAGAAATTCTACTAAGTTGACATTTTAGATTGGTTTTGAGATACAAATAGGCAAAGAAGAGGGGAATGATGGTTGGATAGGATATGAGAAGTAGAGGTGACAGCATAGGTCTGGACTGGAAATTTTAGAACAGGGTATTCAGTGGGACTGAACTTCATTGTCACTGAACCTTCTCTTCTCCTTTCCCCCTTCCACTTCATCCTGATCGCCACCTTAGACTTAATTACCCCTAGAATTATGTTGAATGCCAGGCGCTCCCCAAATATTACCAACACAACCTGTTCATGAGACAAAGCTAAAAGCCAGGAGGGAAACCATCACTTTAGCAGAACTTTGGTAGTGTCTCAGAGGGGGGACAGCAAGGTCAGAATTTATTGAGAATTTAAAGTTTGGTTGACAGGAGGGGTAGGTTGGGGGGTAGGATGAGGGCTTGAATTGGGATGGGTAAGTGTGAAAAAGCAGTCCAGCATTGATGGAAATAGCAAGGTAATTTTTGAGTCAAGGGATGCAAAGAATCCTAGGGCCTAATCTACATGTTAATGCTTACTACTGAAGAATTGATGCATCTTTCAGGATGCTCTGTAATGAACAGTTATTTGCTTTTATGAAAGCCTCTTGGAATAGTAAAATTATGCTAATGAAGACAATGGAATAGTAAAGTGCTATTAATGTAGACAGAAAGCTGTATGTGAGGGAAGTAGTTTTGGTTCTCAGTCACCTGCAGTATCTCAAACTCTGAAATGTTCCCTCTAATTCCAAGTCTCTCCTTCTTAACTCACATGCTATAATGCCTTCTGAAGTTTTTCCTGGACTCTACTATAACCTCAGTAGCTCCTATTGTTTTTATAAGCTCCTCCATGTCTCTCAGGCTGAGTAATCTATTTAACTTCATGTTTACTCTAGTAATCCATAAAAGGAGCAAGGAAAATGTAGAATAATGTAAAATATATTTTGAAGACCTCAGAGCATTTTGTATCAAAAGTCTGGGGAGAAGCCCATTTAAATAAGACAATAGAAAGCTTAAATTTTGTCTTTATAAAAGTAAACCAAGAATGGTAGAAAAATCCAAGTTGTATGAATGTCAAAGTACAGTAATGAAAAAATTAGATTATATTAACAAATAATTAAACTCACTGTAAATTTGAACCTGTATATTATTTAATTAATTGAGTCAATTTTCATTATTTATTCTTCTACTTCTTGGCAAAGGATATTTATTTTGTATTCTAGATTTCCTAATAGTCTAATGTTTTGTAGAAAAATGCTATGTTATAAGACTGACTTCTTTGTGGCTTGAGAAAAAAATAGGCAGATATTAACTGGTATCTAATAATATCTTATATCATTTGTTCTTTAGAGAAATGTTCATTACCGTGTATCCTCTTTCTACTTAGGCCAATTTGCGTCGGAAAGTTACTCACTCGGTACAAACTAATCTTAGTCACATGAGAAGAGACAATTGTTCACAGGTGTATTCTTCCAAGGATGCCAGCACGCAGTCCATGAGGGAAGGCAGCACCGGAGTGCCCAGGCCCCAGGTTTATGTAGCTGGTCTCCGCCAGGACCGCACCAAAGCCACCTGTGTGGTCAAGGTGAACTTGACAAGAGCTGTTGACGAAACCTAGTTAGGAACCATATTTTAAAAATAGATATCACCAAATTATGAACAATGACAAATATTTAAAAGTATTTTTATATCCACGAAATTTAGCAATTTCACATTTATTGGTTGTGCAAATTTTTTTGGATCCTCATTTATATTCACTGTCAAACTGCTACAAAAAAACTTAAAAATGGTTTTCTATGACACATTTTTCATTCCATTAAAATTGAAAAGTTAAACTCTGTCCATTCATCTTTTATTTGTTAGAAAATGTTTGGCAGCATTAAGACCGAAATTGTGATGCCATTTAGATGTTAATATAAAAGTATGATGACTAGGATGGTTTATTTCTAAAATCGTATTTAGTGTTAAACATTAAAAATTTAAAACCTAGACATATTTTTAGCTTCATTAGCTGTTATTAAGTGTTAACATAGTTTAAATTGATATACACAGTCCTCTATTAGCCGTGGTTTTCACTTTCCACCCCTTCTGTGACCCTCGGTCAACTGTGATCCGAAAATATTAAATGGAAATTCCAGAAATAAGCAATTCATAAATTTTAAATTGCATGTCATTCTGAGTAGCATGATGAAGTCTTGCGCGGTCCTGCTCCATCTTGCCCAGAACATGAATCATCATCCCTTTGTCCAGCATATTTATACTGTACAATAGTACTATAAGATATTTTGAGAGACCACATTCAACTTTCATTATAGTATATTGTTACAATTATTTTATTAGTTATTATTTTGAATCTCTTCGTACTGTGCCTAATTTGTAAATTAAACTTTATCATAGGTATGTACAAAGTCTGACAATTAAGTTCTCGTGCACTAACGTTGGCAGCACTGTACAAACAACATGGTGAGGTGTCATAACCTCGGTGTATCTGTGTCTCACAGCCGTGTTTGTGTCGATGTGCGGCCGTGTCTTGCTGAGTGGTGTTCATTATTGTTGTGCTTTTGTGTGCCGTTGTGAGAATGTCGGAGCTTGAATTAGAGCAATGAACAAACATTAAACTTCTTATTAAACTTGGCAAAAGTGGAAATGAAAGCAGGGACATGTTAGTTTATGGGGATAATGCTAGGAAGAAAGTGTACACACGGATTAAACATTTTTCTGAGGGGAGAGAGTGTCACTGATGAAGAGAGGTCAGGGCGACTAGTAACAAGCAGAGCTGATGAAAACATTGCAAAAATTTGTCAAATTGTGCGTCAAAGTAATCAGCTGACTGTGAGAAGCATAGCAGACCAAGTAACACTGATAGAGAAACAGGAAACTCTTAACTGAAAATCTTGACATGAGAAAAGTATGTGGAAAAGTGGTCCTGAAACAAAGCATCAAAGTGCACAATGGAAGTCAGCCCATTCTCCACAACTGAAAAAGTTCCGTCAGTCCAAATCAAGAGTCAAAACAATGTTGCTAACATTTTTTGATATCAGAGGGACTGTTCATTATGAATTTGTACCAACTGGACAAACAAACAAGTTTACTATTTGGAATTGCTGAAAAGGCCACGTGAAAAAGTTAGACTAAAACAACCTAAACTCTTTTTGCCAACAACTCATGGCTCTTGCATCACAACAATGCACCAGCTCACACGGCACTGGCTGTGAGGGAGTTTTAGCCAGTACACAAATAACTGTATTGGAACACCCTCCCTACTAACCTGATCTGGCCCCCAGTGACTTTTTTCTTTACCCAAAGATAAAGGAAATATTGAAAGGAAGACATTTTGATGACATTCAGGACATCAAGGATAAGAAGATGACAGCTCTGATGGCCATTCCAGAAAAAGAGTTCCAAAATTGCTTTGAAGGGTGGACCAGGCGCTGGCATTGGCACATAACTTCCCAAGGGGAGTACTTCAAAGGTGACTGTAGTGATATTCAGCAATGAGGTATGTAGCACTTTTTCTAGGATGAGTTCGCGAACTTAATGGTCATACCTCATATGCAGAGGAAAAAGCATGGTATATATAGGGTTTGGTACTATTGAGGTTTCAGGGGTGTTGGCATGTATTTCCTGTGGATAAGGTGGGTACTACTGTATAATAAGTTAGAACTTTTGGTTCTAATTCCTGCTGCCTTATGGGTCTTCCTTTGCTTTATTTGTCTGACCCCATAGGTAGTTGTATTTAGGGAGGGCCTCTGTGAGTTACTGATAGTTAAATTTTAGAGGTGTGATTTTATTACTCTCTTGCATACTTCTAATACCAACTCATGGATAAGAAAAGCTCCCAGGTGGAGGGACTGTTAAACCTGCTTTAATAGCTAGGGGGTCTTTCATATTTAGCATGTTTTTTCTGCATAAGTGACTTTTTACAAAGGTATTTGTATAATTTGTTTTCTATATAGGTTAAATGTTATTGTAATATGAATATGCTTCAAAATCCATTTTCCACAGATTTTTATAAAGCTAAACTTCAAACCAACCTACTTTCAAGGTTTCATGATTTTCATACCTATAGTTTAAAAATGATGTTAAAGATAGGCTGGCTGGCTGCTGAGGCAAGACCTGGGGTCAGGGGATTGAAGGAGGTGGATGGTTATAGTTAATACTAAGTGTTGCAAATTCAGAAGTTTGATTTTATCTGTCGTATCAACCCTCATTCAACTCTGCAAGAGTCCTAAACACAGAAAAGAATAATCGATAGGCCATAGTTTGGGATTATAATGTTAAGGCCAACAGTAAAATTGCCAAGTGTTTATAATACCAAATATAATACAATTTGAAAAGCTAAAATTAACATTAGAAAGTTTCCTCGTAAGTACAACAGAATCAGAATATGGAAAGCTAGCTCAAATGGTAAACTCAGCCTCTCCGAGGATCTCCACTGTCTATCAAGCCACATTGCTCTCTAAAGATTTCCAACCACCTATTGGATCCAATGTCAGATGGTCACCCCCATTTCAGTAGGTCACAGGCTAAACTCATTTTTTCTGCCCAACTTGTTTCTCCCTCTGTGTATTGCCTTCTGTGGTCAAAGGTAGCACCATCTACTCAGTAGCATAAATTAAAAACGTCATGATTGCCTTTATCCCACAGCCCCTACATATAATGATTCATCAAGCCCTGTTGATTTGACTTGAATTTTCTTTGGGATTCATGCCTTCCAATTCTCACCACCACCGCCATCATTTATGACTTAGTCCTATTACCTGATTCACTGGCAGAATATTTTAACACATACATCTGATTGTTTCAGCTGACCCCTCCCGCCAAGCTCCTCTTCCCTTGCATAACAATGTACCAAGACTCTTTTTCATTACCTAGGCGATAAAGTACAAAACTCCTTCACATATTTTCTAAGACTTTTCAAAGTATATCCATTTATTTTCTAGTTTCATTTTCTATCCCTTTCATGCTGTCTCCACAAACTATTCATATTAGGTGAATTGAACCAAAAATCTTCAAATATGTCATGGTCTTTAATACCACCACCCTCTGCTCTTGTTTTTCAGTCTGTCACTTGGAATGTACTCTACAGACACCCCCATGAAGTTCTCTTTGTCGTCTAACAGCCTGATTAGATTTTACCTTTTTAGTGATGGCTTTTTCCTGTCACCTTTGTGAGAATTAATTGCTTTTTCCTTTGGATTTTCACTGGATTTTATTATTCATTCCTCACCTCACCATCCTTTGGCAACCATCAGCTTATTCTCTGTATGTATGGGTCTGTTTCTGCATTGCTTTGTGTATTCATTTATTTTGTTTTTTAGATTCCACATATAAGTGAGATCACATGGTATTTGTCTTCCTTTGTCTGACTTATTTCATTTAGCATAATAACCTCTAAGTTTGTTCATGTTGTTGCAAGCAGCAGGATCTCATTCTCTTTTATTGCTGAGTGTGTGTGTGTGTGTGTGTGTGTGTGTGTGTGTGTCTGGATACTTTCTGGACAGTGCATGTATATGTATATACGTATATATGTATATATGTATATATGTAAACGAGGGTTGTCCATTTGTATATGCCACATCTTCTTTATCCATTCATCTATTGATGGACATTTAGGTTGCTTCTATATCTTGGCTATTATTAGTAATTTGCAGTGAACATGGAGGAGCATATATCTTTTCGAATTAGTGTTTATTTTCTTTGGATAAATACCCAGAAGTGGAATTGCTAGGTTATAAGGTAGTTTTATTTTTAATTTTTTTGAGGAATCACCATACTGTTTTCCATAGTGGCTATACCAATTTACAGTCCCACCAACAGTGCACAAAGGTTCCTTTTCCTTTACATCCTCACCAACACTTGTTATTTGTTGATTTATTGATGACAGTCATTCTGACAAGTGTGAGGTGGTATCTCACTACTTTTAATTTGCATTTCCTCTTTGGAGAAATGTCTGTTGAGGTCTTTCCCCCATTTTTTATTTGCATTTAATTATTTTTTATGTTAAGTTGTACGAGTTCTTTATATATTTTGGTTATTAATCCTTTATCAGGTATATTATTTGTGAGTATCTTCTCCCATTCAATAAGTTGTCTTTTCATTTTGTTGATGGTTTCCTTTGCTGTACAAAAACTTTTTAGTTTGACGTAGTCCCATTTGTTTATTTTTTCTTGTTTCCCTTGCTCAAGGAGATATATCCAATATTTACACTCTTATAGCACTTAAATAGGTATATATGTGTTTATCTGTATTCTCCCTGTTAGATTATAATTTTCTTGAGATTTGAACTGTGTTTTAGTCATTTTTATATCTCTAGCATTTGTATAGTATCTTGTTGGATGAGTGAATGAAAGGACGAACTGGAAGCAGGGGTACTGGTTGAGTGATTATTTTAATAGTCAAGGTAGGAGCTGATGAGTTCAGCAGCAAAGTAGTTATTGGAAAGGAAGAGAGAGAAAATAGAGAATAAAAGAGAGATTACTTTTTGGGAAGTGATAGATAAGTAGGGTTGGTATAGCTTTTGGAGGACTTTGAAAGCCAAGAAGAAAAATATGTTGCTTTCCTGTAGGATATAAGAAAACAATGCAGATTCTTGAACAGAAGATTGATTGTGGGAGAGCAGCAGTACAGGAGTCAGGGCTATGGCTAGAAAGCTGTTGCAAGAACCAGGGCATGTGATAATGGATGGCGTGAAGGACCAAATATGAGATTTAAGGAATGTAATGTAACACCTCAGGAAAGGGTAGGGGAAAAAAATCAAAGTATGGCTTCAGGGTTCTTGACCTAGGAGACCAAGAATAATTGGAAAGAGGAACTGGTTGATCAAAAAAGATAATATGTTCAGACTGGAAAATATATGTTTAAGGGATGACAGAAATAGTGAGGCAGAGTTGACTGGAATTTGAGCTGAAAAAGATCATTTGGGAGGTCAACTCCAAGAGAAAATGAGATACAGGAACTAAAAAAGGAAGCAGAGGCAAGGGAGAGTTAAGCTCAAATAAGAAATGTTTATATATTGATGATTATTACTCATGTTTAACTCTCCTAGTCCAGACACTAAATTTACAGGGTCTCCTTGTATTTTATTATTTTCTCAATTATAACATGCAACAATTCTTCTAGCTTGTCTTTAATAATACACCATAAGGAAGAATTATTCTAAAATAACAATGACCTAGCAAATTGGTTTTGAATGTTTTGCTAGGTCATTGTTATTTTAGAATAACTCTTCCCTATGGTGTATTACTATGAGAGTAATATGTTTAAACTGTCATGGAAATAGTTATGTTGAGGTATCTTCTCTTGTCTACATGTTCTTTATGGTTAATGATTTATTATACTTTAAACCTTAGCACTTTTAATAATCTATTATATAGCTAACATATTTGAATTTATAACCTCCTTAAGCCTTTTGGTATTTGCTTACTGCACAGCCTTTTTGTTTAAGTTCATCCTTTTACTTTATTACCAATAGATATAGTACTGGGTTTCCTTTAATCAATTCATTGATACTAGGGTAGGTCTCATGCATGAGCAAAGATGAAGTGAGCAGGGTATCAAGGCAAATACGGCAGCTTGATAGTGACAGTTTATCAGGAATAAGATAGGGTCTCAAATGGCAATAAAAATAGCTGCTTGAAGCACTGTAATCTTAGCTCATTATCAGGCAAATTACCTTGTGGTTCACATGTTGAAGACTGATGCTTTTTGCACTAACCAGGATTGTGCAGAAAGCTAGGCATACATAAAAGAAACACAGTAAGCCAATATTTTCTCCTCCAAGACTTAGGATAATTCAAAATGGGAAAGGAAAAAATAGTTCAAACTCAGAATGTAAATATTTGCTTATCCATTCACTGGGCTGGGATAACAAACAGAAAAGACAGCTGTAAATTTAACAGGAAATATTACTACTTCCCAGGATATGCTGTAAACTACTAATAACAACCCCCTCTTTTGAATATCTACTGTCTCACTGAAAAATTTTGTTCTCTACAATCACACACTATTAGGAACCTTGCTGTTGAAATTCTATCAGTGAGAATGAAACACCCGACTCTTGCTCAGAGGATATAAATCACTTTGACAAAGCAGCAGCCTCAATTTCCAACCTAGGTGCAAAGCCTTTATTTAAGGGGCTCCTGGACACAACAGTCTACATCTATACTAATTTCATAGTTTTCAAGAAACAAGATTCGGAGGCTAGTCTGTAGTCCAAATCTGATATTGATCTCATACATATAGCCCGGCTTTGAATCTATCAAAACACTGCTTCCTTTAAATTTTGCCTAAATCCATTGTTCCTCCAGATTCTGTAACTGTCTCTTCCTTTGTTTTTGAAACATCCCATGGTTCCTCTGGGGTGCAGTTTCCTTCACTGGAATGGGTCAATGATCCTGACTCTATCTGACTATATAGGTTTTGTCCCTGGTGGTCTTGGACTGATCAGGTTAGGACAAGAGGCATCAAAATCTAGTCTAATCAAGGTTCATGCCAATGGAGTAGAAAGTCTTCGCAGGCAATGAAAATTTGTAACAAAAGTAGGGTTCGGCAGCCTGATATGTTAATTAAACCAGAAATGCCACAAAAAATATGTCCTGACAACCTTTTACCACCACTTGAATTGTGACCGGTGTGTGTGTATGTGTGTGTGTGTGTGTGTGTAATACCATTTTCCACCAGGAGGTACCACAGTTCCTTGAAGTGTAGTGAATCGCAGGACCTAGGACACAGAAAAATTCAGATTGTCCTGGAACCTCTTGTTGCCAGAAATAAAAAATGCTTCAAAAATCTTGTGCAGGCTTGCAAGGGCAATATTGGGGTATTTGAGTGTCTAAAGGAAAATACTTAATTAAAGTAAGTTGAGGCTATATGATATTCCAAAATGGAAAGAGATAAACGATACAAGGCAGTATTTATAAAACGAAAGAACAGATGATAGAATATTTTAATTTTAAAAATTAATTTCAGGAACACCTATGAGTTTTTTTTAAGTGTACGAGTATATATAAGAACACACAGTGGGGAAATGAATAATTCCACAAGTGGGAACTGCACCAATTACAGGAAGAGGTGACTAGCACTAGTGAGCACACATAGAGCCAGGTAGAGGGAAGGTCCAAAAGTGCTTCAAAATGGGATTAATCACATGTCTGACTCTACAAAGTCAACTGTGCTCTCTTGGGAGCCTCTCCTAATATTAATGTGATGCCAATAAGGCATCCAATATTAATAGACTAGATAAATCTGTATGTATATCTAACGATAAGACAATGGTATATAACATTAGCCACTCAAACCTTTAAAAAGTCATTTTGAGGAAAGATCATTCTACAGAAGATGTAGGCTGCTGGGCATCTCAGAATCTTGTACCCCTGTTACTTTGAGGACTGAGGTACCTTTAAAGTATTTTAAACATATTTTAAAGCCATTCATTTTGCCAATGAATTATTTCTAACATTGCATGCTAATTAACATCCTCTAGTGAAAGTGGAGATTTAGCAGTTGAAATAAATGCCTGTTGACGTCTAATATTTTTGAAACCCCTTTGTTGTGCGAAGCTCATGTAGTTAGAATGTCTGGCTAGGTAAATATAATCAATGATAATCATGAAATTAGGACACAGGCACAGGCAAAAGACTTCTGAACAATATGTAATATAAATTACGTTGTTTAAGAGGTAAAAATAGAAGAGAATAAACGAGCTGGAAGAGCTGGAAGTTGCAACGGTGCCCAAAGTATTGTTTGTTACAAGTTCTGAGAGCTTCTGTAATAGCTCTGAGTCAAGAATCACTAAGCCTAACCCAAATTCCTTACTTGCCGGCAAGTTTCGTTGGTGAGGACTACAATTCCCAGGAGGCAATGCTCCGCTGCTTGTCTCCGCTTCCTTAGCGGGCCAGAAGTTGTAGTTTATAGAACGACGCACTTGTTTATAGAACGAGTTTTACGCACTTGTCAGTAGGGACTCGGGCGTAAAGGCCTGTCCTTCATCCGGGTCGTTTCATTTATGGGCTTGGCTCGGATTCCTGAGTCTAAGTGCTTCTCTGGGCCCGAGACCGGCTGACGGTCGGCGGCAAGGCGCTCTAGGCTAGGCGGTTTTCGTCTCTATGACCACAGGAGGCGGTCCCCGTGTCCTGCGTAGGGAACGCCTAGTGGGCGCGTGTCAGTTCCGTGCGGGGTTGTCGGGGGAACGATGGCTGCCACAAGAGGTGAGGCTGGGGGCCGCCGGGACAGGAGATTCCCGCGGGGGGCGGTGGCTGGCGAGTGTCAGCGCTTACCCCACCTGTCGTTGGCCGAGCATCCGTGGGGCTCCCGCGAGGCTCCGGAGCTAGGCTGAGGCGTCGGGCTTCAGGAGTTTGTGTTGAGCTGCTCTCGGCTGCGTCCGCGCCGCCGCTTGTCAGGGCAGCAGGGGGCAGCCAGCCTGCCACTGCGGCTGCCTTCCCCGCTCCTGCTTCTATGAACTGATAGTGGGTGGGAACCGAATTCAGACAGGCTCGGGCTGCGGCGGACCTGGAGAGCAGCCGGGGCACGGATCCGGGTTGGAACTGCATCACCCAGCGGGAGGCAGGACCTTTTTCCGCCCCGGCCAGGGTCACCACGGCTGCCGTCTCTTCTGCGCCTTCTGCGTTGAGATGCTTGGAGGCTTAAGGGTAGGCTCCGGTGCAGAGCCTAAGAAGCGTCTGGTCCATATAACAGCCAGTAGAAACATCTTTGGGGCTTTAAAATGGCACAGAAACCGTAACGAGATGGAGAAAGCAAGCAGTCATTAACGGGGTTCCTCCCAAGGAGAATGCTGTATGTGGTTGGAAGGAACAAACATTTTGATATTTTGGGTGGAAGGTGAGATTCACCCTCATCTACGCAGGGAAGGCACATTAGAGTAATTCAGTTCGATGACTAATTGCCATTGTATGAGGGTGAGCCTGATGACCTCCGCAGCCCTTTTGTTTTGCTGAGTGGCGTAAGTAAGGACCAGAGCTGAATTTCAGGAACATAGATTAGTAGCTAGGAGAGGCTAGGCGACACCAGAGTCTTCACCCTTGCCCCATAGAGCACCTGGCTTCACCTCTGAATAAATGTTGAGCAAATATTTAAAGAATATCTTTTCCATGGGTGCCAAATTATTTTCCTGGTTGGAGAGTCCGCATTTGTCATTTAAGCTTTGCCCAGAGTGTTGCCTGTAGTTTCATATGCTTCTTTTATGCAGTCTCCCATTTCAAGTAAGTCCAAATAAAGGCTATTTTTTTTCTTTTGTAGCAACACAGGAAATGAAGGAAAAAGAGTTGTTTTGATAACTAACAGAATGGGAACAACATGATTAATGATGAGCAGAACTTAAAAATTAAAGGAATTAAGTCATAATCTGAAATAGTTGTAACAATTTATGAGTTTAGGGTATTGCTTACACATTTTTGTTATGCCTTGGTCATGTTATAAGTCTTACATGCCCACTAGAAATGTATAATCTTAACAAAAATACAGGTACCATAGCTTCCTGGTATTCACAAAAGATTTGGAGCTTGCTGAATTTCCAAGTTCTCAGGTGTTACAAATAATGCCCCTTCTAAAATACAGTGAAATATGTATAACTGAAAAAAAATAAAAGTGTAAATTTCTTTGGGGGGGCGGCATTTTCCACGCAGAAACAAATAATGTGTAGGAGCTAATGGGAACTTTGTGAGAAACAGAAAACAATACAGATAGATTAGTGTACCAATGTGCCAACTCAATGGATGCAGTTGAGTTATGGACTAGGTTTATACTTACTGGCCTTGGGCACGATGTGAATATTTGGCAAAATTTACAGGGATCACATGATATGGATATTACACTAAAAAAGTTGAAATTGCTGATAATTGAAATTATTATCCTGGAGGATTTGTGAATGGAGATTTTTTTTTTCCTGCTTCTGCCCCCCCCCCCCCAAGAACTATTTTGATCTACTGTTTAACTGAAATTAGAGAAAATAAAGCTTAAAATAATTATTTTTAAAAAGTTTGTTTTTTAAGTGGTATTTCATACCAAAGCCATATGTTTTACAAATCTCTAAACTTATTTGATTGCTCTTCCATTTAGATCTGTAATAATTTCCAATAATATATATTCCTATATAATCACTATGCAAATAGGTATGCTTTCAAGGTTGATGACAATAATAATAATAGGTCAGAATATATTTGTAGGCTGTAAGTATTTGGTTTAGTATTTAAACATTATGTTGTTTTGGGGATCAGGAACCTATATAAATAACAGCTCAAAAAGTTTTTGGTTTGGCAGTTCTAATCTCTTATTTATGAAAGTGTTGATAATCTAGGACCGGGGTGTCCAATCTTTGGGCTTCCCTGGGCCACACTGCAAGAAGAACTGTCTTGGGCCACACCTAAGGTACACTAACACTAATGACAGCTGATGAGCTAAGAAAAAGGTTCGTGCATAATTTTCATGTTTTAAGAAAGTTTATGAATTTGTGTTTGGCTGCATTCAAAGCCATCTTGGGCTACATGCAGCTTGTGTGGGCTGTGAGTTGTACATGCTTGATGTAGGACATAGGTTGGCAGTGTTTTTTGTAAAGGATCGGCTGTCATTTTACCATTGCAAGGCAAAAATGTAGCCATAAACAATTTGAAAACAATTGAGAATAACTGTGTTCCAGTAATGCTTTATTTATAGACACTGAAATTTGAATTTCATATAATTTTCATGTGTTACAAAAGGTTATTTAAAGTTTTTTCCCAGCTATTTAAAAATGTAAAACTGTTCTGAGCTTACAGGCTGTATAAAAATGAGAGATGAGATGAAGTTTGCTCACCCCTGATCTAGAAGATGGGAAGTGCTCTCCTTTATTGAGTAATTAAAGGTTATTGCTGTTTATTTTTGAAGTCATACATTTTTTTCCTTGTGTAGGAAAGTTTTAGAACAAAGGAAACATTGTAGTGATCTCATTCACTTCCTTTTACATAAACATTGCTTTTTGGCTCCTTAGATCTTTTGGAAAGATTAGGTAGATATAAACTCTCTTTCTTCTCTTCTGCCATATTACTTTTTAGTCAAGACTTGATGTAATTTTAAATATTTGCCTACAATTTACAAATAATTCTTTAATTTTCCCCAGGACATATTTGTATTGAATAACCTGTAACCTTATAAGTTCCTGCCTTTACATGTGTAAAGATATTTTGTTTGAAACTCCTATTTTATTTTCCTATGACAGTCATATTTGAATTGTGGTTAGGCTTCCAAAACTGAACAAAAGTATATTTAGTGCATATTGTAGTTAGGGTCACAGCCCAGAGAGACCCCATATCCCTCTGATTCTTAACCTGGTTTGTCAAGAATATGGCCCAGTGGCCATGCAGCCTGTCACTTGTTTTTGTACAGACCATGTGTTAAGAATGGTTTTTACAGATGAACATTGGCAGTTGATTTGATGGAACACTAACTGAAGACCAATGAAACAAAATGTTACCCCCCTGCCTCCAAATACCAATCCATTGTTCTCAATAGTAGACTTATAAAGTATTGTGTACTCTACTATTATTATATTTTGAATTTGTCAAAAAATTTGTTTTCTATTTTGTTACTTAAGTACTTACTGATATTCTTGATTTTGCCTTGTGGCCTAAAAAACCTAAAATATGTACTATTTGACCTTTACAGAAACATGTTGCTTATCCTGTATAACCTGAGCCTGCAGATTCGAAAGGTTAAGGATGAGAGCTGGGAGGTGGGTAAAGAAAGAAATAGTTTGAGCATAGGCTGATGACAGGATCAGAGTTGGGATAGGATTAAGGAAGTATGAGGGAGACCCCAAAACAAGTGCTTCTGGTTTTGTTGAAGGTGCTGGATCTGCCCTCTGCCTGAGTGATGGCTACTGCTCAGATATATTTACGAGCAGTTCTTAAGTCACATGTTTATAAATTGTATGTCTTGCATTTTAAGTTTTATACAGTTAGGCTCTTAACACTCTTTTCTGTGTTAGGAAATATTTTTCTGTATTATGATAAGGTTTTATATGAAGCTCCACTTTTATCACTCAATTCCTTTTGTTTTCTTTCTGCTGTCTTTAAATTTAGAATATACATTGATGTAATTGTTTTCATCTTGCTTTTATGCTTTGCTTTCATAAGTCTGAGTTATAAAGATAGATAAAATATGTAATTTGTAACATCCCAAACTAGAGTCAGTGTGCCACATTATCTGGCAGTTGAGGCATTCTCCAGGAATAGAATCAATGCTTAACCAGTTGATAGTCGAAATCAGCTGTTTTGTGTACATATGTTTATTTATGTGCATGTCATTGGAAAATACTTTTGAAATAAATTTTTAAATATGGATTTTAATATGTACTTTGCTTGAAGTTGGAAAGCATTTAGAAGTATAATGTTGATTAACTTTTATATACATTGGTATTGTCTACTAAATAATATCTTTGTTGCATATATTTTCCAGAAAATGTCAGCTTATTATTCAAGTTATACTGCTTGACAGTGATGACCCTGGTGGCTGCAGCTTATACCATAGCTTTACGATACACAAGGACATCAGACAAAGAACTCTACTTTTCAACCACAGCCGTGTGTATCACAGAAGTTATAAAGTTACTGCTAAGTGTGGGCATTTTAGCTAAGTGAGTATACTTTTTAGTGTGTTAAATTATTTTTCCACTTGTTATTTTCTTTCTTAGAAAAATTCAAGCTACATCTTTACATGTTGATTGTTCTAGAGTAGTGTTTCTCAACTCAAGAGTGGTTTTGCTCTTCAGGAGGTATTTTTGGTTGTCCCAGATTGGGGGATGCTACTGGCATCTGGTGCAGAGACCAAAGATGCCACTAAACATCGTACAGTGCAGAGGACAGCCCTCCACAAAAACTGTCCAGCCCCAGATTTCTTCAGGTGGTGGGGAACTCTGCTCTAAAGCAAGAGTTTGTAAACTGTGGCCCGTGGGCCAAATTCAGCCTGCTGCTTGTTTCTGTTGCAACAGAAACTGTATAGCACACAAAGCCTAAACCATTTCCCATTTGGCCCTTATAGAAAAAAATTGGCTGACCTCTGTTTTAAAGGACTATAATAATAATAATAGTTAATGTCACTCCAATAAGTCTAACAATAAAAATGAATAAAAAATAATAATAATAGTTAACATCTCTTGAATGTTTTCTTTGTTACGTGCTAGGCACTGTGCTATGTGCTTTTCATTAATTATCTCATTTAATCTTTATACATTTTTAAGGTAAATACTACCTCTATTTTACCTGTGCAGAACCTGAGGTTCCTCAATATTATACAATTAGTATGTGGCAGCACTGGGCTTTGGATCAGTAACATCACATGAAAACCATTTTAGCTGAGGGTGCAGCATAAGAGAGGGTCAAGAATAGGGCTTTGGAGTGAGACAGACCTAATTTAAATCCTAGCTTCACTGGGATTATGACTTTGCATCCACTTCTTAACCTAAGCTTTAGTTTCTTCAAACTGGAGAATATTTTAGAGTGTTACTAGAATTTTAAAAAAATCCTGTAGGCATTTACTTAGAGAAAGATTTATGAGATGAGGACCCATCTGGATCATGTGGGCAGGTGAGATTTCATATGGGTTTCAAGATGTGAGTTGGTCAAAATGGGGAACTAGTGAGGGAATAGCATGTGTGCAGGCTTTTAGGGAGAAACAGATTACATTTAAACACTTTAAACTTTCATTTAACAAGTATTAAATGATTTCTATGGGATAGTTTTATAATAGGTGCTGAATGTACAGGTATGAATGAAATACATACGGTTTCTACTTGCTTGGAAATTAGGTTTAGTGGAAGAGACAGTAAATAAAGCAGTAAACACAAACACATGATTGCAAATAGTTATGTGGGAAAAATATTGTAAACATGGCTTGGGGAGGGAGAAAAGACTGGAAAAATAACGAGGCTAGAAGATGGAAAGCTTTAATATATTTAAGTTTAAAATTTATCTTGTAGGCAAAAATACTGTGACAGCCAACTTGTTAGGTTGCAAGTAGGGTAAAATCTCAGATTTTTCAGTTTCTTAACAAGATTCATTTTTATGGCTATTTGGCTTTCATTAGGGTGGTTCTTCATTCTGGATAATGTCAGATAAATGAGAGGCCTTATTATACTTTTAAAAGGCAGAGTTCCAAAGGCAAAGTCTCTGTGTTTGAAACTCCAGAACAGCTTCCATATAACAAACTAAGAGATAATAAATTAATAAAATCTTAAAGTCTAACTTATTTTAAGACAAATACAGGGTTCATGGGAGAAGAGAGGTGGGGGAACACTTTTTTTCTGCTTATTTCCTAACTTCCACTGGGAGAAAGAAGTGCGACGACTCGGGATTAAAATAGGACTGCCAAGCACGAAATCAGCGATTTTAAATTGAACGATCCTCTCATGGTTCAGGTGTTTAGTAATCATTAAGAAGTAAAAATAACAACAAACAATGTGCAAAAAAGGCAAGGAGGCCTTTGGTGTAACTCAGCAGTTGGGCTAGTCTTCTGCCAACCCACCTGTGTAGATTTTATGCTCTATTATATTTTGAAGCTTTTGTA
This sequence comes from Lyroderma lyra, assembly GCA_004026885.1. Taxonomy (NCBI): domain Eukaryota; kingdom Metazoa; phylum Chordata; class Mammalia; order Chiroptera; family Megadermatidae; genus Lyroderma; species Lyroderma lyra. Next base: position 179,944 of record PVJL010000372.1, on the reverse strand, counting down.
GCTTTTTGGTGTATAGCATTTCTTACTCGTTGGTGTTTATAGATGTGGTTTGTTGTAGTGGGCTTTGTGGAAATTTTTTTTGGAAATTCTGTAAAAAGCACTAAAATTTCTAAAAATCCACCAGACAAGTCAAACAATGGTGTTCCAATAACAACAGTGAAGAACAGCAATTACTGTGCCTCATCAACCACATCACTATCATCAATAATTAGTTGCTGTGTCTGTCACCAGCATAATGTAGCAACTCACAAAAAGAGACCCTTTTGTGAACGTTTATCTTCAGAGTACACAAAGGTCAGGGACCACCAGGAAGAAGTAAAGAATTATGACTGTATAGAGGTTTGGTAGTTGGTATTTCACTTTATGTGGCTAACAAGAATTTGTCACAGAGAAGAATCCTTTAAAATACAGGGAGTTTCTCAGTGTAAAAAAGCACTGGGAAAAAATGATGAAACATGAAATGCATTTGAAACTTCCAGATTTTATAGTGAATATAATTTTTATGGAGAAATACACATTGTTGGCAAATTATCATATGCTTATTCAAAACACATTGGTAGAAACTGAATACCTTCTATTCATAACAAAAATATTTTATTTTTTAGAACAAAGAGTCTGCTTTTAAGAGGGCATCTGTGTAAATGTTAATTTCTTGGAATGATAAAACTGAAAGGATTATTTCAACCTATGAGGTTACAGATTGGTAGCTACAAATGGAATGGGAACAACATTGTGATTGCTTCTTCAGCTTCTTCAGCAATAATATGTGATGACAAAACTGATTTAATGAAACTAAAGCACAGCTACCATTTTAGGAAGGATACTCAGGGAAAATGTTGAAAGTTGGTTCTAGATCTTGAGAAGACATTTGGCTTATAATAATTCACCTGAAGCTGTTTGAAACAGGGAAAAGATAAATAAAATACATGGCTAGATTGGGCCAATAAGAGTGAATTGAACAGTTAAGAGTTGCAGCAAATGAAGAGCCTAGAACTTTACATGTATCTTTTCTATGTTGTGGTATGAAGTTTGCAACGATGACTGCAAAAAAGGTTTTCCACATGTTCTCCACGCTGTCATTTCTTTGTATACAAAATTGGTAATTAAAAAAAGTAATGGACCAAAGGTAAATAGGGTATTATACAGTTTGTCAAAAAACACAGGTTGGATATCAGTGCTTTATTTGCTGTGATGGAGAAGCTTCTAAATATCAGAAAATATTTGTTACTTAAAAATTTTATGAGTTGATTTGTTATACACAAAGGAAACCAGAATTGATTTCATATTTTTGAATTTATATTTGCTTAAAAATTCTTTACCACATAATGGTAAACGAATTCTTTCTACAAAGCTAAAAACATGAGATTAGACTTTTTGTTTTCATAGTAGAAGCAATACTTTTATCATCTGAGAGAGAGGATGACAATTTCAGAATATTGTGGGAGAATGTGAAAGAATTATATTATTACAGAAATAACTAAAGGTTTAGAACTTAAAGAACCATCTCTTCAGAGAAGAAAAAGAAAGAAAAGTTTAGGTCTTGATGATTAAAATAATGCATTTTCCCCATATTCTCAGGAAAATAAAGTTAATATAAAAACTAGATAATATATAACTAAATTTTAATTTCAAATTTTTGGAGAATGACAGAAAAAGGGAAAAAAAATTGGAACTACTATTTAAATGGAAAAACTATTAAAGGAAGTAAAAAATAAGTTATTGTCATATTAAGCAATTTTGAAAATCAAAACAGTACTTTTCTTCTAGAGAAGTTTCTCTATTGATCTTAAGATACAAAACAAGTGTATTTTAACTGTCCTTAAAAACAACTCTCGAAAAGGCAGTTAGTCAAAAGCATGATGGGAAAACAGAAGATATTCAACGCCCTCCAAGTGAGGCTTCATTTTTGTCCTTAAAATGGAATGATTGCCCTTAGAATATCTGTGCGGGAACCCATAGCCAAATACAAATGGAGATTTTCTCTATGGCAGTTTTCTGATTGTAGCAAATGTTATGACTAATTTAATTAGGAAGCATTATTTGCATAATGGGATAGTGACTGTTCATGTAAGTAAAAAGCTATAGCACCCAATACAGTTCCATGTCAGTACATAGAAATCTGTCTTATTGTAGGAGTTGCTTGGGATTCCATTATATGGATATATCATACATACCAGTCTCTGTAGATGGGCATTTAGGTTGTTTCAGCTTTTGCTACTACAAAACAAAGATGTAATCATTATCTTTTTACAACTACACTGTTAGATACATGTATGATGACATCAGACCACTTAAGTTGAAAAGAAAATTACTAAATCCTATTTTGGGGGGAGAGGGCCAATTAGTAGTTTGATGTATATGTGGATAAGCTGTATATGTGAATAAGTTTATTAAACCTTGAAATATAACTTAGCAGTTTCTAAGTTATAATCTGACTGAAACATAAAACAGTACAACATTTAAAATATTTTGGGTTTTTATAAAACTAATTACTACTATAATCACAGGAAAATTGCTGGTTATCAGTATGCTTTACTTAAACCTTGTCACAACTATTAAAACTGACAATGTCAATTTAAATCTGTCATTTATGGTATGAAGAGAAGGATGTGAAAACACTTTCATACTGTCTTACAATGAACTCAATTTTTTATTGTTTGCTATCTACCAGTCTATAAAGGCTAAATAAACTTAGCAGGATGTGTAAATGTACTGGGTGTGTTTAGTAATAACCAAGTGTATTTTAAATCTTTGAGCTACTTATCCATGTAAGACTGGAGAAAATTATTTTACTATTTCATAGTATTACCTGGAATAATTAATGTAGCTATCAAATACTTTTGTTAATAGACTATCTAGCCCTATTGTATTTGTCCTGCTCCGTTTACATTTTGAGTGCCTCTTTGTACCCTTGCTATCTATAATGGGTGTAGGGTCATGGTGAAGAAGTAAAAGTCATGTACCTCATCTGATGGGTATTTTTGTCCTCAAATGGTTTTTATACCTAGCCTCCAGAGTCTTTTATTTAAGTTAACTATACTTTGCAGATGGTAAGTTTGTAAACAAGATTTAAATTTCTTAAGCTTATGAGTAACTTCTGCTGTGTTGCGTTTACACAGTGCCTTGGCAACCTAGCCAAGGATTTTCTGCCTCCTAGTAGTTCTTGTCAGATCAGGAACTGGAAGAATGAGGCCTGCTTTTGATCTAGGTCAGAAAGAATTGGTTTCAGCCATTTGATTGGAAATTTAGGGTAGGGGCAACCTTGAAAACTCTGCAGTCAACATGGAGCTTCAGAATTTCTTCAGGTAACAAAAAGTTGCACATAGATCTATTTCAGTGATAAAAATCCAATTGTTCAAATAGGAAATATTAATGGGAAATACTACATGAAAATTGTTTTTTGATTATACAGGTTCTTTCTCTTATCTAGCAATGTCATTTGCAGAATTAAATTTAATAAACTTGTTTTTAACAAGAGGTTCTCATTAAAGTATTTGGGATTTGATTTCCAAGAATATATCAGGGCAGGAAAATGGAAGAAAAAAATGGTCTTTGGTTTTTACGTGTTTTTTTTTTTTTTAAATGTGTTTGTTTTCATAGTGTATTTAAGGCTGTAGTATATTCAGAATTGATCATTTATTTTTGTCTACTTAATAGTAAAAGAAAAGGCTAGATGATTGTTTTCTGCAATACATTGCTGTTACTTTTTTTAACTTTAGTGAGTAAAGCTAAATACAAACTTTCAGAGCTGTATTCTTAATACATCTGTTAAATTAAGCAGGATTTAAACTGATTAATACTGAAATCATGTATCTCTTTTAAAACTGTGTACTAAGATTCCCACATACTCTGTTTACTTTCTAAATCTCTTTACTTTTATTTTCTGATGTTTTCATTATTCTTGAACTTTTGATTTCTTTTACAAGTTCTTTTCAGCATCATCTGCTATGTTTTGTAACTTATTTCAAAATATCTTATTATGAATTACTAATTCATAAGTAATTACATAATACTGGTACAATTCAGCTTTTCTAATAATCTGCATTAGTGAAGGAATCAGAAAAAGATACTAAGGGCTTCTGGCAGTGAAGAAGTCCTAAGCATCCAACAGAAAAAGGTACAGTCAGAAGAGCCAAAGACTTGAGGTTAATCCCAACACACTGTACTCCACTGGTTTGTCATGGTGAAGGAAAGGAGTTTGGCTGGTGTAGTCTCAGAGGCCCCAGATTGGCTCATGATGTCCACAGGCCCTTCTTTTTATGTGGAAGCTGGGAAGTGTGGGAGAAGAGATAAGAAAGGGAAAAAGTGGCAGGGTGAAAGGTGACTACAGAAACCTTGATTATTGATGCAGGTATGGTGGTTATTAGGAGTAGCAATTAGTTCCTTATGTAGCTCTTATCCTGACAAGGCAAAGAGCGCTAGTGATAAAGAGACCAACTCTGTTTTCTTGTTAGCCTAAAATTCATTTGATACCATTGAAGGCTTAGAGTATTGTAATTAGTGAAGGTAAGGAGGCATTGCCTTTAGCAGGGGATTAGCAAAAGGATAAATAAGTAGAATGATCTTTTTGGTATTCTTTCCCACTTCCGAATAGTTTGGTAGTCTCCTACCAGGCTGTGTGCCTCACTTTGCAGCAAATAGATTTACCATTGTGGTATGGAGCAGGTTCAATTTGGCAACAGAGGAAGATCTATAACTGAGAAGGGTACCTTTTGTTTCTATGGCTTTGGCCAAATTTCCTGTCTTATGTAAGCATTTTCTTATTAACATAAAATGGGGCTGGAGTATTTGACGGATAAGCATAGATAGTCCATTCGACATTATGAACTTTTTGCTCCCCCTCAACACAGGCCATTATTTTGCATGAAAAATTGAATTAAGATTGTTGATTCTAATATGTTAACCAAAAATATAGAGGCTCATTGTAACTATCGTGAACTTTTGAGTTGAAACAGATCTGTCTCTCCAACAAAGTATAGGATCTTTTAAAGGGTATCTTGTGTTACAGTTAGGACCCTACTTTTTTGGTGTTGATGCTTATTATAAAACATTGTTTTATTTTTATTTTCAGGAAATAAATTAATTGATTTACAATGGAGGAAATATGAGCCAGATTTCTAGTTCCTTCTGAGGAAAAATAAGAATAGTTAAGAGCATGTATAATCAATATTCAGTTTAGTAGTGAACTTTATATACATTACAGATAATTTACTTTTGTTAGTATTCATAAATTATTCACATTTTCTATAAAATTATACAGATATATACTTGAGTTTTATGGGCATATAATTAAAGATTTATTGTCTACAATACTTCATAAGCACTGAGCTAATTTATAAATGGTATTTACCTGAATCCCTCAATTCCTATGGCTACCAAAGCCTTTTTCTTTTGTTTGCAATTTAAATCTATTGTAATTAAAAATAATTTTTTAATGGATAGGCAACCTTATTAATGAAAAAGAGAATCAGGATGAACTTGATGTAATGGCAGAGTGTCAGGGATTGATTTTTTGTTGTTGTTGGTTCCCTGAGCGGGGATCGAACCCAGGCTGCGGCAGTGAGCATGCCGAAGCCTAGCCTCTACACCACCAGGGAACCCCAGGGATTAATTTTTTATAGGCAGTATCAGCAATTCTGGTTTTCCGTTATCTCATTATTTAATAAATCAAAAACTCTTGTAGGTTTGACCAGAGGTTGATGTTGGTAAGCTTAATTATTGTCATATTTTCCCCAAAAGAACTTGTAATTGTTTTTCTTTTATGGAATTGTTGTTCTATTTCTTTCAATCTAAAATTAGTTGAAAATTATGAAAACAAAATAAGTTTGCTAAATTATATCTATGGACTTAACATAATACAGCTATTCTGTGTATGAAGGAATCTTAACAAAAGGATACTCTTTAATTTTCTTCCTCAACTCCTTCTCATGTCCCTGTTTTGTTTTCAAAGAGAAACTGGTAGTCTGGGTAGATTTAAAACATCTTTAAGAGAAAATGTCTTCGGGAGCCCCAAAGAACTGATGAAGTTAAGTGTGCCATCATTGGTGTATGCTGTTCAGAACAACATGGCTTTCCTAGCTCTTAGCAATCTGGATGCAGCAGTGTACCAGGTAAGTGGAGTAAATAATAATGAAAAGCACAGAATCTTAAATGTTTTTATGGTGACATTACTTTTCTTAACCCTTTATCACATTACCAACATTTTTTTTTTGTTAATTCTGTTATTGATATCAGAAATATTTGTCAGAGACTAAAGTTAACTGAGTTTAATTCATTGTTTTGTTTCTAGGTGACCTACCAATTGAAGATTCCTTGTACTGCTTTATGTACTGTTTTAATGTTAAACCGGACACTTAGCAAATTACAGTGGATTTCAGTTTTTATGCTGTGTGGTGGAGTCACACTTGTACAGTGGAAACCAGCCCAAGCTACAAAAGTCATGGTAAGAAACAAAATGCATAACTAAAATAAGAAACTTCCTATGTCTTTAATACTTAAGTCACATTGATGAATGTAGCACGATTATATTTCTTTGATTGAAAATAGTCTTTGCCCTATAGATAGGCTCTTTTTACTCTTTAGGATAGATAATATTATATTATTAAGGAAAATGTAATCTATTGGCTTTCTTTCTTTTTAGAGGGGACTATGCATAAAATGTTAGAGATGGAAGTTACCTTAAACTTAATGCCACCCACATCCTTTGCTTTATGGATGACAAAGTTGAAGTCCAAAGAAGTGAAGTAACTTGTCCAAAATTACACAATTAAGAACTAACCTGTGACTAAAATTGTGCTGATTCCATACAGTGTATATGTTCAGAACTTCCAGGCCTCTTACAGACATTTCCTCAGAAACACTGGGCAGAGTGTTTCTCCATCTAATCCATCTCCCCCAACTCACAAAATTTTTTATTCTTTTACACATACTCCCACTGTCAGTGATACGGATTATAGGGGAGTAGTGTTTTTACTGATAACTGATAACTAAAATAGGGCAATTAAATGTCCTTATAACTTTTAGTTTGAGTTAAATGTTAAGGTACATATGTGATTTTTAAAATGTTACATGCTTTAATTATTTATTTTCCCAAAGAACAGTAAGGAATGGAACTCCAGTGAATGACTTTCTGAAAGTCATTAGTTTCCTTCTACTACTGAAGACTCTCTTCAACTTTTACTAAATGGAAGTTCTCTTAGGAGTATAAGGCAGCTGGGGAGATAAGGAGAGCTTGTCAAAATAGGAAGTCAGTTCCCTTCTAGGTGGGTACTTTCTAGCGTGGTGGACATTTTTCCCCCAGAAAAAGAATTTTAAGTTAATATTTAATGTCTTCACATGATGTTTAAGTATGCTAATATTCTTGGTGACATTTCCAAACACTGAACAAATAGGCATTGCACATTTAATTCAGTGATCGGGCACATTTAATTCAGTGATCAGTCTCAGAGACATAATTTATTGAGGAGTAATGGAAATACATAATTAAAAGTTAAATTTGAACTTTAAGTAACACTTCATACCATTAGAAAAGATGTTAGGTCCACCTCACGTAGGTACTGTATGTGAAAAGTTTAGTGTGACAAAGTTTTGAATCCCTCTGGAAAGTTCTTTCACATTCTAAAGAGTGCAGCTTCCTGTAACTGCCTTTCATTGTTCTTTGTTCTTGTCGCAGTAACTCAGATCCCTACTAACTCCCATATATTGTGAATGTTAGTGGACAGTGTCACATCTCTACTCTTTCAAAGTCTTTTCTTCCCCATTGAGACTACCCTGTCAGTTTCTGTGATGTGGTTTCTAGAGACATTCCAGTCCCTGCCTCTTGCCCCAGTATTTCTTTCTGTCCTAAATGCCTTTGATATGGGTCCTAAAACTTCACACTATCTTTAGATGTTGATTGGAGTATGAGGTATAACTTGCTAATTACTTCCCTTATTCTGTACACTAGAGATTTGTTAAATCAGCATATTATATATATATATATATTTTTTTTGGAGGGGGCAATATCCATTCTATAACTGATTATACACGAACACGTGTAGCTGTTTCACACAATTAGTTTATCTTAAATGTGTCTTGAAACTGGGCTTCAAATGCAGGATGTGTTTGTATTTATTAAGCTTGTTAGCTTTGGGTCATTGTTCAGGCCTTTGAGGTCCTTCCAGTCCATAGCCATTGTTAGCTTTTTCTTTTGAGTATTATGCTTTCTGTAGATTTGACAATACGTCTTCTGGGTTGTCACTGAAAATTTTACAGGACAGGTCCAGAGTTCTGTGAGTATACCATTACACTTCTCTTTAGCTTGATTTTTTTTTTCTTGTTTAATAAACATTATCTCTCACGGTTTTTATGGGTCAGGAATTTGAGGGTGCCTTAGCCTCATAGTTCTGGCTTGAGGTCTCATCAAGGTTGGAGTCAAAATACTGGTTAGAGCTGCAGTCAACTGAAGGCTTGACTGGGCCTAAAAGATGTTTGTAAGGTCGCTCATTCATATGCCTTGCAAGCTGGCATTGGTTGTTGGTCTAGCTTGATGTTGCTGTGTGAGCCTTCACTCAGCTATGAATACAGTTATACTGTTTTCCTCACTAAATTTGTCTTGTTCACAAAAATATTAGGCAAATCTGTCACACTTCTTGCTAAACATTATCTCTGTGGAATTCCCCTCATCACTTATATTGGAATCCTTTCACTAAGGAAATTTGGTATGACTCACTCCCATACTGTTTTCAAGTGATGACTATTAAACTTTTTAAGTTAATGTGTTTTAGCATTTTGCTAGTAATCCATAGTTAGAGTAACAGCTTCATCACTAACACAGAGATAAATACCAGTAATGTTCGAAGTGCTTTACATATATGAACTCACTTATACCTACAACAACCATAGAGGCTGGTATTGTTTTTATTTCCATTTTCAGATGAGGAAACTGATAGGCAAAGGTCGTTAGTAATGTGTCCACAGTCACATTGCTTGAATTCAGGCAGCATGGCTCTAGAGCCTGTGCTCTCGGTAAATGTTGGGACTGCCTTACAAATCTAAAGCAGCCATATAATTTCTGCAGCTTTTCTTTCCCTCTGCCTTTTTGAAAATGAGGACAGTGTTTTTCCCAATTCAAATTTTTTGGTGTAGCTTCCATTTTCTATTCCTCAGAGGTATAATTATTAGCATCTTGATTTGCTACTGTTCTTCATCAGGATACTTTCTTTTGAATTTATTTTATTTAGCTAAGTATTCTTATAAATAGCAAACCAGATGTCTTGGACTTTAGTTTCCTTTTAAATATATTATTTATAATTTAAGTATTCACAGAGAAAATGAAAAATAGATTTGGCTAGGTCTGTTTTCTTGTCATCTAACAGTACATTATCTAGCCCAAGAAACATACTCTTTTTTTCCTGAAGTAAACCTACTTTCAAAGGCCTTCTTTAATGTTTTAAATTATTTTTGCATGACTTTGCTTATTTTCAATTTCTTGATACTAAAATTTCTGGTCAGATTCCTTTTGGTTATGTGCACTGCAGTTCTTTTATATGTTCCTATAAAATCAGGAATTCATTGAAGATGCTCTTGATTAGTACCATTGATTTCTTTATGTATTCTTTTTTACTCTTCAACAGAATCTCATTCTTCAGAACCTCTTATCCCTCTGGAATCATCTTACTGTTAGCTATGGAATTCTAATTCGAAATTTTATTTTTTTGAATTTTGATTTATTCAAGACTGGAGCCCATGTTCCTCAACTGTGTTGTGCTTGGCCATTACTCATGCTAAAGTTTCCATCACTTCCACTTCATTATGCAGGAATTTCTTATGTCACAATTAAATCCAGAGAAGCAATGTCAATCACCATTTTTCCTAACTGTAGAGAGATTAAACTGGCAGAAAAGCAAGCCAAGAATTTATCAGATACTATTTAGTAGCTTGAGCTTCCTAGCAGTAGCTGGGATAGGTGAAATTTCACACCACTATTTTTTTCTCATATTTATGCCAGTCTTGTAGTTTGCATTAGGAAAGCATCCATGTTTATCAAGTGTAGTTCAGAGCAGTGGTTCTTCAACTGTAGTGTACCTCAGAATCAACAGGAAGGTTAAGCAGATTGTAGGGCCCCATCCCCATAGTTAATGATTCAGTAGGTTTGGGGTGGGCCCTGTTAGTGTTCATTTCTAAAGTTCCCAGGGGATGCTGCTGTGGTCCAGGGACCAACCAAACTTTGAGAACCACTAGTCCATAATATCTTCTGTTTCTCCTTTTAACTTCATGCAAACATTTTAGACCAAGCTTTCTTTTTTCAGGTACTTTACATGAAGTAATACTCTCCTTATTTATTTTGAACAAGGTATGTGCTTGTCATGTTATAGTCATGCATCTCAACTCTTTAGTTTTAGTGTTATTACTGAGTGTATTTATCTTGGAGGAAAGATGATGAAAGCTTCTGAGGGTTACTTTAGGGAAGAGGAAATAAAGTTGAAACAATAGGTTGGAGCCCATACACAAGCATGTGTTAGCATAGTATTATGGTTACACATACCTGCCATTCTCTCCCATCCATGAACGACGGTAGACTCTTGTTAAATGTAACTCAAGCAACTGACAAAATGTTTTTAGCTGGTTGCGTGAGAGTGCTGGTTCCTTGAGTTGCAGTAACGGCGAGTCTACTTAGATAAATGTAAGCGTCTATCTGGCATCTACTGATCCCCGTGGGTGCAGGTTAACTGAATCTCCTGTATTTAAGAACCAGAACTGTGCATTTTCATCTTTATTCATTTAGTATGTAACACAGTATACCTGGTACATACCAAGTATGCTATTAACATCTGATAAAAATTCAATAAAGTAGTAAAGCTTAAAAGTCATTACTTCATTCTGTGATAGGGGATATATGAAACAAGTTAAAACTGTTACCGTTGCTATGATCAATGCTATCAGGACTTGAGTTGGGGTGGTGGCAGAAGTTAAAATTAAGAGGTAGGCTGACTATGCAAAATTCTGTGCTAGGGTGCCCATTGTTATTAGGAAATAGGCACACATATTTTATTAAGCATTTACTATGACTGATTTGACGGACACATTTTTAACTTAAGTGCTTTGGTTAATCTCTGGATGGCCTTTTGTTTGGTCCTGTCTTACTCTATAGAATAGATGTGTCTGATCTGGCACATACTCTCAGTAGAACTGTAACACGAATTTTTGTATGTATTTATTTGGTCTCTTGGATGAATTTTATTTGTCACTAAAAATAACTTAAAACGTTACTATTACAGGTGGAACAGAATCCATTATTAGGATTTGGTGCTATAGCTATTGCTGTATTGTGCTCAGGATTTGCAGGTAAATCATAAAAGCATCTTTTTATTCTGTTGTCAAATTAAAAAAAACTTTAAATAGGGGTATAGTTTATCTTGTTTTATTATAACTAAATTTTATTCCCATTAAAGCTTACCTTCTTACTTAGAGTTACTTAGTTTTGTGTCAGATGCTTTTCTACTCTGTTCAGTCCCCAGTCCTTAGCCATACTTGCAGTTATCTAAGAATATACTTGTCCTCCTTGACCAACCTTAGTCTGGCCAAGAACCCAAAAGTAAATTTAAAAAGACCTCTGTAAATGGAGGGAGGTAGCCACCAGGAAGCTCCAGAACCTTTTTCCATTTTCCCGGAACTGTCGTTATCCTCAGGCTAGATTCTGTGCTTTAGGGTATTTATTGGTCATCAGCTCAAGTATCTGTTTTTCCCTGGTAACCTCTTCCTTTGCTTCAATAGATTAGGAGGTACGGAGTAGGGAGGAAAAAGGGGGTGTGGGGTGGACAATACCGCAGAAAACTTAACACATAAAAGTAATAGCCAAAAAGGGTGGGATAAGAACCAAAATCACTAACACAAAATAGATAAGGAAGTCTGGAATCATATGTGTAGGGACAAATTCTCCAAGCAAGAGGAAATGTATGAATATTAAGTGCAACATAAAAAATGAAATGTGCTTTAGAAATAGTTCTGAGAAGAAATTCAAAGTTCTTTTGTAAAGAGTATTATTAGTTACAGCTAAACATTGTTATTATTTATCTTTATGTCATTTCAAGAGTTAGAAATTTGTTCTTATATTTGACTAGGAAAGAAAGCTGGATATGGAAGTACCATAGTGTTTATAAAAAAGATGTTTGATAAAAGGGGAAAACTTAAATTTGGGAATATGAGTATAGTTGATGATAGCACCATGCTAAATTTTTATTCTTAGGAGTCAGCAAATCAGAAACAATATTGAGTTACCCCCAAAATATAATAATACATCATTTTATTTTTAACACTATTCTGAACAATGAAATGTTTGCGTCCAATATTCTATTTAGTTTAACTTGTCAATACACAATTGAGGAAATGGTGGGTGTTTTAATATCCTTCTCTGCTTAGAGTAACTGAGCACTCAGTAGTTAAGTGGTTTTCCCAGATAGGAAATTCAAAAGTAGAAATAGGAATAGCCATTATGTGCTTGTTCCCATTCTCGGCTCTTTCCAACATAATTCATCAAAAACAATCTTGTTTTTCATTAGAATTTTTAGTGGATTAGTACTTTAGAGCCAGTTTTGAAGTCTCTAATTAACATGATTAAAATCTTTAATGTCCTTGTTAAATATACACTTACAGCAGTGGTACATGATTTTTTCTTTTCTTTTGCGGGGGGTGTCATGCTCTTTTGGGGTATCTAAAAAAAGCTAGGGACCCTCAACCCCAGAAAAATGTAGATGCAGACAAAATGTATTACCTACTTAGGGAGTGCTTGGTCCCCTGATAGTGTTTATGAACTTGGCTTGCAGAACCCTGCTTTATATAAAAATGGCTCCATTCAGCAAGTTTTATTTAAATTTTACTTTGGTTACATTTCTTACTTGTGAAAAAATCCAAAGTGGTGATTACATAGGTGATTTTGCAAAATTGGGAGTATTCATTATTAGGCAGATATTATAAGGGTATGATTAAGATAATTGACTCTAATTGTATAGTTTTCCAGCTGACCAAAGCAAGTCTTTTGTGAGCATTAACAGAGAGCTTTTGTGATCTGTCTTACTGCTATAATAATGGCACAAACTGTTCTTAACAATAATTTGAATCTTATTAAACGTGGGTTAGAAAGTTCCCGCTTGCTCTGTGAAAATTAATTCTCTATGCTTTATAAAAATACAAATTGGTAATGTTCAGTGTGGCATGTGTCATAACCAAAGTAATAAATGTGCATTTAATGTAAAAATGCGTTTGTTTCCCAAATCATGTACTTTGTATTTCTAGTTTATTGTTCTAAGTGAAAAACATTTTACATTAATTTCTAATAATACCTTTATTTCATATTTGCATGTCTAATTTTTTTCTAGGAGTGTACTTTGAAAAAGTTTTAAAGAGTTCAGACACTTCCCTTTGGGTGAGAAACATTCAAATGTATCTATCAGGGATTATTGTGACATTAGTTGGCGTCTACTTGTCAGATGGAGCTGAAATTAAAGAAAAAGGATTTTTCTATGGTTACACATACTATGTCTGGTTTGTCATCTGTAAGTATCCTGGCATTAAAGGTTCTTGGTAGATTTTTCTTTTTTCTTTTCTTCTCTCTCTCTCCCCACCTCTCCTTCCTGCCTTCCTTCCTTTTCTTTCTCTCTATCTCTTGCTTGCTTGCTTTCCTTCCTTCCTTCTCTTTTTTGCCTTTCTTTTAAGAAAAGTTAATGTCCATTTTAAGCCTTTGTAGCATTTTGAAATTACTCCTTTGATACTGTAAAGATGAGTTTGAAAATGCAATTTTGGTTTTATTGACCTCCTTTGGTGGCACAGCTGTCTCAAAGCAATTTTGCCTTCACAATCAAAAGTATCTAATGTGTTAGCAGTAAATATGTACAATTTAGTAGTCGACCACATAGCCCTTTGAGCATCTGAAAAACAGTGTTTTATAGGAACTACTACTCAGTTTTAGTATAAACTCTCTCAGGTGGCTGCTTCTCAGGAAAATAGTTTTTTTCCCCAGGTAAATTAGTATGGCATCTCTGGGGATGAAAATTGCCTCACCATCATATAGAATGTCTCATTTATTTGAATGTTAAGATGTTATTTCTTTTTGTATATTAGTTCTTGCAAGTGTTGGAGGCCTCTACACTTCGGTTGTGGTCAAGTACACAGACAACATCATGAAAGGCTTTTCTGCAGCAGCAGCCATTGTCCTTTCTACCATTGCTTCAGTGATGCTATTTGGATTACAGATAAGTAGGTCTTAGTTTGTACTTGTAAGTTTTTAACATGGAAAAAGCTGCTCACTTCCTTGATTCATCTTTTATTAACTATGGTGTTGGTCATAGCGTTTATAGAAATTCCTAGTTTTGTTGTAATTTATTCTGTAAGTGCAGAGTTCACAGTTGTGTGGATGTGGGTCAGCAGTACCTAGGTTGTTTAAATGATCCTAGATCAAGCTTGTCCAACCTGCAGACCATGATGCAGCCTAGACATCTTTGAATGTGGCCCAACACAAATTGTTAAACTTTCTTAAAACATTACAAAAATTATGCATAGACATTTTTTTTTCTCATCAGCTATCATTAGTGTATTTTATGTGTGGCCCAAGACAATTGTTTTTCCAGTATGGCCCAGAGAAGCCAAAAGGTTGGACACCCCTGACTAGAGCTTAAGCTGAGGTGCTGGTTCTATGTGAAAGTGAGGGGGCTACTCAGTTACTAGAAAGAACTTTTTGCAGCCAAGGCCTCCCTGTTCCCCACGTGTTAGCTTTAAGACAACTTAAGTGCTTCAGGGTGAATATACAGGGTCCGGCACAAATAACACCCCTTTATTATGAGCTGGTAATCTTGATAAAATCTTTCATTATAAAACCATAAGCGTGTATTGTCAAGTTATTACTTCTATTGGACTCTGTAGTTGGTGAGGTACATAGGAAATAAATACAGGGATTTTAGGAAATGATTACAGTAGTAGAATTAGAATAAACTAGGGAAAAACAGAAAAGTTCTTTCATTTTCCTCCTTAGTTTGTATTTTCCTAACTGTGTTGAACTTGGGTGCAAAATGGTTTTGAAATTACAATTTAAATCTAAATTTTCTTTTATAAAGATTTAATAAATAATTAATACAAAATTCATTACTATAGAAGGCATTCTGGCACCACTACTGTGCTATTCCCTATCCCACATCCAGCACTGAATTGGCTTCTGAATTATTTAAGCAGCGATATTAACATTTCATGGTGATTTTATGCTGTAATAATTATTTATATACTGATCAACTGTACCATACACTAATGGATAAGGAAAATCTGTCAGATATTGATAGTGAGTAAAAGTAATAGACCTGGCCTATGTTTATATTGCATTTTAAAATTGACTCTTGTTATAAATGCAAATAGAGGAAGACCAACCTTGTAGAAATCTTAGAAAACCATTTTATAGTATGGTTCAAATCTTGCCTGTACTGTTTATTAGCTGTGCAACCTTGGGGAAGTCACTAACCTGTGTTTCAGTTTTTTCGTCTGTAAAATGGGAATGGTGAAATCATCTGACTCTTAGGATTGTTTTAGGTAAAGTGCTTAGAATAGTGCCTGGCACATAATAAGTATTCTGTGTAAGGCCAACCATTTACCATTTCAGTATCATGTATATAGCCCTCCTTTAGATATTGTTCTTACCTGATTTGGGTGAACTTTTAATTGTAGTTCTGATCCATCCTTATGCTCAACAAATCCTTAAGACTTTGCTCCTAAGGAATATTTGAGAACAGTATAGTCAAAGTTCTATCTTACTGATTGTCAAAAAAATTAATTAGAATGTTAACTTTTTGTCCTAATTTTCAGGATTAAGTTAAAAAGCCAAGGCTAGCAGAAAATGGAATTTTACTTAGTAAATCACTAACTCTTCTATTTAGTATCTTCAATGCTTTGAAACACTGGTCACCTAACTCTTTGAATTTTGCTCAACTACCTTTATTCTAAATTTTCACAGGTTTCTAGTATCATGGGAAAGCCACATTCCACTGTTTTTTTCTTTTAATCAGCATATAGGGAAGTGAGTATGTTCTTTGTCAGAGGTCCAGGACAGGCATACTTGTGTTCTTAAAAAGTATATAGTCAGTCATTGTCACTCCCTTAATTTTACCACTTTTTTGAGGGCTATAATTGATGATCTTTCTAATAAACCTTACCATCATAAAAATAGAACACTTAGATTTACTTATTTTCCATATTTACATTTCATTTTAAAATTGACTCTTGTTATAAATGCAAATAGAGGTATAAATCCACATTTGAAAGTTTTCAAAATTGTAAATTAAGCATTGTTACATAGTTTTAAGGATACAAATACAGATTACACATATTTTGTTTCCTTTTCAGCACTCACCTTTGCTCTGGGTACTTTCCTCGTATGTGTTTCTATATATTTCTATGGATTACCCAGACAAGACACTACATCCATCCAACAAGGAGAAACAGCTTCAAAAGAGAGAGCCAGTGGTGTGTGATTTCAGCCTCAGAAGAGAATCCTACTAAGACTAAAGCATTTGCATTAAACTAGAGCCTTAAGTCAATCCCAGAAGGTAGCGTACACAAACAAAAACAACAAATTAACTGTGTGGCATAAGAAGAAGAAGAAAGCTACCTGAGTGAATTGCTACAAAGACTTAATGTGACCTGTTTGGGGTCAACCCATTTTGTTTTAGAATGAAGGAATTTTATTATTGTATATATAATGTATATAAAAAAGTTTGAAGATGATGTTAAAAAAATCCTGTGAGGCTATAATATTCAAGTAAGGTTTGGGACAGTGTTAAAGGTTAAAGTGCCAAAGCCATTTCTGTGCTAACTGTTCTCTTGTCCAGGTACCAGGAGAGAAGGATGACCCCTCCTTATTCTCCAGTTCATGTACAATATTTTGTCCCAGCAGCAGTAAAGGCCTAGCTCTTTTCTTACAAAAGAGAGGCACAAACAAGATAGGCTAGTCAGAAACAAAGTGAATGTGTAACTTCTCAAACTCAATCTATTTCGTAACTCAGACAATGATTCCTGGGTGGTGACTGAGTACTCCTTTAAGTGCTGTATTTGTGCCATTCATTGTCTGGATTCCTATTTCTTTGCTGTTAGATGATACACTTTTCTTCAAAAAATATTTCTAATGTCACTTTTGTACTTTTTTTTACAAAGTATGTTTAACTGTGGGACTCTGAATAATTTGTGAAATTTCTCTTTTTAAAAAAAATTTCTATAATGTTAATGGGGAAATTCAGCAATAAATTTTATTTATATGAAATGTTTGATCCCTTTTTGTACTGTGGATATGACCACTAAGATAACCTAAAAACAAACAACCCCCACCCAAACATTAAATTTTTAATTTTTTCTATGCTGGAATTATATCATTTAGTGTTCTTTGGTTGCAAAATAGCAGCTCCAGCTAGCCGGAAGTGGGGGGTGGGGGAGGGGGGAGAGGAATGGAATTTATAAGAAGGACTGGAATCAGGGCTCTAGGGCTCTGAGTTGTAGGAATTAATCAACAGTCTTTACAGGGATCTGCTTTTGGAAAGACTTGGTTCTAATCATCACTATCCCTCTGCCATTTCACTCAAGATTCAAATATGGAGGAGGCTACAACAGATTTGGGAAGAGGAATGTTTCTACAAAAAAGTGGAGAGGAATGGTAGATATAAAAAACCAATGTCTCCATTGCACACTTTTATTCCATGGCTGGTTTATGCTGAGGAAATCTTAAAGAACTTTTAAGTAGAAATTTGGCATTCTGGAAGCTTAACTCAGTTGAAATTGAGACTGCATGGATGAGTCTTTTTTAGGACAAGAAGGCATACCATACTTGCTAATATAAAACTGTGTTCATTTAACTAGAGAAGCTTTGGTTCATGCTAATTTGCTTCTCTATGCATAAAAATAGATTGTTGTTGGTATTTAGACTTCTAGTAGCAACATTTAAAATAAACTATAGCAGACCCAAATGGAAATGCTGGCAGATGATGATAGCTGTACTGATATACTGATCAAACAGATCATGTTACCCAACCAAGTCACACAAAATATACTTTATGCAGATATATGAAGGAAATGGTTTAATAAACTCCATTTCAGGTTGTGGTTTAACTTATTTTTACAAAAAGGTCCTAATATGATACATATGTAAATAATACCTTGTTATTCAAATATACTCAGTTCCCAAGTTCATGAAGTAAGTTACCTGTATATATCAACGAAAAGATAAGCACTAGGAATGTTCTCCGGGAGTAGTTGTTAGCTGTCTTAGCAAAAAGGCTTAATATTGGTCTCCCTAAATTTATTCAGAACGATCCATGATTACAAAAAATTAAGATTTTTTTTCCTCATCAAGTTTATGAAAACAGATAATTTCAGTTATAAAAATGGTTTCTGAAAGGACACTGTAGGAAACCTCAAACTAGAGTTTAAAATTCTAATCCTTTACTCCCATTAGACTACAATGAATCTTAAAAGATTTAACTTAGTTTTATATGAAAGTAAAATTATTTATTTTACTATATTTACAGTAAATATTTAGTATTTATTGACCATGAGGAAACTCAAATGATTTTTTTAAGGATAATGATTTAATAAGTTGATAAATCATGTAGATAATAAAATAATGATTCTGACACAGAATAATAGTTTAAATTCTAAACAGCAAGGCATAAGAATAGGTAACTAGAATTCATTTAGTAGTTAAAAAGCCTTTTTGATGAGAAACTACATCCTACATACAGGTGTTATTCCAAGAAGTTTCATCCCATTGGCTAGGACAGAACGGACAGCTCTGAAAAGATGCAGTCTGGCCTACAAAATAAAGAATGATTAAATGTTCAATAACAGGCTAACCATAAAGTAAATAAATAATGTTTTTAAGAGCACTTCTAGCATCCCTTACAGTAAGACTGGTACCTAAGGGTTGGGATAAGGGGAACTAATCACTCTAACACTTGATATAGGAAAATGTGCTTCATAGGTTTGGAAAGTATTCTAAACACTGATTATTAGAACCCAGTTCTAATTATGACTTCAGACTAAACAGTACAGTGCCATAGTTGAACAACAGGATGCTGTTTTAGAAATATTTATATTTAGCAATATTAGTCTGAGGATGCTAGAGATTACACAGAAAATATTCAATGTAACATACCCCGGCCACTTCAGGAGGGCTGTCTTTTATGTGTAGTGTTTTGTGTGCCACAGCTGCAAGATGACTGGAACAGGAAGAGAGAGATTGTGATCAGGACCAGCAGTAATTTTCTATTGTAACACATAAGGTTCATCCAATTGCTATAATAATTTGCTAAGATGAAGCAAGAATTCCTGTAACTTAAAGCACGTACTTTTTTTTTTAGGCCAAGTAGTTTGTTTATAGGAAAACTTTAGATGAAAGAAAGGTACTCGGTCATATCACGTCTCAGATGTCTTTTGACACCTAAAAATAGCAGGATTATAAAATACCTTAGAGTTAGAAGGTAACTGACAATGTGCCTGGGTTGAAGGTCCTGAGATGATCTATAAAGCACCTCGTCAAACCTAAAAGAAAGATGACAATAGTCGGCAGGGGAATACTGTGCACCTGCCACACTAAGCTAAGAAGTTAAGACGAAGATCTAGGATATAGGGTTAACTTGACATCGTTAAGGGGAGAAGATACCTGAAAGAAGACCTTGTGTACATTTGAAAGCAGAGGCACATTTTTCTTTCTTATAAATTCTCTGATGGCAGGTACTTCCTAAATCATCTTGATATCCCTTAGGCCTAGCCCAGAGTAGGGACTCAAATCATGGCTATTAATCTGAATGTAAAAAGCCTCTTAACGATGTTCAGGAACATAATGTAGAAACTAGCAAACCCCTCAATGCCAAGAAAACCAGGTTGGGTTATTTTTCCTCACAAATTAGCCAAATGTGAGTAAACAAACTCCTTCTGACACCAGAAAAGAATCAATAACCCTTGCTTGACAGTCAGAGAAAACTGGTTTGTTGTTAACCACCCACATCCCTTCCAGAGACTCCTCTCACCCGCAGTGCTTGTGAGAGCTCAAACATGTGGTCCCTTGCCCAGTGTGGGGTCACCAGATAGATGCATACTGGAGACTGCGAATGAGGCAAATGAAGAACTTGTGGCCTCAGGGAAACTGCACAAATGCAGGGATTCTCCTGCACTTACCACACAGGGTGAGAAGATGATCTTTTAAAAGGCTAAACGGTTGTACTTATACCAGGCTTCATATTCCCATACCATGACCTAGATGGGATGTTAGGTGCCTGGGCTAATTCAGTGCTGGTAATATTTTTACAACCTAAGCACTGACCATGAGCATGGCCTTTGTGCCCTCCAGGGGCAGACTCTCACTTTTGGTCATACCTTTAGGAAAGTGCTGTCTAGAGGCAGGAGGGGGGAGTGGTCAGCAACCTGCTAAAAGTGATTTCATGGAGCAGGAGCCGACTCAATAATACTAGAAAACCATACCTGAGAAGATGCTGGAGAATGGAAACAGACTGTGGCTCTTGTAAACATGCAGTGTTTAAGTCATTTAGATAACCGCATCCAAAAGTCTCTTCCAAACTGTTATAAAAAATTTAAAAAGAACAAAGGATTAAACAAATCATTCAAGGACACATAATTGCAAGTGATGAACACCACCTCATAATACACAGTCTTGCTCTTCTTGTATACAGTCATGTTCCATAATGTTGGTCAACCATGGACCACATACAGGATAGTGGTCCCGTAAGATTATAAGGGAGCTGAAAGATTCCTATCACCTAGTGACATCGTAGCGGTCCTAATGTTGTAGCACAAAGCATTACACAAATACCACTATGTTACAACTGCCCAGAGAGTATACAGTACACTAATACACTGTACAGGTTTATAACCAATGAGCTGTAGGAAAACAGAATTTGTCACCCCTAAAATGGTCTATTTGGCATAAGGATATTCAGGCTGGCTAATTTTAAGAGAGAGAGAGACATGGGAGAGGCTCTGAAAACCAAGTAGAAGTTATCCTTTGTAAAAGACATTTACATTTGTAAAAGTGTCTTACTGCTGTACCAGGAAGATGGGGATGATCTTATTCCTAGAAACTCGTATCAATTCAGAAGACCAGGACTTAAATCTGTATAACCACCTTCATTCTGTACTGTGTATTTCCTGGTAAGTGCCCATAACTGATTCCCTTAGCCCCAACATCTTTTGCCTTTAGCTGAAGATGGTATTTAAGGTGGTGGCTTTAGCCACTTTTGTGAGCATCTGCAAATTAAATTTCTGATTTTCTCCTGCTAATCTGTCTTTTATTGCAGGGATATCTCAGCCAAGAACCTAGAAGGGTAGAGGAAAATTATTTTTGCTCCCCTACAGAGCAACAGACTGTACCAGCTAGTCTAGGTGTGGAGTAGGCTATACCATGTAGATTTATGTAAGTACACTCTATGATGTTTGCACAATCAAAAAATCACCTAACAACACATTTCTCAGAACATATCCCTATGGCTCATGACTATAGTCCTAGATTTTGAAGCAAACATTGTTTAACCCGCTGCCTCAATTTTTCCTAAATCAGTTTCTTCACCTGAAAACAGAGTATATTCTTTGGCAGGATTATTCTGAGTTCTAATAAAGTAATATACACAAAAGCATTTCTTACATAGGTGCTCAACAAGTAGATACAGGGTCTGGCAGAAGTAAAGCTCTTTTTTAAGTAGTTAAAATATTGTTATGTTACAAAATTACATGCTTCTGATTTTGTAATAAAAGATTTGGTATAGATTATCAGTTCATAAAAAAGGGTGTTACTTCTGCTGGACCTGTATTTTAAAAACCCCATGTAAACCAAACAACAGGTGGTCCAACTATACTTTTAACTAGTTTTGATTATGAGATGTTGGAGAAGCCCAGAAAACAGGGCCTTTGGTCTTAGATCACACCAGCCAAGCCTGCCCAGGGAAGGGCAGAGTGACCCAGTGTTTCCCCTGTGGCCTCTTCTCACCTGTGGAGGCGGGCGTGTGTGTATTGTAGGAAGACACCTGTGTCCCCACGACTCTGGAAAACACGATCCCAGCTGAACTGGTAGTCAGATAAGAGTAAACCTCTGAAGTCCTAAAATGACAGCAAGTCTTCAGTGCTGGGATTTGTTCTCATACCAAACAAAAGGGCCCGATAGGAAGCAGCAGTGTTAACAGACCTGAATAATGAGTGCTGCAAGCCCAACCTTCTCTGCAGTCTCCTTTGGGTTCTCGAGTTCTCTGGTAGCTGAAACAGACAAAGGCAGCTATGTTTAACTTGCATGAAACTGTAGGGAATTGGACTGAAATGGAGATATTCCAAAAATAGTAGTAAGAACAAATAGGTTCACTGTGGGCAATTAACTTTCCTAATTTGGGCTATCTAGCTTTGATAATGACAATTCCCTGCCTTCACTAAAAGGGAAAATACATTAATTTATTTTTCTTATAAATATCCTTTGCGGGACATTAGACATAGCGGGTACTTATTTTTCTAAGAGTGAAGGTTAAACAAAGCCATAAGGACTTGTGAATTGTTTCCAGTTACATAACACAGAACGTCACATAACCACTCCAACAATGGAATAACAATCTGAAGCTGTCCCTGAAAGGAGGCTCAGGGTAGTATCAACCAAGATTATGGAAATGAACAGCACCCAAGAAGCAAGTCTAAAAATTCTGGCACTTCCAATTGGTGCAAGCTGTTTTTGACAAGGTTAGTGAAAGTTCAAAGGAAGGGTGGTCATAATAAATCACACACAAAAAAATTCCAGCAAAATAGAGAAGTTGCGCGTTAAGTTATGACTATAACAACAACGAAGTGAACTCACTCTTAACAGAAGCCATGTTCTGCAGCATCCTTACTCGAATCTCATTTAAGACATCTTCCAGAAAAGTAACGTCTCCTCTTCGAGTCTTCATTCCTTGCACTACTCCAAAGGGCACATGCTGGCACCTGAAACGGAGTGAGCATTATGTTAACTGATAAGGAAAAAGAGCCAGTGATCCAAGTATAGAATAACACACTTTCACCTGTAGAGAGTAGTCTAAACTTCAACTTTCACAGAGGGATTTTTAAACATTAATAAATTGAAATATGATGTGATTTGTATGCTACAAAGGATATTAAACACACAGTTTTATTTTATACAGATAATCACCAGCATGTGATTAAATTCCTAGTTGCCTTTATGGAAAAAAGGAGATGGGGGCTAGGAATTTTGAAAATCAAGCCACTGTGAGCAGACATCTAACACATTTATTAAATGTTTATAAGCTAGAAATTAATATAGGACATAAATGAAAAAATAGAAATCTGTATTTGTACACTAACATGCTAGAACAAAGAAGTCAAGTTTCAATGAAAATGTGTGACAACTTGGTGCCTTTTTGGACTTGGCTGACCTAACAATTAATGATCCTGATGCCAGCAATTCAGAACCATGTAGACAGTACCTTTCTGCCCAGTCACATCCCATGATCTTCAGCATTTGGAACACTTGCTGAAAATGCTTCTTTTGCCCTTTATCTGTCTTGAGAAAAATGTATTTAAAATAAAAGAACAGCGATAAGTTAATTTACAAAAATAGGATGGACATGAATCAAAATATTTGAGTTTTGACAGACTAGAGTCATTGTCAATTGATGTTTTAAATAAAAACAAAGAGGAGGCCACTGGAACATCTAAGCTGAGTACACTAGAAGAGAAGGAAGTAAGATCTGCTGCACTCCACTGAGTCAGGAGGAATCTGAACTTGAATCTTACGAGTATTCCATTTAAACTCCTCTCTCAGCTGTTAAGACCTGTGTCTCCAAGGAGGCTAAAGGTAAGCTCTAAGAAGTTATTTAATGGCAACTTTTTTTCTTACGTTTTAGGGGAAGTGAGGATGCATATGGAAAGGAAGGAAAGGGAAGAAGAGACTAGAATACTACTGGGTAATAAAAGGAACAAACTACTGATACATGCAATAGCATGGGTGGATCTCAAGGGCAGTATGCTGAGCGGAAAAAGCCGATCTCAAAAGGTTACCTACTGTGAGTCCATTTATATAACACTCACAAAGTGACAAAATTCTAGTGATGGAGAACAGAACAGTGGTTGCCAGGTGTGAGGGTTGGGGAGAAGTTGTGATTATTAAGTGGTTGCCATGAGAGAGTTCATTTTTAATGGTAAAGCTATGTATTCTGAATGCAGCAATGGTTATGTGAATCTACACGTGGTAAGATTTCATAAACACACATACATACACACACCTAGGCCCGCATACTAATGCATGTAAGAACTGTCAAAATTCAACTAAGGTCTCCTGCAATTTCAGTTTCCTGGTACTGACAAACTGCCATAGTTATATAAGATATTTTGGGGTTAGGCTGGGTGACGGGTATAGGGAAACTACTATTTCAAGTTTCTTGTGAGTCTTAAAATATTTAAATTAGAAAGTTATTTTTTAAAAAGTGTATTATGGTGACCTGTACATATTTATTTCACATAACCATATTCCTGATTTGGGTAATTTTGTTTTTACTATGAAACAATATAAATTTTTTCATTTTTAACTTTTTTTTTTAACATAGTGATTGCCAGCATAAATACACTTAGTATTGAATTTTCTCTATAGTTTGACAAAATTATTTTTCCATAGTTTTTCAATATGGCATCTAATTTCTATCTTTGCAGTTTTCATATGATAGGGATCATAAACTTTTGTTCTTTATTGTGACTACTTACCACATAAATCATTGTATCAAAATTATACTTGTCCATTCGGTCTATAGCAGCTGCAAGATCTCTGAAAAAAATGGCCATAAATTAAGAATTACTAAGTAGATCTGGGTTATAATTTGTTTTACCTATTTAATAGTAATGAGGCATTTCTAATTAAGAATGCCTGCTATCCTATAGCCTGGAGTATACTACCCATGCTTATATGATCCCAATGTCATACTCTGATACAAGGTAAAAATAAAAAAAATAGCTTTGGGAAAAACAATAATAATAAAAGTGCTGTGAAAAGATTAAAACAAAGCGCTCTGGGACAAGTAGTAATAATACCTAAAACAGCTCTAGCAAAGAGTCTGTAGGTAAATGTTATATGACTTGTTAATTTTAAAAATAAAAAAATCTACTGGAAAGAATCATCTAATTGTCATTTATGTGCAACATACTCTCTTTAAGAACATACTTAAAAGATAGGTGATGCAGAAGCTAAATAAGCATCTTCTAGCTATTTTTCTATTAGTTTGATCAAGGAGTTTGAAGATCTTGGATCAGTCATAAGCAGTACTTTCTAAAGCATTTTAAAAGATCATGAAGTCCTTTGACAAAAATTCCATTTATCTCTGAATAAGTACGCAAGACCCAATTTGCAATATAAAATAATGAAAAATAAAGCATAAACTATGAAATTTCAAGTTAAGATTATGAAAATATTAAAATTTAAAATCAAAACTATTTTTGGTTGACAATCTATGACATTGGGGAAGATTTAAAAAGTTCCTAGATTTTCTGAAATATTGGGGATCATACAAATGTCGATAGTACCGACCTCATCATGATCCTGACATAAGACAGAGAGCATGCATCTTAATGGAAGCAAAATCTGGCTGTTGGACAAAAAATCTTACTCTTTTTTATGTATAAAGTACACATATGCATATAGATATATAGTATTTCTGTGGTATTAAAATTACATGAGGATGGGCAAGTAGGAAAAAGTCTCCTGGAGGGGTTATAATAATAAAATTATTGAGAGACACTGGTATAGATTATTTTGGTTTGAGCTAATGACAAAGCAGAGAAACCTTTTGATTCAATGAAAGAATAAAAGGGAACAATATAAAACAAAAGTTACAGGTTGAGTTTGCTGAACTTGAATTTGAAAGCTGGAAGATATGTCAGGTCATTTACTTTGGGTCTCTCATTTCACAAAGTAAGGAACCATGGCTCAGAAAGGTTAAGTGATGGCCATGGTATCAGAACAAAAATCCAGGTATCTAGCCTTACCCTGTGCTCGTCAGAATTGTCCTACACTGCTGTCTGTATAATAATTCCTTTAATCCACAGCCACACAGATGTATTCTATAAGGAATGCACTGAAGGGCAGAAACAACTAAAGACTGAGCAAGGTGAAAGAATCAAACATTTTGACAAGTGGCAGAGACAATTATTCTCAAAAATAAAAGAGGAAGTAGTATTAAGGTACCTAAGGTAACACAGTTGGCCCTCTGTATCCATGGGTATCACATCTGCAGATTCAACCATGAATAGAAAATATTCAGAAAAAAACTGTCATGTTGTTGCTAACATGTTCTATTATAGTTAGGACTATGATGGCTGCGCTGGTACTGAACATGTAGACTTCATTATTCCCTAACAATACAGTATAGCAACTATTACATAGTATTAGGTATTATAAGTAATATAGAGATGATTTAAAGTATATGGGGGGATGTGCATAGGCTGTATGCACATAATATACCATTTTATAGAAGGGACTTGAGCATCTGTGGATTTTGGTGTCCATGGTAGGGAGCAGGGCTCTTTAAATCAATCTGCTATCCATACCAAGGGATGATGTACATACAAAAATATAGACCTAATATCATCCACAAAAGGATATTGGATCAGGATAGTTACAGATTCTTTATTACATGAAACTTCTGAGTAGACATTTTCTTTCTTTCCTGTCTTTCTTTTTATTGTTAAATTTATTGGGGAGACATTGCTTAGTAAAAATTACATAGGTTCCAGGTGTACAATTCTACAGTACATCATCTGTGTTATGTATTCATCACCCAGAATAACTTCTCATTCCATAACCATATTTTTGAGATCCTGTCCCTTCTCTCCCACCTCCCTCACTCCATACCCTCACATAACCACTAACCACTCAACTACTGATTGCGTCCATGAATTTTTGTTTCTTTGTTGCTTGCAGCTTTGTGTTCCACATGAGTGAAATCATATGGTTCTTGGCTTTTTCTGTCTGGCTCATTTCACTTTGCATGATGGTCCCAAGGTCCATCCATGTTGTCATAAATGGCCTTACTTCATCTTTTCTTATGGCTGAGTAATATTCCATTGTGTACATGTACCACAGCTTCTTTATCTTGTTGTCTACCAAAGGACACTTCGGCTGTTTGCATGACTTGGCCACTGTGAATAGTGCTGCGATGAACACTGGGGTACATATATCTTTGTAGACTAAGGTTTTCAAAATTTTGGGGTAGATACCCAGAAGTGGAATTGCCGGGTCATATGGTAACTCTATTTTTATTTTTGGGGGGAACTGCCACACTGTCCTCTGTAGGAGTCCCTGAACCCAGTCCACAACCTCATATGGACTGGCTAAGAAATTTGTAAGGCCCCCACATCATGTGGAATGAACGTGTGCTGATTGTATCCGGATGCAAACGCAGGGACTGTGAGGTCTCAGGTTGCACACAGCCGCAAAAGGACTGATGGAGATCTGTGCAGACACAGATGGAATGTATGTGATCATGATGTGGGTGCCAGCAGACTGAGCTTTACTTGCCCTACCCATAATCCCCTTCTCTCCTATGTCAGCTAGCCTTAGGCACTTTGCAATCATTCTGTTAAGCCTTCTAAATAAGAAGGCAGAGAAGAGAGCTTCAGGAGGTCTCTGGCTTCAAGATGGCCTCTCCCTCTCCCTCTTGACCAAACCTTCGAGTCTTGAATAGTTATTCCACACGTTTCAGGTGAGTCCCAGCTGGCCTGGAGATTCGCAGTCCTATAGCAGTTGTACCAGTTTATGTTTTCATCAGCAGTGTACGAAGGTTCCTTTTTCTCCACATCCTTTCCAACACTTGCTGTTCCTTGTCTTGGTGATAACAGCCATGGACACATTTCTTATACCACTGCTCAATGGTTTCTTTTTTAATCTGTCCAGCAATAATTAGCTGGCATAAGAAAATTTTCTACTATATACTTTTTGTATCTAGAGAAGGAAATGGACTTCTTAGATTATAGGTTCTTTTCACTGTCTTTCTCCAATTATATGGAATTGATAAAGGGAAATGCCAAAGTAATAGAAAGTAGGAGATGAATTTTCTAAGGGACAGTTGAGAGAGTTAGATGGTTATTTAAAGTTCTTTGGAACAAATAATAGTAGTTAACAACAATAATAAAATATCATTACTTTATGCTACAATAGCAGGTTCTGATATAAAACTAAGCCTGGGAGACACTAGACTTAAGTATGGCCATGTGTGCCTGTGTGGCTTTTTTATTGTCCAGTCTTCTCCTCCCTATTAGCTTTGTCTCTGATGAACCCAGTTATTAACGATAACAGAGACTGCTCCGTTCTACAGGGGTCACTCAGAGAGTGATAAAAAAAATATGAGCAACATGGTCTACTTTTCCTTGGCCTATTTTGCCATAATCACAATGAGGACTGATACTTATGTGCATGTAAGATGGTCTTCACAGAGTGAAGACACCACTTACCACATGGCCACCTTCTACTACACATTTTTAGCTAGTGTGCAGTTGTAAAATACAGGGTCCAGCAGAAGTAACACCCCTTTTTTTTGAGCTGGTAATCTATACCAAATCTTTTATTACAAAATCATAAGCATGTGATTCTGTAACATAACAGTATTTTAACTACTTAAAAAAAGGTTGTTAGTTCTGCTGGACTCTGTATTTATAGTTGAATATGAGGTATCTCAATTTTACCGTTTAAAGAACAATATATTCAGCTGTGGAAACTGATGCTTAACTAATTGTAAATAGTTATTTAGTCACTTTTCTGAACTATTATATCTTTTCAGTAACCATAACTGGCAACAAACAGAAACCCAATAAATGTATTTGGAGTGATGAGAACAAGAGATTTACAAACTAGCATTTGGTAACAGTTTTAAGCATAAAATGATTGCCTTAGCATTTATTCTAGAACAAATAACATGAATTTGTATACACAGTGTAATGCTGACCTTCACATAAGAGACAAACCTGGTTGCATAGAGAGAGGTCCCATCACTTCGCATTACCGTACAAATCGAGGAGGGGTCACCATTCCCAGAAAGATCCACTACAGCTGTTCCTTTTCTAGAAATGGCAAAAAGGTAACTCTGAAGCAACATAATAAATTAAGACTTCTGAAAGTATAGTAGCTATAACATTATCTTTGGCAAACCAGAAGCTATTTATATTACTTAAGTAGCAATAAGGAATAAGTGGTGTGACCAACAATAAAAAAAAAAAAAACAAGAAGGAATCTGGCTGTGAATCTATTAAGAATGGGTATGATGTAATTAATATTTGGTTATCCAATCTTTTTAAAATTTGTAACTCTGGATACAGTACTTAAATAATATCTTTAACATAGCCAATTGAAAAAATGAGATTTCAACTGCACTTTAACCATGAAATATCATATTCTTCTTATGCAAGTTATTATGACATTCAATATTGGGCTAATTTTTGACATGCCAGAAAGTACCCCTGAGTAATAAAACCATGGAATTTGTTATTGTCTTTCCTGCCTGATCAAAAATTAGACTTCGTGTATGGCAATCTAAAGTTTTCCGTGAGGATATAACTGAGGATGTTATGAACCCAATTCCCTATGTCTTCCTTGTAAGGATGACAAACAAAATTGCTCTTTGGTACTGAAAAGTGGTACTTTTAACAATTCGTTTGCTCCTACATTACAGATGCCTGGGATCCTATGACTTGTATTTGTTTGTTTGGCTGACAAGAAGCTTAGAAATCTACCATAAGCAAGGAGACAGAATCCCAGTGTACTATATGATGTACTAATATTATCCCTGACGTCATATTGTTTTTTCTGCTCCTGCTTCCTGATTTCCTCATTTTACTCTTTTTGAAAGCTTGTCAAATTATACCTGTTTTCATAACTGTCTTAAATCCACTGTTGAACAGGATGGGATTTTTTTTTTTTTTTTTTTTTTTTTTTTTTTTTTTTTTTTTTTTTTTTTTTT
>PVJL010000372.1:0-149860 GCA_004026885.1 Lyroderma lyra | reverse complement strand
CAGCCTTACCAGAATTTTATGGCAACAAAAGATGGCATGTGGGAAGAGTATTCTGAACAGCAAAAAGCATTATAAACAATGCCAGAAGCGTGCATAGCATATTCTGTTGTCCTCGGTGAGAGAATACATGAATACCTATTGCACAGAACAAGTAACTTTATTAAAGAATAGTACCCTGATCATACATTGTTTTCTGCAGGAGTCCTTTGCTGTCCAGCAACTTCAAGACTTTCTGAGATTTTTCACGATAAAATGATTCTCCTGAGTATTCATCAAAGTGTACGCCTAGGCGCTAAAATGGTTCAAAAACGAAAGAAAAGGAAGTTACTTAAATGTCCTATTATTTTACTCTATGACGAAGCAAGCTGTTCTACAGTCTGTCACACAGATGGGGAAAATAAGAACTAGACCACGTCATTTTTCTGCTTTAACCTTCTAATGGCTCCCTCCACACCAGTCAGGTCTTTGCAATAGTACTAGGCTGTCCAATATGACAGCTGCTCGGCACATGTAACTATTCAAATTGAAATAAAAATTTTTCAAAATAAAATTGAAAATTTAGTTTTTCAACTACACTACTCACATTTCAAAGACTTGATAGTCACACATGACTAGTGGCTGTCATACTGGACAACACAGATACAAAACATTTCTATAACAGCACGAAGGTAGACTGGAAAGCCCTGGAAAATGTCCTACATCACACCCCACCCTACAACCTCCTCTCCTACTGTTTATCTTGCTTACTTGCTCCAGCCAGGTGGGCATCTTCATGAAAACTCATCACATTCCACCCATAGACAGCATACCTGATCTTCCCTTCTTTTTTCTCCATAGCATTATCACCATCTAACAGATAATACACGAGGGCTGTCCACACAGTACCCAGCCATGTAATATGAAAAACAGAGGCATTTATGGCTGGCCTTTCTCCAGATATCCATCATATGTTCTTATTTAATTCACACTGTCTTTGTTTTTAATTCACTCAGGTAGAAATGTAAAGTCCATAAGAAAACTTGTTTCTTTCACTCATTGCTGTATTTTTCCCATGCCCTAAAATGTTAATTAAATGAACAAATTTAAACCCATTACATATAAGCCTAAGGAAGCAAAAGAAGAAAAAATAAGAGAAAGTGAATGTATGATAGAAGAGAGAAAAGAAAAACCCGACTGAAATGAAGTTATCAGAATGTTACCTAATATTCAGTCTGTGAAGTTCACAGGCTTCAAGATTATTTCATAGCTCTAAATTTCATCCCAAAGAACAATACTTGAGTTCTAATTTTCAGCTCAATGACAAATCTATCCTTAAAACATGAGTTTAAGAAGGAACTTTACTACCTAGTAGTACCAGTCAAAAGCTGCATGTCACAGGAGAGCAGGAGAGTGGACCGTACCTTGTAAATCCGAATATACTCTTCTATGCTTAAATCCCGAAATTTCTGCCACAATGCAAGTGCTTGCATGTCACCTAGCTCCAATCGCTGGAAGAACTCATGTGCTGATTTTGCTACACTTTTATCATCTGCTGCTTCTTTATTAACTTGTACATAAACCTAAAAGCACAACAGTACATTAAATGAAGTATATTACTAGCTAGTTATCTTCAATAAGGAAAAGAAGAAAACAAACAAAAAATCCTGAGAAGTCTCATTTAAAGGTTATCCAACTACCCTCATCACCGAGTACAAGTCATCTTTTTTCTTATATATTTTTGCCATGGGCTTCAGTCAACCCTAGAGACGCCCTTCTCCAAATGCTTTAAATGCATAAAGTGAAAATACACAAGATTACAAAGAAAGTAATTATACTGAAATACAGTTATCCACACAATTTTTAAAAATTTATAATATAGTAATGAAGAAAAATGCTAAATTTCTAATAGAAGTTAGTAAAAATAATGTGCATTTTTTTTTTTTACCTAAGTTCACAGCCCCTTACATTAAAAATGCCTGGCTTAGACTAGACTAGCATGTCTTCTTTAAAAAAAAAAAAAAGTTAAATTATTGTTGTACCTTCTCTAAAGGTTGAAGTTCAATTTGGCAAAGAAAAAACCAAACAATGATTTAGCAGTTGTTTTAATGACAGATTTTTCAAACTGTGCTCTAAATCTGTGAAAGGCCAGTAAAACAGGTGATCTAGGAAGACTTTTTTAGACAGTGAGTTTAGTTATACTCCAACTTGGGCTCCTGAGAACTGGGTAGAGCACTCACTTTGGAGTGTTTTTGCACAACCTGCACAGCAGTGGAGTTGGACAGCTCATTAATCCTTTCACTGCATTAACTGACTTTGGTTTTTTTCCCCCAAAATGTGTCAAAAAGCCACAGAAAATAAAAAGTTTGATATTTTGAGTATTTTATGCATTTAATAACATTTTGAGCTGCTCTGTATATAAATGACATTATTTTTATTTAAAATTTTTGTTATATGGTAATAAATTTACCATTATATTGAATTTTAACAAAAAGTACTCAAAAGTTAATTAGATTTAAATATAGATAAGTTAGAATCTAACGGGATTGATGACATAAAAAGTTTATTACAAAATGTCACACAATATGGCATACAAAACATCTTTTTTGTTGATAGTGCAAGCAATAGGAAAACATATTTAAAAATCTTGTAAATGGAGAAAAGTTCTTTTTTTTTTTTTGCTAAAAATTTATCAAAATATTCTGAACACATAAAAATATTTTTAAGGAGTTCCCTGATGGTGTAGTGGCTTAAAGCTTCGGCATTGGCAATGTTTTTTTTGAGCTCACACGGTAAACTCAAATGCCACAATCAGTGGATGGAAACATTTATTTGGATATATCCAAATGTTGTAGCCAAGGGGGTAAGGCCTCCTCCTGTTCTAAGATTCTATGTACACAACAGAGCTGTTAATCATTTTCCAGTCTCTAAAATAAGGTTAAATATCAACAAGGTTAAATATCAACATTATAGCTCAAGCAGTATTGAAGTTAGACATACAGACTATGAAAATTTTACTTACAAGTTTTAACTCACTTCTAGAGTAAAACATGAATGATAATTTTACTATTCCTCATATTTTTGCAAGGAAGCTATTAAAGTAGCATAAAAGTAATAAAAACTGGTAAATGAATTACCAAAATATATGACACTTCTAACTGTATAGTACTATCATCAAAACATCATGGCAGCAGCATTTGGGTAGAAAAAGTGATTTTTATTGCTGAAGAATATATTAGGACAAGTGGAATGTAGTTTATACCCACTAGATACCACCAACAAAAGGGAGAGGGCATGAAACATTTGTCTCAAGGTAAAAATCTCTCACTTCTCATAGATGACTTGTGTTAATTATTGGAATGACAGAATTGAATGAATACAAACTCCTAAATAAAGGTGAAAACGATGTAATATTTCCCCCCCTCTTTCAAGAATAAAGAAGAGTTAATACAGCAGGCCTGAGATTAATACCTTTAAAATATGTTTTCAAGGTTAGCCCTTGGCTGGCAACTGGAAACTTGGAAATGGGGAATGTTTTAGCATAAACCAACCTAACTGACAAGAGTGGTTCACTGGGCCTAGAATGTTTGTGCAAACGCTATGGTTAATGCTAAAATACCTGCTTTCCTTCTGGGAGTTTGGAATTTTTGTACATGCTAAGCAGAGGGTGCCTACAAGATCCTCCAATAGAAACATTGGGCACAGAGCACCTAATAAACTTCACAGGTTAGAAAACATTTCACATATGCTGTCACAATTTGTTGCAGGAGGAATTAAGTGCATTCTGTGTGACCCTACTAGGTAAGGACTCTTGGAAGCTTGGGCCTGGTTTCCTCCAGACTTCACCCCATGTGTCTTTTCCCTTTGCTGATTTTGCTTTGCATCCTTTTGCTGTAATAAGTGAAAGCTATGAGTGCAACTATATGCTGAGTCCTGTGGAGGTAGGCTGCAGAATCTGCTACTAAATGGCTTAAGCCAAATTCAAAACAAATCTGCCAGAAGGTTGAAACTGCCAAAACTAAATTGTCTCCCTGGTACAGCAATTTGAGGATGAAAGAAAGAAAATGCTATGTAAGTAATTACAACCAATGGAAATGAATGGCTCAGGAAGGCATTTTGCAGTGCACAGACCCGCTGGGAGCCAGACTGCCTGTGTCAGAATCCTGGGTTTGGCCCTTGGGTTCTTCATCAGTAAACTGCACAATAAAGTAAGCCCGATTCTGACAAATGGTAACTAGTGTACCTGACAATAATTAGCCATTCCCTGGAGCTATACAATAGGTTTTATACTGCATAACTTGAATGAAAGATAAAGGAAGGAACAAAGAGGACTGACTGTAAGACCAAATTCATTCAAACATTGACAGCAAGTCACGATGTTTGGGGTTGGGGATAAAAAAGATCAGGAAGACATCCTTCTTCTCAAAGAGCTTTATAATGACAATTTGACAAGGAAAAACTAGGGGTTCAAACAAGGTTGAGGGTTCCTTTTTTGTTTTTTTTTTAGAAACAGGATAAAAATAACATTAATATTTGTTTAAAACAAAAAAAAAAAAAAGAAAAAAATTCCTCATTTATCCTAGAAGTTGTTGAAAGTAATCTAAAGAGTCAACTGTAATTTTACAGTAAAATAAAAATTAGGTCTGCAAAAATTGGCACAAAGATAAAATAACCTGGAGTCTGCTACTTTAGGTTCTGCCATTTCCTTTGTCCTACAAAAGGGAGGAGTAAGAGAGCAGGTGAGTGCTGATGGATTGTTATCTTCTATTGCCAGCAGCAAGGGGGGTTGTTCGACTTGCACTCTTTTGTCCATGAAGTTATTAGGCAAAAGAACACCTAATGACAGCAAAACCATTGTTTTTGAATTTTTACTTATTCACAGAAGTACCCCTGCCCTTGTATCTTATGTGTAATCACCTCTAACATAGACACTTGATTTCCTTCTTATGAGTCTCAAAAGGCAGGAAGCTGTGTTAAACTACACAGAAAGAAATACACATTTAGGTTTCTATTTCTAAAATATTTTAAAACATTATTGGCAACGAAAATTGACGGTTTTCAGGATTAAACAAAAACTTTCACAGCAGGGTGGAAGAAAGGTGGGAATAGTAATTCTCATATGTGAAGCTGTACTCTGAATTCTTAAAAGTGTTCTCTCAATGACACAGGGTCTCCAAGCAGGTATTTGCATTTTCTGCACCATGGGTTATCTCTGCGGGTCTGGATGTGATGAAAGGATCACTAAGCTCATGGTAAAAAATACTCGCCATTGTTCAAAGTTTTAAAAAATAATACAGAAAAAATTCCCGAAACTAAGGTGGCACGCTTTATTTATAGACAACCACAAAGAATTATTAATTTTTAAAGTCTGCCTATCAATAAACTCTTAATGGGAAAGAGAGAAAAAAATCTTTTGGTTAATATTATAAATCAAAAGATAGGCATTGAAAGTACGGTGAAGGCATGGACTCAGGAAAAAATTACAAACCATTAGGTCTTTAAGGATTAGAATGTATTTTTGTTAAATTTAACTACATTTTAAATTTAGTTAAATGACTAAATTTAAAGTCAGCTGCAGGAGGAAAACCATTTAACAACAAGAAAAATGATGCTATGCTCTCTGTGGCTTTGGCTAGAGAAGTAAAGCATTATTTTGGCATGTGCTCTTCCTCATACACAGGGATCTCATCTTCCTTTGATCCCCTGGTCTGTCACCAACATGACTGATGTTATATCTGTACTTCTTCTTGTGAGGCCCAGAAATAGCAGATAACAACTGAGACAATGAAAAGGAAACACATCCCTGGAGATTATTGGATAGGAAGAGTTTTAATAATGAACTCCAGGAAGGACTGAGGACAGAGAAACAAAGGAACTAATGCAGTAGAATAGAAAGGAGTTCACATTGGGCGAAAGCCAGGAAAAGGCTGAAAGATAAAAAGGAAAAAGCACATACAAATTTAGAGAGAACAAGAGCAAAAAATTACATATGCATGTTTTTCAGTCTAAATGAATTATAGTCATTACCGTGAAGAAAGCTGCAGTACACAGCAACTGACAAACACTGAGAAATTTCTCTCTGTGTTGAATTATTATCCTGTGTGTTTATTCTAAGGAGATTCTCTACCTGGAGAAATATCATCCAAAATCAACTAAAATAATAATAAAAGAACACTGGTTGAGGGAATTTAAAAAATGCCCCCAGTACAATAAAAGCAACATTTTCCAACTGTTTTGATTCCTTGTTTTAATGAACATATTTTTTTAAAACCTCTGGGATTAAAAATGTGTTACCAAGCTGCACAGTACTCTGAAAAACAAAGCTGAAGCATTTTCTAATATTGTTTCTTGCCAACTTACTTCAAAGAGATGCTGTAAAGGATTTGACTGGAGTTTTTCTTCATAGCCAAACAGTTGGAAGCCAGTTCCCAGAAGACCTGCCACAATAATCCATACATGAAAAAATTACAAAATGAAACAGTAGAGAACAGTCATGGCAGGGAACAGGTATAGTTATATAAAAAGATTGATCTATCATAATTATGTATTCTGAAAACACTACAAAATAGGTTATCACCTTCTGCTACCCCATAAACTGACACAAGCCAAATTCAATATACTGAATCACAAATTTCAATATATTGAAATAGATCAATCACTGAAATTAATTCCACAGAAACCAACAGGTTATGAGGTCATCAAAGGCAAAGTCTAGGACTAATTTATCTTTATATTAATAGTACCTCACTCCTCCTTAGCAGACATAATAAAATAAGCAATTGTGCAGCCAGTCTGGGGAAAACATCATGATGCTAGCTAGGCACTGGACATTCAAATGTGTGACAACAAACTGATGGGAAGTGATTTCAAAACTTTCTTTTTAAACTATTAGATCTTAAAATAAAACAAAGGTAGGAATTAGCTAGGAATAATATTAGTTCTTAAACAAATAAATGAATTAATACAAAAGATAAAACTCAAAACATCCCTGATTACTTCTCCCATTCAATGTGATGAAGCAACAAAATTCTTTTATCTGGCCATTTATTTGTCTTTTATTTGTCAGTGATATTATTTTAGTCTTTGTTGATAAATTCAGTGTGCACAGATAGTGTTAATTTTAACTTCCTTTAAAAAATAGTAATTGAGGTTTATAAACTAGCAATGAAAATTCCTAGTATGGATTGTGACTACTTATACTTTCAGAAATATCTTGCTAAAAGATAATAGTTCAATTTGATAGGAAGGTGCAACCTGGGGCCAAAAGTAATAAAAGGTAGTTTAATTATTTTAGAAAACCAATCTGTTTCTAATATCAACTGCCAAGCTTCAGTTCTAAAGGAGCTGTTGCCACTGGGCGTTGTTGATGTACTATTTTTGTACAGAGTCAGCAGAAAGTGGGATAGTACTAAACTCAGGGATATACAATATTTTGGATATACAAATGGTTTAGTGACTCTGACCAAGTCACTAAAAAACTAGAAAGATGACTGAACCATATATGAACTCTATTCACTTTCAAGCAAAAGCAAATATGATTGTGATTCAGATTCTTGGTGTAGAAAGATACTCAGAAAAAACAGAAATAGAAAAAGTAAAGGCCAATTTCATTTAACATTGTGCCTAATATATTTTCAAAAACAAATTCTGTGCTTAGGAACTGTCTGCAAACTTTCAAAATGGGATAGCTCAAACAGCCAAAATTAAAACTCTTCAACAATGACCGTTGTAACGGGAATACTGACAGATCATTAACCACAGTAGTCCTTCAGAGAAAAATGGCTATAATAAAATACTGCAGCTACCATTTCATGAATACCATAATCACATATTTGCTAATGCCTGTGAAATGCCTAACTTGGCCAAACTGATAGAAAGCAAATGCCATCTATTAAATCTGACTGCTAAGCCTACAGCCTAAACCTCTGACTACTGGCTGTTGTGAATTGCAGGTTAACTTTTAAAATGCAGGGCATGTTTTCTGATTCCTCCACTGTGAACAGCAAAGGCACTGTTAACAGGTTCAAGTTCTACCCTTTTTAGGGTTTAAAAAGGATTTTTATAAATTCAGTCAATAGTTTAGTGGTTACCTGGGGGCAAGTTGTGAGGGGGAGGGAGAGGTGACAGGTGGTTGGAGAGGAGGGAGGGGAGTCAAATATATGGTGATGGAAAGAACTGACACTGGGTGGTGAACACATAATGCAACACATAGACGTTGCACTGTAGAACTGTACACCTGGAACTTACGTAATTCTTGTTAACCAATGTCACCCTAGTAAGTCTAAAAATAAAAAAAAATTAAAATAATTTTATTAACTAAAAGGATAATATTCATAAGAGAAGATCATGATAAATGTCTTTTAAAAGATTTGATTTCATTTCACTAGATAAGGAACCTAATACTATTGGTGAACTTTAGAACTAGCAGTGCACACTGCACTTTATAGAAACTTTTAAAATATTATCTAGCCTTTCTTTTGGATTAGTATTGTAAAATACAGTCATTCATCATTTTGAGTGCCTCTTATGTGGCAACCTCTATGGATACAAAAATAGTTAAGACATAGTCCATGCCACCTTCAAGGAACATATCATCTCGCAGGGAGAGAAACACACAAAGAAGAATTCAGTACAATAGAAGCCTATTTGAGTAGGGCTGGGTACTAGAAACTTGGTGATGTGAGAAGGTGATGCCTGTGTTGTCAGAGTGCTTTATAGAGGTAACATTAGGCCTGGATCTTAAAACACACATAGTAGTTGCCAGACAGTTTTAAAAGTGCAGGCTACCAATCCTGCACTACCTTAGCAAGTTCATTACCCTGCCCTTTCACACCTTGGTTGCTGGTGTAAATGGGCTATGAATGGTTCTGACTGAACTCATGACCTTAGAGATAATTTGTGGCACTCATCTGTCTGGATCTCACTCCTCTCTTTTCTTTTTGACTACCCCTACCCCACCTGCCACTGAACAATTTAAAGGGGAGTCAAAGTATCCCACTTGGTCTTTCCTCTAGGCCCCTGGCCCAGCGTATAACAACAGATCACCCTTCACGTAGGATTTCCTTTGTTTCAAAAAATGGCAGGGCTGTGGTTGATAAGGGTGTATAAAGTTAGACTTAACTTTTTCCCTGTATACTTAATTCTAACTTAACTCACAAATATAAGCTACTTTTCTTTAATGAAACTACAAAAGCCTGTATTTATCAAGTGTTGCTCTGAATGTGTGAAGTTTCCTCCCTGCAAACTTACATGTGTGGTGAGAATTACTCTAATAATTCTCAAGGTTTATGCAAAAGAAACATTAGAAAAAAAAAATAGTAGGGGAGTAAGGTACTACTTTATCTAATGGAATTATGCCTATATTTTCTCCAGATGTTCAAGTGACATGATATTAATAAATATTAAGTGAAATGAAAAATAAAATCTTCGACTTACCAAACTGCATGCCCCAATCTCCAAGGTAATTTATTCTGGTTACTTGATGTCCTAAAGCTTCTTTGAGATTTGCTATGAAATTTCCTAGTAATAAAATATATAGTTTCTCATTCTTGTTATCCATTTTGGCATAAGAACCATTTTCTGCTCTATTACAGAGTATGACATAGAAAACTCCTTTGGCATATTTTACCAATTCAATCTTTTTTTTTTTTACTAGAACATACATTATTACATTTTTATCTATGTTACAGAAAGGAACTAAGGAATTATTTGGGGGGGGGGGCAGTTATTCCAAGGAATCTCACAGTTTTCACAAGAATAAAATTTCGTTAACATTAATGGGAGCCGGGAATACATGTTAGAGTAATTGCTACGCCAAGTTAATCCCAAGGAAGAAAATAACAGAAATTCAGTAATTAACAAGAAACAATTTGGCTGTGCCCTAAAGAACCTGAGCTATACTGTCCCTCCACCCCAAGCCCAAATAGCTCACCTAACCTTCTTTCAATTACTTAAGTCTATCTTGTCATGCCTGCTCCCTATCGGCACACAGTAGTCCAAGGCCTTCACTTCCCTGAACTGCTGATATTGGTTTCACATTCCATATCTATTCCACTTTCCTTCTAGCGTGGCTTCAACATACTACAGAGGCTGGAAACCAAAATATTACATTTCTCAGAATCTCTTGCAGTTAGGATTCCAGATGTCATTTAGGTTTAGGCAATCAGATACACTTTGCATGAGATTTAGAAGATGGAAATGAGGTGGAAGGGGAGCAACTTCTATTTTTTTCTGACAAGCACTGTTGTGGAGGCTTTGTGTATGTGTGTGGCATTACTAATAGATAGAGAGCCTAGTGTCCTGTCATGTGACCAACCTACAAGGTTATTGAAAAACTGGGTATGGGGCTGCCTCTTTTGCAAGTATGAATTTGAGAAGGAATGGCAGGACTTTGGGCAGTTTCCCGACTACAGCAGTGGCAGCATGGTTCTAGAACAGTGGAAGTGATTACAGAAAAGGCAGAAGCTCCCTTAATGACAAAGTTCTACGGTATAGATTTAGGAGACATTTTTGTCAGCTTAATCCAAAGCTTCTTAGCACTCCCAACCACTTAGTAAATTATTAAATATCCTGTAGTAAATCCCTTTCTGCTTTTACTAAAGCAGATCTAGTTTTCAGCAAATAACATGCACATATGACTTAAATTACTGCAGCTACTTCTCTTCCAGCTTCCCTACTTCTAGACTTTCCCACTCTATACAGTCCCAGCATCAAGAACTACCTTCCTCTGATGGTACTCAGATTGTATTTCTATTTTTTCTCAACACCTTATTATCTTACAAATTCAACTAAAAGACTGAACCTAGGCTTTGGTACTGTTTAATTTCCAATCCTAGCTAGAATACTTACTAGCTATGTGATTTTAGAAGAGTTACTTTTGGTATCTGAGTTTCCTCATTCATAGGCCAGAGTTAGCAGTACTTACCAAACCAGGTTGTTAAGAAACTAATTGAGCTAATAATATGAGAACGCTTAACATGGTAAGTAAATTCTCAATAAATATTCTCACTTCCTGGTCCAAATATTTCTTGTAACAACCATTAAACAACTTTATCATGCTCTACCTATCACATACTCCTGTACTTTTGACTTCCTTATATAGCTTTTGTTATGCAATATACGTTTTAATTATTTTTTCATCACATCTTGTAATTTCCTCTCTTAAAATGTTGCTTGAGAACTTTGTAACAGAGACAGTGAACTCCAGTTTAATAATAATCTGTGCCACAAAGTGCTGATTTATCCAATTCTTAGAAGTATTCAAGTATGGGTTGAATGGCTTTCTCTTAAGCTTGTAATAGACTTGTATACCAGAAGACAGATTAGGTGAAATTAACTTCAAAGTCCCTTCCAATTCTAGTATTACACAATTCTAGTTGCAGTTTTTAAACTGGGCTGCTCTATTACGTGTTTTAAATACATGGAAATTATAAGTGTATATATACACTGAAGCATTATAGTTATTAAGTACAACAGTAAACTCTATTAAAATAGTGTTGTTTCAATTTCCAATCTTGAAGATTCTGATTAGTACTCATATGAGTGAAATTGAGATTCTTTTTTTAAAAATTGAGATATAATACTTTATAAAACAAAATATACGGACAAAACAATTTGTGTGATTACTATCATCCCCACATAACTATTTTCATTTTTGCATCGTTCAGATCATCTCCACATGCATACATATTTTTAAAAGTTAAAAAACATAACAAACATACCAGTTAAAACTGGTTTCTGAGTTAATGTTTTGGTTTTGAAACAAATTTCTTTTTTTCACTTCTAAACCAATTTTTCCCATTTCATATAATATTTAATCAGTATCAAAGCTCATATTAATGTAAAACTTTGTTTTATGTCCTATTGTTATTTAAGCATTAAACCATTAGACTGGATTATCAAACACTGCCCCAAATTCATGTTTAGTATTTTCTGTAAAACACCACTTACCTATGATGGTAGAACGTAAATGCCCAACGTGAAATTTCTTGGCAATGTTAGGTGAACTGCAAATAATTGCAATAGTTATATTTCTGTTCTGAAATGAACTAGGTCATACCTCCATAGTTTAACACACTTGGGGACTAAGGCCTTTGGTAATTTAGGGCATATATTAGTTAAAAATGAGAAATTTAGAGCAAAGATAAATTACAACTCAAAGAATCACCCTTAGTGAAACTGACCCCGTGATTCGTAAATCAGTACCATACAAAGAAGGGGCACACTTAGGAAGCAGATACATTTAAGAATCGATAAACCGATGAAGAAATTCAGAGGTATTGTTTTGACACAATCAATGTTGATTATAGGGAATTAAATTTAGTGCACCAGTTTGGAAATCCTTTATCCTTTTAAAAATTATTGAGGACCCTAAAGGAATTTTGTTTTTATGGATAATATCTATCAATAGCTACTATACCAGAAATTAAAACTGAAAAATATAAAAATATATATGCATAAAACTTTCCAGAATAATCAGAAATATGATCATTACTCCAAATTCTCAATTGATGCCTTTATCACTCTGTGTGGTTCAGAAGTTGTAATAAAAAATTTAACCATAGCAAATGCTTCTAGAGCACTCCCTACTTGACAGTCACAGTTTCATGCACTTTACATGCATTAACTCCTTTAATACTCATCAGAGGTGTGAGGTAAGGTACTCTCATCTCTTATTTTATGAATGAGGGAACTGAGACAACAAAGAAAAATAATAAAGCAAATGTGCAATACATTGATGATCACTAAATCTGGGTGATGAGCATATGTGGCTTAATTGAACTGTTCTCTATTTTGTATGTTTGAAAATTTCATAAATTTTTCAATATTAAAAAGGTAAGTTAACCAGAAAACCAGAAAAATATATAAAACATTGGTTTTATAAAACTGGTCAGTGAAGGACTGTGATTCCTGAGAATGAAAGCAAACGAGGTGACATGTAAAACAGCCTTAATAGCAAATTTGTGAGCTAAAGCAGAAAATTCTATAGCATGAAATGTTCATATCAGAAAAAAAGGTTTCAAATCAATAATCTAAAGTTCTCTTTCAAGAAACCAGAAAAAAGCTTTGCACAGTGGCAGTGTTGTAACCAACAGGGTTTATCGGAGGCACAATTATTGCTAATTGAGAAACCAGGGGAAAAAAAAGACCAAATAGAAGAGAATAATGTAGATAATATAGATAGAAGCAAAAATCAATGAAGCAGAAAAAAAGAAAATGTTCTATATCATAATTACAGTGGTGGTTATGTGACCTATAATATACACCTGTGCCAAAACTCATCTCATATGTTGAAATATGTTGAACTGTATTGTATTGTATGTAGTACTTATATCTCAGTAAAGCAGACAGAATACTATGAAACAATAAAAATTACAAACCAGCCCTGGATGTTCTGTTATTAAAGGAATGTAAGATACACTATTTAGTGAAAAAAGGCAAGTAGAACAAGGTATAATACATGATCTATTCATAAACACAAAGAATACTCCAGGTGGGTAAACAAGAAACCAGTATTGGTGAATGTCTATAAGGAGAGAACTGGGAAACTGGGATAGAGAGTAGACTCCCTTTTCACTGAATATCCTTTTGTAATCTTTGATTTTTTTCAAACCAGGTCTGTAGAGTATGATTTTTTGGTTTTTTAAAAAGTT
Organism: Lyroderma lyra; assembly: GCA_004026885.1. Classification (NCBI taxonomy): domain Eukaryota; kingdom Metazoa; phylum Chordata; class Mammalia; order Chiroptera; family Megadermatidae; genus Lyroderma; species Lyroderma lyra. The sequence continues at coordinate 136,232 of PVJL010000372.1, read as the reverse complement.
TTCAGAGTTTTTGTATTTTTTTTCTCTAGGATTAGAAGACTTAAATCTATCTAGGTTTTCAGCCTTGGCAAAATATTGCTTAAAATAATCAATTTGCCATGCTCTAGCACCATATTCCTACTGGGAAGGGAATACAATGAAGTGGAAAATACAAATTCAACTCCTTTGGCAATCAAAATAGTCCCAGTAAATGAATTACATTTTGGACATCTTACTGAGACTTGTAAAAAATTACTTCACGTAATTTCCTCAATTTTGTATAAAAAGACAAATATTATTGCTCTTACTTTCCAGATAGGAAAAGAGAACCAGGGAAAAAAGCTGTTGTATTCCAGATCACTGAGTAAGTTACTAATAGTCACAGTTGGTGCTCTTACCCTCTGGATCCTCCTTTTACCAATCAGAGGTCCTGAATCTGTTTTGTGCGGAGAACATTTCACACAGGGAAGAGCAAGAGAAGGGAGGAAACTGTGTTGAGGAAAGGAGAGGAAAGGCTACTGCTACTGACTACTCATGTGCCCCTGCAGGTCTGACCTGAACAAAATAGGAAAGGCAGACTTTGTAGAGAAGAGAGAAGTAACAGTAGTTATCCTCAAGTTTTACACCACCTACAAGGTAGGACCTGTCTGTTACGGATAGTCATCTGCCCTGGCCCTTTATGACACTGCTCTTAGATCTCACAGAATATATGACAACCAACATTATGTATCAGGGAGGCAGTAAAGGTTAAGTATTCAACCTTCAGAGTCAGACTTAGTCTATGACCCTTAGCAATTGCCTTGACCTATCATCATCATCTGAAGTTTTTTGAGCACAGTGATTATATTTCTTGCTTTTTTGGGGAAAGTTACCAGGTCTATTTAAGATACTATATATTAAAAATTCTTTTCAGCCACCTCTCTGATTTTCAGAAGAAATTCAAGAACAATGCTTTGTATTAATTTTGAACCTATCTCTCACCTGTTTGTCTCACTTTGAAACCACAATGGTAAGCACCACAGCAGCTAGAAACCTAAGAAAGGGAGCAGCTATGGTCCCACAGCAATGCCAGATGAAAACTTAACAGATGGCAAAGATGGTTGCTGGGAAAGAGACTCTGCCTTCATTGGCATTCAGATGCTCACTGAAGTTCCAGCCTTCCTTAACTGCTTTAGAAAAAAGTTGAGAGGGGTAAATCCATAAGCAAATAAACAGCCATACAAAAAGCCTACAGAATACAACTCAAATAGAACAGTTTATTTTTAGACATTTTTTTTACAAGCATAAACAAAAAAGAGCATTATTAAAAACTTAGGAGAAAAGTCAGAGAATCAATGAGTAAAAAAGAGTAAGGTGTAGTATTCTGAGCTTGGTTGGGGAAGAGAGATGGTAAAGGTGGAGTGAAAATGAGGAAGAAGGTATCAGAAGTGAGCTGGTGGCAAATTTACAAGTTCAAGAAATTTACAATGGCATTATTTCAAGGATGAATGAATGCATGGGAACAGATACTATACCATCTCCCTACTGATTTTCCTTTACTTCTGGTTAGGTAATAGCAAGGAGTGTGAGAGTAATATAGCACTGAAGTGTCTCCCCGGAAAGGCAATGTGTCCTGCATCGATTTAAAGACATGAAGGAAAAGAGTTAAGATGGCTACAAACTCTGCCACTCTTGCCGTTAAGAGATGTAGTCTATTTTCCCTCCCTCGAATCTGAGCTGATCTTGTAATTTGCTTTGACTAGCAGAATGTGACAGAAGTGATGTCATGACTATTTCAAGATCAGGTGTTTTTACCATCTTAGAGTCTGGAGCACCTTTTTAAAGAGGTCTGGCTACTCTGCAGGAGAGATAATGTGGAGAAAGAGAAATCTGGCCAGCCATCAGGTGAAGTGCCACATGAGTAAATGAGCCACCTCGATGTCTAGCTCTAGTATAATCTCTAGATAAACAGAGCTACATAAGTGACCAGAGGCAAGTAAAGGAACCATGGAACTAAATCATCCTTGATTTCCTGATCTGTGGATGCATTAACATTAAAATAGTTGTTTGAAGACATTAATCAGGAGTTGGCAAACGTTCCTCAAAGAGCCAGGCAGTAATATTTTAGGCTTCTGGGCCACCTGATCTTTATTTCAACTATCCAACTCAAATGCCACTGCAGTATGAAAGCAGCTACTGTAGACAACATGTAATTGAGTGTGCAAGCCTGTGTTCCAATAAAACTTGACTAAAATATGTGATAGGCTGGATTTTGCCCATGGGCTGAAGGTTGCTAATCCCTATGCAATGGTCTCTCAGTTAACTGGCACCCACGGAGATTGGCAGATGTCAGATAAATGTAAGCAGACTCTCCATTACCCAGAACTCAAGCAACTGGCAAAATCTCAAGCAAGCTGCAAAAAATTTTTTTGCATGTTGCTTGAGTTCCAGTTAATAGAGTCTACTGTATTAAGTTTTGGAGTGGCTTGCTATGCAAGAAGAGATACAACATAACAATTGAAATGACAGGAAACTTTCTTTATAGGATGGCCTTAGTATGGTGCCTTTCTGGTATAAGATGATCACATGAAGTCCCACTCCTCTCTGTGATGAAATAAATGCTTAAATGCATTGGTAGTATAAAATTTATTCCTAATATTTGACTACTCCATAGGAGAATTAGTTTATTTAGCAATCAGTCCTTATCATAAACAGATGAGTTTACTGAGTCTTAGAGGATCTGCCTTTTTTAAGAATACAAATGAATGGCAGAGAATACATATGTGGAATCCACAAAACCCACTCACCTCTGATTGTCCAGGTGCTAATCATAACTAAATTGAATTGTTATCATCATAAATTGTAATAATTAGGAAACCTGAAATCATATTTACCATATCAATTTTTAAAAAACCTCCACAGAAATATATACTTAGGAAAACAAAAGGCTCTAGCAAGTTCTACCTTTCTAAGTAGAAAAACAGTTCATTAAGACTCTTCTCACCTTTTAGGAAGGCAAATTCAATATCTGATCATCTTCATGAGCTGTCAACCTGTAAGTTGTACTCTGGAAATATTTCTTTTTCTTTTTTGGTTACTTAAAAACAGTTCAAATATTATGTGTTTGTATTGATAGTGTATCAGAAAGTTATTAAGAAGACTATTTAGAGGCATATTAAAACATAGATCTATTTTCTGGCAATTTTGAAAATTATATATTACAAATACTATAAGGCTTTGTTTTCTGGTAATCAAATTACTTTAAAATTCTTAATATGGTAGTAACCATTACCTCCTCTTTAAGAGTCTAACACTATTAAAATAATTCCTAACATTTTCAGCAGTTTGTGTAATGTATATAAAATGCACATTCTTATTTTTATTTTAGTTTTGGTGATAGTTTTCTATGAGGTGTGTTTCTATTAAGTTCATGTGTGAATAACTTGAAAAGCTACAGAATAAGGTACAAATGTAGGGTGTTCAATAAACTGTCAGCCAAAGCAAAAAAAAAAAAAAAAAAAAAAAAAAAAAAAAAAAAAAAAAAAAAAAAAAAAAAAAAAAAAAAAAAAAAAAAAAAAAAAAAAAAAAAAAAAGTCTAGTAAAATGAAGAACTCATTATAACTAACTATTAAATATTTAATTCAAAAAGAAAAAGAGCCCATATTAGACTTTTTTTTTTGCTTGAAGTCTAAAATTTTTTATTCATGGTTTAATGATCAATTCCCCATGAATTTAAGAAAATACAATCTCACTGGTGTTCAATTTTTCCACATGTAAATTTATGAGACTTCATATGATAATGGTAAAACACTCACCTGACCAGCCAGTTTGATTAACCAACACATAAGATGAGTGTGCACTCACCTGAATTCAACCACAATCTTCTTCTGGGGAAGGCCAGAGAAAAGTTCACTATTTAATCCATATTTTGAACCATCTTCGATTACTTGTTGTAACACTGTCTGAAAAGTAAAGGCTGGGATTTAATTATAAAAAGAAACTGGAATTTTCTTAATTATCTTGTTACTGGGAGCTAAATGTTGCTAATTTGCCCATTCTAATTTTATGGAACTGAGAATTTATTTTAATTCACTTGTCAGCAGCATCACCTACTCCTATTGCTAATGCTAATCAGAGCAAGTTATAACACGAGTTAATATCTATAGGGGCTCTGTGCCCTTTTATATATCATGTCTATCCCTCCTTCCAGTAACCAATGATGTAGATATAGTTTATAGGTGAAGAAACTTAAGTTTAGAGAAGTTAAGTAACTGCCAAAGTCCTACAGCAAATAGTAACAATAAAACCAGATGTAGCGTCTAATATTTACTGACTACATACTATGTGTCAGGCATGGTTCTAAGCATTTTCTATGTATTAACTCATTTAGTCCTCACAATAACCCTAGGAGGTAAGTTTCAGTTTTACAAATGAGGAAGTAGAAGCACAGAGTGGTTAAGTAACTTTCCTAAGTTCATAAGGCTATTAAGTCATAGGCAAAAACTTTTTATTTACTCTATAGCTTTGTGTTAACTAGTTTATACTGCTGCTACTTTTGCAATGCTATTGATCACCAAGTAATGGTAGAAAACAAAAAATTATAATTCAAAAGCCTATTGGTTACATAAGTAAAGAAGAAGGAGTTCTCACAGAAACTGCCAAAACATATTCCAGGATACTTTTTAGTTATAATATTAACACAGAACTACTGTAGAGTTCACAAAATTCACACTTTATTTTTTACTAATAGTGATGATGTATTTATTTATTTAAGGATTAGGGTTTTGAATTTACTGTGATAGACTTATTTACTCTTATACAGTAGACTCTCAGTTAACTGGCACCCATGCTGGATAAATGTAGTATTATTTCAACGATTTTTTTGCCGGTTGCTTGTGTTCCAGTTAATGGAAAGTCTACTATGTTGATTTTGCTTCTCAAACTGGGTTTTGAGTCCTAAATATGTAGTTTATGATGTAAAGCATTTTACTATCATAACAGTTGTTTAAAATGGTCACTTACTAGAAAAGGCAAAGATGGTAGCAGGAAGCAGCAAAGAAATATTTTTAAGAAGCATCTAGAGTGCTAGGTTTGATTCTAGATGCTTTTGTGTTAGCTTTGAGCCTCAACAGGCAAGCAACACTTCTCACTGAATAGTTGCAAAACCTAAGGTATCAGACACATCATACATTTGCCCAAGGACACAGTGAAAATAATATTCTGTTCATTCCCACTGTAGAGTCAGACACAGAGAAAGGATTAATGAATACATAGACAATAAAGAAACTAGTGTCTGCCATACACTGGGGACTTAAATGTTAATTACTTTAAGAATATGAACAAGAAGATTGTAAATGGGGAGGTAAACATTAGTGAGAAGAAATTCATACTCAGATTATTCTAAAATTAAGGTCTGCCCATCTTTTTCCCTTCCCATCCCTTTTTATGTAATGGATGGTAGATTCCACAAATGGTAACTGCAATAAGGTAGAATCCTCTTTAACAAATGACTCTCAGTTCATTGAGTTCTCTGGCACAAACAAAAAAGCACTTGAATAAAGGACTCTCTTATATGCTCCACTTCCAAACCTTTTAACCATTTGACCCACTTGCTATCTGGAGCTTTTTTCTCTACTATAATGTTTCACTGGAAGTGCTCTCCAAATCAAACTTCTAAATGCCAACCTAGCTCAAAGCTTAAATTTGTTTAATATATTTTTTATGAATACATTCCTTTTGTAAAATAAAAATGAAACAATTAAGGTAAGGCTACAGTCTAGAATCTCTTCTGATCATCTGTCCTAGCCCTGGTTCCCTTCAGACCTTCCCTAGAGGTAAAACACTTTTCACATACCATCTTAGCTGATGACTACTACTCTCTTTTCCTTGCAACTACCCTCCCCCTCCTTAGTTGTAGTAACAACACTCCCTACTGAATTTTGCTTCTCCCTTGCCTTTGCAAGCTCCTCTTCCATTGTGTGACTCCACTCCCCACCCTGCACTCCTTTTCTTGTTTCTAGCTCCTTACTTTACATTTCTTCTAGCTGTAAAGTCTTAAGATTTCAACTATTAATACTACTTACCTAACAAAATCTCTCCAGTGACACAGGCTGATAGGTCTAACTCAGGATTGGACATTGCTCTTAAGCACTTCTAATGGAATATTCTTACTTCTCATCCTTCTGCATTCTCCATTTCTATGAACTTTATCCTCAGCTAACCAAGTTAGAAACTTAGGAGTTCCTAAGATTTACCCTTTTCTCTCTATTATCTCCATAACCTGTCACCTATAAATCACCAAACCCTGCACATGCTAACTCTTAAAGATCATTACAGTTACACCCTCTGCCCTGGTATAGACCCTCATCATCTGTCAGGTACACCCCTACAAAACAACAACCACAACAAAACAATAATACCTAACTATCTTCATATATATATATATATATATATATATATATATATATGTATATATATGTATATATATGTATATATATGTATATATATGAAATCAGGTCTACATTCCTTCAACGATTCCCTACCACTCAAAAGTTTTTAGCAATCTGTGACTTGATTTTTACTTTATAGGCATTATCACCTTCACATTTTTTTAATTTTGAGAGAACTGATTTGTTAAAAGGCACATTATAATAACCACAAAAATTATGAGTGAGAAGTGTTAGTTATTTTTTTGCAATAAATATATAGTTGGCTCTTGCACAGTGCATGGGTTAGGGGTATCAACCCCCATACAGTTGAAAATCCACATATAACTTTTGACTCCCTCAAAACTTAACTACTAATAGCCTATTGTTGACTGGAAGGCTTACCAATAACATAAACAGCCAATTAACACATATTTTTTATATTATATGTATTATGTACTGTATTCTTATAATAAAGTACGTTAGAGAAAAGAAAATGTTAAGAAAATAAGAAAATACCTTTACAATAGTTATTGGAAAAATCCACATGAAAATAGACCCACATAGTCCAATGCTGTGTTGTTCATGGGTCAACTGTATAACTACTGAAATGAAATAAACTTTACTGGTGTAATACCAAAAATCACGACACAGGAAAAAACTGAAACTCTTTATGTAGAATATATAAGGCTCTTTGAATTTCATATAACCTCATATCCTTCCCCATACTACCCTATGTGCAAATCATACTCAGTCACCTGCTGATTTCCAGACAATGCCATGTTCTTGACTGTCTGTACTCTGGCCCAAGCTATCCCCTCTGCCTGGAATGTCTGGCCTTGTATCTCCCAAGTATATTTTTCTTTATCTTCATCCCAATTCAAGGTTATCTCCTCTGGTCTCAAGATATACTTATGTGTATCTTTCTTTACACTGGTCTGCATTTTTATACATGCCTTCATTGTATGAGTTATCACATTAGTGTACACACCTCAGGGAAAACAAAAAAGTACAATATTGCTGCATAAAGTTTGGTGGGAATTTTGGGTGACCTGTATTTCCACTTCCGTAAAAATTCAGATAACAACTGGAAAAGTCACTTATTTAAAAATGGTAAATTAGACTCACTGGTTTGGTAAATTGACATGAAATGTTATCAAGAGCCCAGCAGGTTGTAGATACTTTTTAACAAGCTCAAAACAAATTATCTTCTTATCCTTCAGACTGATTTTGGTTAACTAATTTATCTTCAAGTAAAAGTGAAAAAAGATTAAAAAGTTCAAAGATCTAAAGAAAAACATAAAATATTAACTATCCTTTAGTTAGAAACTATATTATTAGAAATTTTGGTTTTATAGTTATTTTCAATTCAAGACTGTAGTATTTACTAAGCCTGACCAACTCAATGCTGGCATGTATTTTCTTTTTAAAAAATAGACCGAAGCATGCATTACAAGAAATTTTAAAGTTCAATTGAGATGAACTTTCAACAAAAAGTCTCAAACCACTGCTTATTCAGGATTATGTGTATTCCACTGTCTCACTCACATGAGACCCAATTACTCTAAGCAATTTCCCCAACCCCTTCAGGTTCTTCTGATTTCTCCATCTTTGATCTTTCTTATGCTTATTGACCAATTATCTTTTTTGTTTTAATAGTTATTGTTTTATTAAAAGAAGAAGCCGTCTTATGGTTTCTTGTATAAATCTTATGTTTTCAACAGATTACAAACTACCAGAGAGCAGATACCAGCAATACCTTTCTTGGATTCAGTACAGAGTCCATTAATTCATTCAACAATAGTTATTTCATGCCTGCTACAAGCTAGGCATTGTGCTAGGAACTGGGATCCAACAGTGAGGAAAAACAGAAACTATAAGTTCTAAAGGAAATTAGAGTTTAAAGGGCAAGATGCTTTAATCAAATAAAAAGAATGTAAAATAGCAACGGTGGTAAGCCCTGCAAAGGTGAAATATATAGTGTTATGAGAGCATATAAATGAAGGAGTCATAAAAGGCATTGCCCAGGAAATACCAAGATCTGAAGAATAAGCAGGAGTTAACTTGGGGTGGCACTCCGGGCAGAAGTATTGGAACATGCAAAGGTTCTGAGGGAAAAGGAAGCCCAGTAAATTTAAGAACTGGACGTAAACCATTGTAGCTAAAGCAGAGAGTGAGTGAAGATGCAACAGCTGAAATATAACCCATTCTTACCTTTGTCAACAGTTCTCTGTTTATTTTAAAATTTACAGTTCCTTGACCAGTGCTGATTTCACTCACTACTGTATCACATTTTAGCTGAAAAGATAGCAAATCAAGTAAAATAGGTATGTTATATAATAGACTTAGTGAAAGTTATAGTTCTGATACTATCAAATTTTCAACTGTACAAAGGCAGCAGGTGCATCATCTCTCCCTTCAATTCTCATTCTACTTGAGTAAACAAGTTTTCTTCTTTTTCTGACTAGAACGCTATTCTGCATTCCTAGTTTCTTCCTCTTCATCATTTTCTCACCTCAAATTCGCCATCTAACGTGGAAGAAAGACAGCATCACTTTACCCTGACCCTACGTACCCTGATATGCAATGAACTCTTTTTATCTGACCCTCATTTCAAAACAGCCACAAAACATGACCATCTGTCAGGGCCTATATTTAAGCACTTGCACCAATATATAAAATGTAAATAATTCAAATACATTGTCCTCAGTGATTATACCTTAAAATTTTAACCAACTAGATGTTCAAAGTACCTGATAATACCCGAGGAACTTGAAGAGATACTTATTGTCACTGAAGAGCCACTAAGTTTTTATTTTGAGAGTAAATACTGTAATTAGAATGATTCTACTCCTGGTGCATTTGATGATAAAATTCAGGGTGTTTTTTTTTTTGGACAAAGAAATATTTACTATGCTACCAAAGCTCCTTTATCACACTCATTCTTTAAACATCTTTTTCTATGATAGTGACTTTCATTGCTCCAATTCTTTAATGTGTCCAGACACCTCTTATGTGCTATATGCAATAACCTAATTAAAAAAACTAAACAAAGAACCTTGTCTACCATTTGCCTTTTCTGATGGTATTACATTAACAATTTAAATTTGGTCATTTTCTATAATCCTCTTAATTCCTCTTTTAGATATCAAACCCATCAAGAGAAATTAGAAATGAAAGCAGTTTATTGAATCATCTAACCACTTCTCTGCAATCATGATTCTATTTACTTCTAATAACCTCACATTTTAATGTGCATCTTCTCAGAAATTCTTTTTTTTTTCCTGGTGGTTCCCTGGCTGGGAATCGAACCCAGGCCGCGGTGTTGAGAGTGCCGAAGCCTAGCCGCTACTCCACCAAGAAATTCATTTTAAAAAGTGCAACCCACTGCTCTAATTCATCAAGCTCGTTCTACATTCACAAGTCCACCCAACTTCAATCTTTTAATTTAATGAACACTTCAGTGCTCCTCTAAGAAGTTAATCAAAAACTTGAACAATGTAAGATGAAGAGGAATGCTTTATAACTAATTTGAAAAATCATCCTAATCTTATAGTTCATGCTGAAAATGAATTTAAATATTTTCCACGGTGCCTTGAACAAAGAAACACTATTAAATTCATTTTTATGACTGTGATAACCTGTAATTTTTTCCTTCAAAATAGTAAGTTTATTATAATGTCAAAAAGGATAATAGTGCTAAGGTACCTTTTCTGCCAGTCTCATGGCTTGAACTTGAATGTCTGGTCTTGAATGGCCATTGCTGTTCTCCAATAGAGAATCCACAGAAAGCTGAAAATCAGCTACTTCTCTAAAGACAGACATTGAAATAGAAAGAAGTTGCTGTTACTTAAAAATGTTACTAGTGTAATAAAAAAGACTAATTACTATGAGTTCTCCACACTGACATAATTTTATCAGAAGAAGGTGTCACGCTTTCAAAGCAATTAGAAATATCACCTTGTACTTATTTACAACTTTATCTTTTACCATCTTACAAAATTCTTCCTCTTATGTTACATAATTGTAGGTTTAACATATCTATCAGACAGAGCAGCCACTTTAGAAGAGGCTAACACATGATGTGGTAAAAAGTGAGCACGTGACTATTTATCATGTTATTCTTTGTAATTTTTCCTATAGATCTGAGATAGTTCAAAGTGTAAAAAATAATTTAATTGATATGCAAACATCTACATAATTACCCACACTGACCATCTTCTGATAGTTAACAAGGAACCAGACACAGGATGAGACCCTATGGGCAGAGTAAGTGGGCTGAACCATCATTGTCCAGCCCACTGTCACTGACACAAAAGGACACCTTTTAGAGGTACACAAGTGACTGTTTTTATCACTCCTGAAATTAGAGAGACATGCCTAAAAAATCCTGTGTGACTTCTGTTTAACATTACATTAATAGTCAACAGTGACTATTAAGACTTCTCTTGAGCTTTAACGCATTATCCAGCAACCTCGTGTGGATTACACTTACCAATCCAAACTCATCTACTGACATCTGAGCTGTAACACAGACCCTAGTTCATCTATCAGCATCTGTGTAATCTTGGGCATATTGCTTAAACCTCCCTTGTACCTCAGTAAAACATTGATGATAATGGTACCTACTTTACAGTGTTGCTGTGAAATTAAGTCCTGGTTAAATAATACTAATTCTAGTTCTGATGTTAAATAAAAATGTTAGATTATACCAGCACTGAAGCTTGGGGAATTATTCTATCTGTAGTACTTCATATACTGACTTGGTTGGCAAATTGTACTCTGTTTTTTTTTCTAAGACTATTCTCTAACAATTGTATGATAATCTAATTTTCTAGAGATTAATTTTAATTGTGAAAACTCATATAAGGTTTGAATCCATTTATTTTTATTTGTTCTTACCAAAGAACTGTGATAGCTCAGTCAAGTATTTGTGCTACTACTGTAGGAAACTGAAAAAATTAGTTGAACAAATTGGGAATAACAGAATTAAAAAAGGAACACAATGATTTTTAAAAATAAAAAAATTAAATCAAAAGTTAGTAATAGGACCCATAATAGTAGTATTAACTGAGGTTATACAGATGTGAATATACCGAAGATGAAACTATGATTTTTGACATATAGCTAGGATACTTTATAAAAAGTTTAATATGACCATATATGTACAGGATGGTTCTCAAAACATCTAGAAAAGGTCACATGATTTTTCTACAGTTTTTAAAAATTAATGGATAGCAGGCAGCACCTATAATTTTATTCTAGACATGAATAATTAATTCAACTGAATTTAAAATTTTATTATCAATAGAATTACAAATATTTCCAATTACTTCAGTGATAGGACACATTTAAAAATTACCCCTTTAGTCTAGTCATAATGATTTAAAATAATTTATTAAACTAGGAATATTTAAAACATGAATTCCAAAATTACATAAAGGGTTATTTGCCAGTAAGAAAAGACTCAAAAGGGAAGTAAACGTGTTAGGGTTGCGGGTAGGGGGATCAAACAGACTTGACTTACTTCCTAGTTTTCCCTTTTGGAAGCTTTCAATTACATACTCACAAGGAACTTTAGCTTTGTCTATTTAAAGTGGCAATTCTTGAGTGTGAATTATTTAAAAAGAACTGAAAACTTCCAATGTACATCAACAGGGGAACATCAGAGTATTGTTTGGCCATTGCTAAAAGTGGTATTTACAAAAAAAGAATGATGCCAAGGGAAAAGGGCTTAAAAATCATACATACAGTAAATAGTTTTATAGCTATGTCTTTTTTAAAGGATGCAAGACATATTCAAATAGAAAATGTAAAAATACACCCATTTGTTATTATCAGTTGTCTCAATGCAGTAAAACTAAAGGGAATTTCTCTTATTCTTTTGTAGTTTTTTGAATTTCCTTAAGATTGTTTTGCTTGTGATAGAAAAATTAATTTAAGAAAAACCTTAAAAAACATCTAGTATATTATAAAAAGCAGATGTCAAAATAATCCATTGTGAAGAATGGTTGAAAGATAAATGAAACAAAACTGGCTGTGTGCCAATGCTAGCAATTAGACTCGTGGTCTAGAAAAAATTTTGATGTTTTCCCCAACATTTATTTTCTATAAACCAAATTTTTAGTTGAAGTGGAGCTGTCTAAAGGAGCTCTAGGCAGGTAAAGGAAATCTTATTCAAAAGGTGGGCCAAGACAGGTTAAATGCCTTTGAAAAATGAAGTAAAAATGGAGACATTCCTATTATTATGCAGAATGTCATTTACATATTTTATGAAATAGGTACTGGTTTTGAACATTACATCAATGCACATGAAATTATGAGGTCCTCTTGGTCAGTGGTTGCCTCTGTTCTTGGAATTCAATAGAGAGGAATTTGCAACAGGCCATTTTAAAGATGCTGTCTTTTACAAGGCCATATATAGCTTCCCTCTTCCTTTTCCACTTATCTTTGTCCTATTTTGGGTTAAAGAACATCCTACTTTACTTAAAATTCGGACAAAGTCAAAGGACAAAACACAAGGATACAATGGTGCTGATGATTATATCTTTAAGTCTTTCTAAAGGTCAGGGCTTCAATGACTACTATGTAGCTAACTGCTTGTCATTATTAATTGACTGAGTGTATTTTATCCAAATACTGAAGTTTTCTAGCCAAATGGTAAACAAGTATTTAGAATGATCAAACTCAGATAGATAGCTATTTCCCTGCATTCAAGAAAGCAACTATCATTGTAGGTAGTACTAACCAACAGTTCACTATCACTGGAAGTCCTCAAATAAAAACAAACCAACAAAAGACCAAAACACAAACCACAAAACAGCCTAGCAGGTAAACACTGGACAATGGTATTTAAGCATCAGATAGGTGTATAATCTCAAAGAGCCCTTTGAAAAACCTGAGATCCTAAGCATAACCTTAGTTCTTTTATTAGAGAATTAAATTTGAACTTCTGCTATCAGAGAATTAAATTTGAACTTCAATACAAATTCTTCTTAAAGATGCCCATAATTGTAGTTATTAGCATAAAAAAATAACATGAGCATACTAATATTTTAATTTTATTATTTATGTCAACGGGAATAATAGGTTAAATTACATCTTATGATTACTTTCAAGGACCACTCTATACAGTTAAGAGTAACAATTTTATTTTTGTATATTGACAAAGTCGTTAACATTTTTGATTGTTACAAATATATTATACTTAACTCTTTTTTTGAAATTGGAACTGCAGATATTGACTTGATCAAGCTTTCTGGTGGAAGATCCAACACTTTAGAAAGCTAAAATAAGAAAAAAAACAGCATGATTAATATGTTGTTCCAGAGTCAATGGAATACCACTCAGCATAAAAGAAATACTGAGACACTTAACAACATCAATGAGCCTCAAATGCACTATGCTAAGTGACAAAAGCCAGACTCAACAGACTGTATAGTGTATGATACAATTTATTAATATTCGACATCCTGGAAATCCCAAAACTGTAAGGATGAAGACTAGTTTAATGTCTGGCAGGGACTGAGGGTGAAAAGAGGGTTTGATCATGAGTAACTAACAAAACTGTTATTATTATTATTTTTTTTACCAGAAGAGAAGAAATGAACCACTGAGGAACCAAAGATAATTCATTTTTATTTATTCATAAAGTTATTTATTGAGTGCCTATTTTGTGCCAGGTACTGTTCTAGAAATTGGGGATGAATAAGAGAGACAAAAATTTCATAGCACTTAAAAATAAACTAACAAGCAAACAAATAATGGGAGAGAAATCTGATCCCCAGGTCCTATCAAAGGTTTACTCACCAGAATAGCAGGGATGAGGGTATTTATATTTTTAAAAAGTTCCTTGAATGACTGTAACATACAGCCATAATTGTGAAGTTATATTGCCCTAATCAATCTCATTTATTGAATAATTCTTACATGACAATCATATCTTAAATGCTTTAATTTTTCCTTGAAATAATCCTATGACTTTCACAGTATTATAGATTTCATTTTATGAATGATAAAATCAAAATACAGAGAATTTATATAACTTGCCTAAGTATAAGAGCTGGGATATGAACACAAGTTATCTAAAACCTGAACCTACATTCAACCCTGATGTTGTAACTATATCCTTTTAATGAGAAATGCATAAAAACAAAACAGTAAAACAGCAGTAAATCTATAAAGAATTTAAAACCCTCTTCAAAACAGTAAAATAGCAGTAAAGCTATAAAGAATTTATAACTATCTTCATCTACCTACCTCACCTCCTTAACCTTTATGAAGCCTCTGCAATGACAAACCATGGCAGTTGAGGAAGAAGGAAAAGGGAGAAATGGGGTAAGTGGAAAAACTAAAGAATGTATTATAAGAAGAAATCTTCTTTAGAAGTATTTGTTAATTATTCAGGAGAGTAATAAAACTAAAACTGTCTCCTGACTAGTAATAATATTTACTCTCATATTGTCAAAAAAAATCATTTGTTGAATTTCACAAGTGTTTTAAAAAAGTAAAAATTTACAGACCTGGAACTGTCATTTATCTTTAAAGATGCCCTGTACATTTCAGCTTTGAGCTAGTAAATATTGATTTTTAAATTTAAATCTCATGGTATAGTCCTTATATATAAATTATAGTCTTTAGGGACTGCATTACTGTGTTCCCTACAAAAAGGTTATTTTTTAAAAATATTTGCTGAGAAGTGGATAAATATTGGAGAGCATTTATAGAATAAAGGCTGTAACTGTTCGTGTATATAGTACAAAATATTCCTGCCACTACAGATGCATCAGTACTAAAGGTTCTATTATAATTTCTCTTAGAAAAAAGAAGGATTCAAATTCCGTTTCTATTTTTACTATGAGACCTTGGGAAAGTCATGTTACATGAATGAACTTAAGTTTTCACGCCTGACAAATGGGGATAATAAATCTATTAAATAATAAACTAGAGCTCTTGTGAAGATTAAGAAAAATGTCACACCATAAGGATGTAATATTATTTCCTTCTTCCTTTAAAGTGTTTTATTTTGGACATAACATCTCCCAAATTTGCCCATAACCACTAAGATTTACTGCCTACTTTAAATAGAACTAAACTTTGCTGAAAGATAAAAAGTGATATAGGTAAATTTTAAGCCATTTCAGCTTAAAATAATTTGTGGATTTAGGATATAAAATGCTTAGATTCCAGTGAACACCACCCAAAAGTTTCTTTGTGATGTAAAGTAAAAACTATTTTTAAAATGTTTATTTCTTTTATTATTACATCTAATTCATTCCAAAAAGGCTCTGTGGGGCTTAAAAACATAAAAATATAATGGAGGTATAAAATTATACCAGAAAACCCAAGTTAAAGGTAGTTATTATGATTCTTGGAAGCCAAGGTATAAAAGGACTGTAACTATATAGCATGACCCAGCAAGTCAGCAGGAACAAACCATTCCTAAAAGTAAATTCTAAGACCAAGTTATATTCACATGAAGATATAACACCAAAATAGAAATATCTTCAATAGCATTATTACAAAGGCACAGAAACATTCTGATATGATGTAAGTGAAGAAACCAAAAAGAAAGGTGTTTGTGGGGAAAGGAGGGACAATATCTGTTCAATGGGTAAAGAGTTTCAGTTTTGCAAGATGAAGTTATGAAGATTGTCGGTAGTGATGGGTGCACAACAATGGGAATGTATTTAATGCCAGTGAACCAGACATTCAAAATGGTTAAGATGGTAAATTATATGTTATGTCTTCTCCTACAATTAAAAACAAAACAGCTAAATGCGGATTAGGTAACTGCTATGCCTACTGCCTCCCAGGATCATACCAAAATTACAAATTACAGAACAAATCAATCTCAAGAATCATCTGAAGACCAGGTGAACAAAACCCTTATAACAGAGGTAAATAGGCCACAATGAGACTGGTAGGAGAGGTGGAGGCGCAAAATGGACTGACCTCCAAATCAACAGATAGTGACTGAACACCAGGAGGAACACCTTGGTGGTGGAGGTCCCCCCAGAAGAGGGAGAGGTCCCAGTCCCACCTTGGGCTCCCTAGCCTAGGGGTCCTGTGCCAAGGGGTTCCCACAACATATGGAAATGAAAATCAGCAAAGATTCGGTCTTTCCCGTGAGACAGAAAGAAGGCAGCTGGAAACAAAGATGCCCTCGTAAAGGGCCCCCACACAGATTCACTTGGTTCCAAACATTCGCTTGGTCTCTGGTGAGAATGAGTAAAACAGAGAAGTGAATTCCAGTACTTTCCAGAAGTGAAGGTTCTAGGGCAGCACAAAAAAAGGCCCTCCCCAATGGAAACGCAATATATTCCCCAATTACAGGGAGTAAATCTTGATTTGGTATTGCACAGTAGTAAGAATCAGAGGCAACTTTTATAGGAAGATGGAAAAATATTACGGCGAGCTAGCAAAAATCTAATATACCAAATCAGAGTTCAGGAGTATTGTATATAGGTCACCACGGCCTACTGGAGAAACAAAAGAGGAGTGGAAAGCTGCAGAGTTTATATTTTGTAACCATCAAAGTGAGGTGAGCCAAGAACAAATCTGAGATGGAGAGTGAAGGCACCCATACATATAGGAACAAATACAAAGTCTAGGCAGAGCTCTCAAGCTTGACCAACACAAGAAATAATAGGCACGACAAAAGGGAAACAGAAAAAGAAATCAAGTGAAGAGGGAGGGACAGACTAAAAGAGAAAAAGACAGAAAAGAGGAATGTGACATACAGGAAACCAAAGAACTGCCTAGAAGAAGACTATAAATAAATACAAAGACATTTATTCATAAATGCTTCAAGATCTGTAGATACAATAAACAAGAAACAAAAGACAACAGAATGAGATAAAACGAAGTCTAAAATTAAATAAATTGATCAAACATTTTTATTACAGAATTAAGAAACACAAAGAAAGAGAATAGTCATAATTAAAAATAAAAGTATGACATTAAAGGGCTAAGATAATCAGGGAATACAGATGTTAAAAAACCTAAATGAAAGCAATTAGAAAAAAAAATTGGGGAAAATAATTCAACCTTAGAATAACTGGTGTCCCTAAAATACAAAAAGAAGAGCAGCAAAGAAGCAAGAAGACAGGAAGATAGATAGGTACACTGGTTCTCCAGTAGCAAATATGTAAGGATAGCGAGACAAAGCACAAAGCCTCGCTCTTCAAAAAGTGGTAGCCAAGGAAAGATGTAAAAGATTTCTGAAGCAGAACAAAGCAGTCTTATTTAGCAGAGCTCTTAACTTAGTCTCATTTATCAGCAGTCATAGAAATGAATCAACAAAACTCAAAGAAAAATAAAAAATATTCATAGATAGGAGGTCTGACAATTAAGTTCGCAAACTTGCCACGGTGTGCTTACGTTGGCAGTACTGTACAAACAACTCGGTAAAGTTTAATAACCTTGGTATATTGTGTTGACGTGTGGAGGGATCTTGCCGAGTGGTGCTCATTATTGCTGCATGCTTTTGTGTGCCATTGTGAGAATGTTGGAGCTTGAATGAGAGCAATGAACAAACATTAAATTTCCTGAGGCCCTGAACCTGTCCCCTATACCTGGGCTCCTGAGCATTCAAGTGAAAAAACCAACATGATATAGAAAAGTGTTAGTTACATGCAAACAAGTGGTTAGAATAAGATGGAACTTGGAGACATTGAAGAAAATAGGTCTACCTTTCATTTCAAAAATTAGGTACAGCGGTATAGCGGCAGATTCGGAAATTACCGAAAAATCAGTACAGCAGTCTGGTAGGGTTAAATCAGGGACATGTTAGTCCAAATTTATGGGGATAATGCCATGAAGAAAATGGCAATACACAAATGGATTACATGTTTTTCTGAAGGGAGAGAAAGCATCACTGATATAGACAGGTTGGGGCGGCCAGTAATGAGTAGAACTGACAAAAACTGGCAAAAATCTGTCAAATTGTGTGTCAAAATTGTTGGGTGATTGTGAGAAGTACAGCACACCAAGTAAACATCGAAAGAGAAACATTCAGGAAAATCTTAATTGAAAATCATGGTATGAGAAAGGGGTGTGCAAAAATGGTCCCGAAGGAGCTCACTGATGAACAAAGACAAAGGAGAGTCAAAGTTTGCCAAAATCTTTTGGAGAGGGAAGATGATGATTTGGGCCATGTTATCACTGGTGATGGAACATAGGTGTACCAATACAACCATGAAACAAAACATCAAAGTGCACAATGTAAGTCAGCCAATTCTCCACGATCAAAAAAGTTCTCAGTCCAAATCAAGAGTCAAAACAATGTTGATAATCTTTACTGTTATCAGAGGGATTGTTCGTTATGAACAATCTGGACAGTCTACCAAGTTTACTATTTGGAAGTGAGGAAAGGCTGCATGGAAAAGTTAGATGAAAACAACCTGAACTTCTCTCCAACAACTCATGGCTCTTGCATCACAACAATGCACCAACTCACATGGCATTCTCTGTCAGGGAGTTTTTAGCTAGTAAACAACTGCATTGAAACACCTCTCCCTACTCACCTGATCTGGCCCCTAAGGACTTTTTTTCTTTAACCAAAGATAAAGGAAATATTTAAAGGAAGACATGTGATGACATTCAGGACATCAAGTGTCATATGATGAAAGTTCTAATAGCCATTCCAGAAAAAGAGTTACAAAATGCTCTGAAGGGTGGACTAGGCACTGGCGTCGCTCCACAGCTTCCCAAAGGGAGTACTACTTCGAAGGTGATCATACTGATATTCAGCAATGAGGTATGCAGCACTTTTTCTAGGATGAGATCATGAACTTAATTGTCAGAACTCGTACATCTCTTGGTTGCCTCAAAAGTAGGGCCTCATAAAAGGAGTTTATTTGGGAGGTGATTCCTGAAGGCAGAAGTGATTGACTGGGGAGTGTGAGAGAGGAGAAAAAGTTAAGATAAAATTGTACTATCAAAGTCACTGCTATAGGCAATGGGGACTTAATTTCCATTAGTACCTCTTAAGAAATACACATACTGTCTACCAAAATTCTCAAATATTGGAAGAGCTTATATCCCCCCATTGACTGAGGGCTGTACAAGACGTTAACTCTACCCTACTTGAGTTGAGTATGGGCTGGGACCAGCAAGCTGGCTTTCAGACAAGGTCGAGGTGCTATTAGCAGCAAGGGAATGGAAACGCATGAGAAACCATTTATATAAGTGGCAGCTGGAATCAGAGGTGTGACCAGGTGACAGAAGATAGGGCATAATATTCAGTAAAAGGGGAAACATCTCTGAAATAAAGAACCAGATCTAACCTGTGGTTTAAGAGGGCTGTCTGGAAAAAAATCCATCCATAAATGTCTTTTTTTCATATTACATGGCTGGATACTTTCTGGACAGCCTGCATATTATGGCAATGGCATACCTCTCAGTGGTAAAATGTAAGAACTAAAATGCCATCCATCATTATGGATAAATCTTTTTCTTAAAAATTGAGGCAAGCAAACAGACGAAAACTCAAGAGGCAGAGGATAATTACAGTTTGATTACCACTTAAAACTTTAATAATTGAAAAATAATTATCATAAATATTATTAAAATCTCCTGGGTAACTATCCCTGGTTGCCAATTCTCTTTCCTTACATATAAGATTTTGTGTTTATCATCTGTGCATGTCACTTACTACCTATGAATGTATTCTAAACAGTGATGGGTACATGGATATTAACTATATTCCTCACCATGATTAAATATATCATTAAGAAAAGAAACAAACTGAATCTACAGATCCAAGTAAATGACTATGTAAGAAAAATATACAGAAAATTCAACAGTGAGGTACATCCAGGTTAAGTTACTAAATTTTAAAAATACAGCACCCAATAAAAATTTCAGAGATGAAATAAATATACTTTACTTTGTAGCTATGTCATGTTATCAATCACAAAGATCATGATCTTGTTAAAGCAAATAATTTAGCAATGATATTACATGGGGTCTAGATCCATACACTAGAGAAGCTGCAGACTGATGTTTGTGTCACCTCTTAGTTGTTCTTTGGTTTGAATTAGTTGCCAACGTATGAAAATTGGAAAATTTTAAAATAACATTGGATTGTTACATGATTTGCATCTGTAGCATCAGTCTATGGAAAATTTAAAATCAGAACTATCTATTGTTACTGCTTTATTTCTAAAATGAAGATTTTTGATATGTCTAAATCTATTATTTTGATATTTCTAAACATGCTAAGTTTCTAATGATTAAGCCTTCTTTTGATACATGCAGGATTATCTTATCTGAGAAGTCATAATTTCTTAAAAAAAAACGTAAAGTTAAAAAAAATAAACACCATGGGCCCTTCTTGAAAAATCGACTTATAAAGATATCCAGGCAACTAAGCTATGCACCAGGAAAAGGACTGGTGGTAGGCATCTTATCCAATTTGGTATAAAATAAATAGGATACAAGTAGTGCAGATATGGTTAATAAACAGGACTATAAGTGTCATACAAACTTTGAGTGAGAAAGTTACACAAACAAATTAGAAACGTAGAGCAAAGTTATATACCAACTACAGGAGTGCTAATGGCCTCCTCTCTCATGGTAGGGGTTAATACTGTCTAAATTTGAAACATCAAGATTTTAAAGAAACACATCAAATTGTAATGTTTCTCATAATCTCTTAGCTTAATTGTAGAGGACTCATTTGGGAAATACATCAACAATTATTTGAATTGCACTTTGGCTTCTTTTTCTGTCATTAAATTCAAGCAAAACTATTTAAAACAGCATTTCAGTTATGGGTATATGAGGAACCATAACACTATACTTGGACATTTTCCATCATAAAACTTTCAAAAAAGCAAACAAACCTCAAACTGAAAGCTCATTACAATACAGCCAATTTTTAGAGAAAGCATTATCTATCCAGTCTTCCTTCCTATTTTCTTTCCTTTTTTTGGCCTGTGTATCTGCAAAGAAACATCTCTAAAACTAGTCAAGTTGTTAATGATGATGATTATTTATGGAAAGTTTTAAGAATTCTTTGCACCTTTTTGTATCACTTAATTCTTAACAATAAACAGACATTATTTTTGGAAAAATTAGAAATGTTTTCTTTATAAGAGCACACATTTTTAAAAGTACAGGTAAGGAATTCCTATTGAAAATTAAGCATGTATCAAGTAGGGCCATAGAATTCACCAAGGGTAATGAATAATAAAAAGGTCCCCCACAGCAGAAAGCCTCCGGGGTGGTAGTGGTGCAGAAAGGGGTTTCAAAATACCTGTCCTCAAAATTCTAATTTAATGTAATAATGAATAATATTTATTGAGTGTATACAATGTACCAAACACAATTCCTAGTACTATATATGTATTAATTCATTAAATCCTAGTAACAAGCCTATGAGGTAGCTAAATAATTTTCCAGATTTTACGAATTGAGGGCTAGAGAACTTACATACCTACCAGAGAAGCTGGATTTAAACCCACGTCTTCCACGGTCAATGTTCTTAATCACTATACCAGTGAACCCCACTTTGCTGTACATTGAAATGGCCCATGGATCTTTAGAAAACACTGATGCCTGGCTCCCACATGCAAATATTCTGATTTAATTAGCACAGGGTGTGACTTGGGCAAATGAATGTTAAGTTCTCCAATTGTTTCTAATGTGAAGTATGGGGACCACTGCGCTTTACCTTTCTGCCGCCTGATTATCCTTGGTTTCTGGTTATCAAGCCTAGATGAGTATCAAAATCACCTGATTCTTAGAACTTCAAGGCCCTCATCCCACCCCAGGCCAGGGGGCCTAGGCATACACAGGTTTTTAATGCTTCTCAGGTGACTCCCATCTGCAGCCAAGGCTTAGGAACCACACTGCTTAGGGAGATACCTGATGCTGTCTACGTTAACAATCAGGCTAGTGAGTATTTTAATTAGAGAAGTATCTTTCAAATGGGAGGGGCACAAAAAATAAATAAAAAGTTCAGAACTACTGTCAAGTGTCTAAATGCCAGAGAGCATGGTTTTTAATTCACCCACATTCTCCTGGGCTCAGAATTATTGTAGAAATAATGACTTTCTTCAAATGTCTCTGAGATTGATTTAGTGCTTTTTCTAATGAGAATGTGGCCTATGGGTTTCCTTAGTTACAGATCTTTCTTTTTATCCCTTCTGGTAAAGGTGTTTCTACTGGCATTGGGCTTCATCTAGGGCCTATTGAACACTATCTACCTGAGGACTCAAACTGATGACAGAGAAAGTTTTACAGAATAAAATATACTAAAAGTTACTCGGTGAAAATAATAAAAGACTGTTAACAGTAAAGCTCAAAATATTAACAGAGAAATAAAATCCACAAAATATTAGGCACAGTCCTTAAATAAACTAAATAACAGAATGAGGAAATCTGAGTTTGAAAGAAGGAAGCACTTCTTAAGGGAGTATCAAAAATGAAAAATCTATACATGCCAGATCTAGTTTGGGAAACTAAGACAAGATTCTAATGTACAATACAATAATGGCTAATATGTATTGAGTGCTTATGATGTACCAGATACAATTTTAAGCCTTATACAGCGTCCAGAATGCCCTTTTTAAAGTAGTTAAAATATTGTTCCAGAATTACATTGCTTATGATTTTGTAATACAAGATTTAGTATAGATTACCAGCTCACAGAAAAGGGCGTTACCTTTGCTGGGCTTGTATTTGGTAACCCAAGGTCAGAGATTCTAATATAATACAAATAACTTTGGTTCCTAGAGTACCCAATATGAGAAAGCACATTAATTAATCAGCTTGTGAGCAGCTCTCACCCATTCTTTTTCCAGCACACACAATTCCTATCACTAGTAGCCAGGTACTGAAAACAAAGCCAAAGTATCCTATCAGTTTGGCTCCAGACGGTTTCTAAATTCAGTTAGGAGCCAAGTTCAAGATCTAAATCTCTGGTAATCGCCTAAGAACCCTAATTTTGCTAATGAAAAAAAGACCTTATGCTTTTAGCAACCAGACATCTAGGGGCAGAACTGGTATGTTATGAAAATTAGTTCTGTATTTTTATCCATATAACAGTCTATAAAGCCATGAATCTTAAAATTCTTAAAATGTTATCACTCTTCCAGATGTTAAGTTTCTTAAATTGTCAATTACCCCTTGTTATTACTCACCTGACTCTCTATAACCAGGTCAGGTGCATATGTTTGCCACCAAGACCTATTAATGCAAAAGCACTCCCACATTTGCAGAGATTTTCTTCAGGTGCTGCTCTGGATTTGCTCTAAGACTCCAACAGGCAGCAAACAAAGTAACAACTGAAACTTCAGGGTCCGAAGAGAATAATATCCCAAATTATTTGAAGGGCAAGTTATTACCAATTATCTATAATGAGAGAAATTCAGCATGGCTCTTGTAGAACTTGTGGTTTTTAAGCAGGACTGAATGCTGGTGGACCTGTGAGGTTAAAACGAAGTATACACCTAGATAAATTCAGTCACTCCTGTCATTCACCTGAATGTGGATAAGTATCTTTCCAACATAAATATTTCAGTGTAGGACTAGATGACAACAATTGGTTAAAAAGTTCAACTGCTCCTTGAGGCCGTACCTGAAACTGACAATAAAACTCATCAGCAGTCAAAGAGGCCTGTCTTCTTTTCACTGTTAGCAGTGTAGTTCTATTAAGTTATGTAGATATAAATTAATGAGAGTTTCAGGTCACTTAAAATGTAACAATTACATGAAAACTAAATGCAGCTTGTGATCTTATACTAGAAAAAACCTATTGAAAAGCTAAACTGGAAGACACAATAAATTAGATAAAAATATATCAGTGTTATGTGAGTCTATTAACTATATATTCTGTGGTTACAAACTGGGAATAGAAAATAGAAAATTATAGCATGGCTAGAACCTATTCAAAGAAGGGATAGAGTAGAAAGAATTGAGGTGGGAAAGAAAGATGTTAAGGTTCTGTTAGACAGTCTTTGCAATGTAGTTTTAAACAGGTGATATCTGATTGAAATTTAGAAGTCACTTCCCTTGCTACAAGGAGTATGGAGGGAGAGCAAGAATGGAAATAGAAAGACCCATTACAATGCTATTATAAACTGTTGATGTAGGTGATAATGGTAGCTTGATTTGTGGTGGTAGAATGGAGGGGCAGTAGTGATGGAAAAGAGTGGATAGAATCGTGATATTTTGAAGATAGAATCAACAGATCTTGCTGAAGAGTCATACTCTATATTTTCTATCTAAATATTGTGGTTCCATGAACATAACCATGTTCTCCCATGTTTTTGGAATATCCTACTCCTCCTAAAGCTCTCATCCTACTCATGTGGTACACTCCTATTCATCCTCCCTTCAATTGGCCTGGGTTTGATTCCCAGCAAGGGAACTACCAAAAAAAAAAAAAAAAAAAAAAGATTGCGCCCCAACATCACCTTTTTCACAAAGCCTTCCCTGACACTTAGAAGCTGTCTTCTCCATAGTCCCTTAGCACTTCACGTATGCTTCCAATATAGTAGTTACTGACTGCACTTATTTATATATTTGTTTCCCAAGTTAGTTTGGAGTAATGCCAGAAATCATTTTCTATTCACTTTCAATTTTCGGACCCATAGTGCTTAGAAAACTGTAGACTCAATCAAAATTTGCTGAACAAATGTGCCATTTCATATAATACATTTCTTCCTTACTAAACTAGCAAAAGAGGCTCATTTGTAAAGGTAGGTACTGCACTTTTTATTTGTGCTCATTTTAGATCAGCCCTTAACAATTCCCTATTTGTATGCTGTCATACAAATTTATTAGATTGTTTAATCATCAGATTGTGCTCCTTACCATCACAAACTAAGCAGTACAGTGTATAGGAAGGAGCTGATTTTCAAGTTAGACCTCTGTTCATAAAACAACTTCAGTTTACAATCATGAGGCCTTGGGTACACTATTTAATCCCTCTGGATCTCAGTTTGCTCAACTATATAATAAAATTAATGTATATGTGTCATAGGGCCCAACTGTGAATGTAAAGTAACTAGTATAAATATACACTCAATACACATTAGTCCCTCTTCCTCCAACTTATCTTCTTTACAAGGAAGCATACAGCCTTTGCAAAACTAAACAAAATATTTCTGGTCATGGCACTTTCTTGACCTAAGGGCTGAGAATGGAAACCACCTCACCTCCCGCCGATCAACACACATAGCTTGGGACACTGAGGTCCAAAACTGCCTACCCTGGACATAGTATACTGCCTACATTAACATGACTTTATTACTTTTGTCTTCATTAGCATAACTTTACTATTCTAGGAAACTCCTGCCCAAATAGCTTTACTGTTCACTATAGGAAATATCAGAAAAATCTATCAGTTCTTCACTAGAAAGCAGCAACAGTTTACGCCCTAAGATTCTTGTACCCCTCACCTTGCTCCTTCCATCAGTCTTAAAACTGTTAAGTATCAATCCTAATCAAGCCATCTCCACTCCCCTGCCTTCTCACCCTGTCAACTCAAAGACCAACATTAAACCATACTTTAAATCCTCAATAAAACCTGATCTTGCATTGTCAGTGAAAGACACTACCAGAACTCTGTTGAGGTGGTATTCTCCCTTACCACAGTAAGCCATAAACTCAGCTTTGTCTTATCCAAAGGTCCGTTGGTGATATTTGGGGAGCCGGCATTGTCCAGGGCAGTACCTCAATAAGCAGGCAGAGGGATTTCCTCATAAAAGTCCAGAAATACAGTAAAACTAAACTAAGGGAAATGATATACCAGGTGAAATACGTGCACTAATATGTCCATTAGTAAGCAGAAATGGGTTTAAGACTGCAATCAAGTTTCATTCCAAAAGCCCAGAGATGGCTGATGCATTTTAAAAATTATTTTTGATGAAATATGATGTTTCATTCCCTTCCTCATTAGTTTTTTTCCCTTCCTCATTACAGATCTGTTCAGATGATTCTGAGTAAAACAAACAAACAGGATGTCATGTTATCTTTGGAGTTTCCAAAAATAATGCTAGAGCAGGCAGAAAAAGTGACCATAAGAGAAATGGCCAGTTTTTAAATCAGATTCTTTAGAATGAAAATTCAGGATCCATCATCAACTTCACTAAGTGTAAAGAACACTGAAGAGTAAAGAAATAAAATGGAGTCACTAGAGTCAAGCTGCGAAATTATTAAAATCAAGCGCTTAAGGTATAAGAAAACGACTGTTTTAACTAACGTGGGAACTTCAAAAGTTCAACTTTCCAATCCTGCATCAATGCTTCCATAAACATCAAACCTCTAAATAACCCTCGGATGACCTTTTGAAAGAAAAAAAAAGTTCACACATCCAGACCACCTGATAACCATTGTCCAGACCACTGGTCGGTCACCTGAAGATTATCATCTCGGACCAATCCAGAGGCTGAAACTGCAGGATTAATTCTCCTCGAGTGTACTCGTCAGTATTAAGAATCCTCAGCTTTTCCTTCTTCTTCAGAACACTCAGGTATTGTCTATTTGTATTTCTGGTTTACAAACCCGAAGACCCTTGAGTCTTTATCACTTACTTTTTTTTTAGTCAAAGGCTCCTGATTTCACTAGGTTAACACTAATTTCTATCGGGTCTAATCCTAGCCCAGTAACTTTCCACCCAAGTAAGGCATACAAAGCTGTTGGGTGGGAAGGAGGGAGGGAAGCAACATATGCCTTTCTAAGTTTACTTTTCACCCTGAGAAACTGGTCTTGGCCTCCACCGGGTTTGCTTTAGCAGCTGAAGCACCTCCAAAGAAGGGGGAGAAGGCGGCAGAAATAAGCAAGATTTCCTTAGAACCCGCCCTCTCTCTAATGACCGGCCGGCGGCGGTGAAATGCTTTGGGGTGCAGGACTCCGCGCGGGCCCTCTTTTTGCCAGTTCCCGGCTTGGTACCTGACGGGCGATGGACCTGCGGAAACAGCACGCCATGTTGGGCTTCAAGAAGCGTATCCCAACGTTCTCTGCAGCCCCCGCCTCCACGCCCCGGAAGCCCGCCCCGGAGGGTGATGCCATCCAATCAAGGAGCCCAGTAGCCCGCCACTAACCCCTGCCCTGCTGCCGCGAGGGAGCGCGGGAAATCCCGAGTATCTGGAATCCTGCGGGCCGTTGGGACCATGGCCACCTCCTCGGTGTCCAAGGTACGTAGGGGCCGGAGCCCACAGGGCTCCTCCGCCTCATTCCCTTTTGAAGAAAAGACGAAGCCGGTGTTAGGTAGGCTTCGGTGAACCGATTCCAGGGAAAGCGCTGCGCGGAGCTGAGGAGTCTTTGCTCCAGGTCCAGTTGAGGCTAACTTTGCTTGGCATTGAAGATGCCCACCTGCCTTAGTGTTCTGGCTAGGAGGATTTTTAAGGTCTGCGTTGTCGGATGTTTCAGAGGATGTGCCCCAGTCTTCTCTCCTTTTTCCTTCTCATAAATATCTATTGTGCGCCAAGCGCGCCCTTAGTTACAGGGATACAGTGGTGAACAAAATAGAAAAGACTCAGTTTCTGCACTCAAGACCAGTGTTAAACACAAATAAACTGACCATAAGTTTTGATAAATCTTAGCAAGAAAGAAAGTTCGAAATGAGAGAACAGTAGAGCGACTAGAACCTAATCTGGATTACCGGGGGTTAGCGAAAGCCTTTGAAGAAAGTAGCATTTTAGCTGAGACCTGAAAAATGAGTAGAAGTGAGGTGAAGTATTTGTGGGGTTGGGGAGTTGGTTCTAGCAGAGAGAATAACATGTTCTTTGGCCCAGGAGATAGAAATAAAATGACATATTAAAGAAATTGAAAATTCATATAATCAGAATATATAGGGAGCCTTATGAAAAATGAGAATGAAGAAGTAGTGTAAGGGGTGTGTGTGTATGTGTATGTGTAGATAATATAGAGTAGACCTTTTCGTATGGGCTGCTTAGATGGCCAGGGATCTGCCCTGGACAATGCCGGCTCCCCAAATATCACCAGCGGACCTTTGGATAAGACAAAGCTGAGTTTATGGCTTACTGTGGTAAGGGAGAATACCACCTCAACAGAGTTCTAGTAGTGTCTTTCACTGACAATGCAAGATCAGGTTTTATTGAGGATTTAAAGTATGGTTTAATGTTGGTCTTTCAGTTGACAGGGTGGTAAATTTTGTTCCTCAGTCCAACTAGCCACATTTCAAGTGCCCAATAACCATGTGTCCATAATTACCATATTAGTGAAGATTATTATATTTCCATCCTTAATGAAAGTTCTGTTGGACAGCACTGCTATAGACAGCGTAAAAAACTGTAATAATATGATTCCAACTGGAAGCTCCTGATGTTGTCTTAAAGCTGAGAAAGCAAATGAAATTGGAAAGACAGTTCTGTGTTAAACCAGTAGATTAACGAAGGAGTCTATACCATGGGTCTGATTTTTAATTTGGATTAAAATTAAAATTATAAGTAGTGCCTTTTAAGATTATATATCAAGGAGGAGATACAAGCCATAGAGATTAAATTTACAAAGGGTTGGCTGACTTTATGCTAGGTGCAAATGCCAGAAGAGACTTATTGGTGCTAGTATTTATTATTAGAATTGGTACTGTTTTTGTTTTGCTCTTCTTATAAAGTTCCATAGATTTTGGAGAGGTCTGTCCCCTAATTCGTTTTGTTGGATAAGCTTACTATTTTTTTTTTCCTATCTTACGGAATTGTTAGTACTTCTCCCAGGAAAGCATTTATGGCATTTTTAACAGAAATGCTAGTATTGAGATGATTATGAAGGGGACCTTACATAAACAAGATACTTAAAGACTGTATCAGGAGTTCATGGAACTGCCAGTGTTTTGTTTCTTTACTCTAACTTATCTAAACTTCTTTCATTGTCTTATTTTCTTGTTGTTGGCTCTCCTCCTGGACTTCTTTCTCCATCTCTAACACCATCCCTGTTAGGAATTCAATGTGGTTAACCATATTACTACCACTGCCATAGGTTAGGATCCATTCTTTGCACTCTGAATCTCACTCCTTCATAGCTCCTTTATCTTCACTGAATTGCAGATGGATATAGATAGGAGGCAATGACAACCTTGTCATAGTACCACATGATTTTTCTAGATATCTCTGTGTATTTTGAATAGTTCCACTAGTTGCAGAAAGAAGAGTACAGTAGACTCTCAGTTAACTGGCACACATGGGGATTTGTAGTCACTGGGTAAAGGTAATCAGACTCTCCATTTACCCGAACTCATTTGATGGTTGCTTGAGTTCCTGGTTAACAGAGAGTCTACTGTATAAAGCACAGTTCTCACTTTGGATCTTATAATCTAAATGATCACTTTATATTTGCGCTGCTGTCTTTAGTGCTATCCTGAGATGACTTTTTCTAGATATATTTCTTTCATTTTTTTCTTCTATTTTCCATAGAAATTACAATCTTAAGAATCTGTCTATCATGCATGGCCTTAGGATTGGTAGAATGAATATAGGACCAGAAGCTTTTGTATTTAATTTAAAAACTAAACCTCTCTAGGAAATTACCAGGAAAGTTACTTGGCAAGCATTCATTCATTCCATATATTGATTGCCTAATGTATATGATAACACTGTCCTAAACATTGAGGGAACGATTATGAACTAAATGCAGGAAGGTTTCCTAGAGCAGATAAGTGTGAGTTGAACTGTAATGGTTAAAAGAATAAGAGTTTATCAGGTGAAGAAAGGTGAAACAGGAGCCAAAATGATCTATTTCCCATCAAAGTTGAAGTTACTTAGTTTAAATAATTAATACGTCTTTTGAGATGAGAGAGCATCATCATTTTTGATCTTATTAATCTTCATTCTACTGTTTAGTATTAATTTTCTTTTCTAAGTTTTGTAAAAATGGACCCAGTCTGAGTTTAAGTATCATTAGCTTTTATTTTCTTTGTCTGCTTCTTAGGTCAGGTCACAAAGAGCAAAATTAAAGATGAATAATCTCATGGAAAGGAGGAGAAGGAAATGGACACTCCCCATATTGTTTGAGTTTTTCTTCTAAAATTCAGCTAGAAAAGAGATGATTTCTTAACACTTTAAAGAAACACCTTTTAAAAATCTGCTTATCCATAAAATACTTGTTTACTAGATTTATCTGCGCTTGGCTACTTTGACTTTATGCTTTTTTTTTCTTTTTTTATAGGGTTGCTTTGTGTTTAAGCCAAATGTGAAGAAAAGAAAGAACTCTGTGCCAATAGGTATTAATACCAAATTTGTTAGTTTTCCTCTCCCAAATCTTGAATGTAACCCTAATTAATTTACTAATTCTCTTGTCTAAGATTGACTTACTTATTATGTTGATGTAGCAGTTATGTTCTAGGCATAGGTCAAAGGCATAAGGGTACACCCCCAGGGTTCTAATTTAAAAGGGAATGCAAGTATGAGGGCTGTCCAGAAAAAATCCAGCCATAAATGCCTCTATTTTTCATATTGCATGGTTGGACACTTTCCGGACAGCCCTCATATACCTTCAAAAGGCAAATTGGAAAGTAAATTTTCTTAAAAGGAATTGGCATGTTTGTTTAAAAGAGACTGTTTTAAAAGTCTCAGTGGCTTCTTGAGGTGAGGTAGAGGGAATTAACTGCAAATGGGCACAAGGGGCTTTTATTGGAGTGAGGGAAATGTTCTCTAGTTCGAAGGGGTGGTTATGTGAGTGTATACTTTTATTAGGCCATATCATCTGTTAAGATGGGCATATTTTATTACTTGTAAGTTATGCCTCAATAAAATTCAATTATTTAAAAAAGATACTGTCTTCATTTTCTTTATTAATCTCCAGGTATCTGTTTAGTGATCAAGTTAAGACGACTTCTTCAAACAAATTATGATATTGTCAGAAAGTGTTAATTGCACTGGTTCTCAATTGTGGCTACAGATTAGAATCATTTGGAGAATTTTTTTTTAATTGTTTTTTTTTTTTCCAATATAACTGTAGATTCACATGCAGTTGTAAGAAAGAGTATAGAGAGTTCACCTGTTATTTCCAATGTAACATTTTGTATAGCTGTACTTCAATATCACAACCAAGAAACTTAACATTGGTACAATATGTCAGCCTTATTCAGATTTCAACTTGGTGAACTTTTTAAAGATGCCAATGCCCAGACCCCAACACAGACCAATTGAATCAGAATCTCTGGGAGTGGTGCCCAGGTGTTGGTATTTTTAAAGCTCTTCACAGGCTAATTGAATATTTCTACTCAATATTCAGCACTGTGAAGATTAATTCTGATGGAAAAATTATGATGTGGCATTAAGCAGACTCATACACTAGTTTTAAATTTTTAAAAAAGCTGAATTATATTATTGTTTGACTAAGGAATAAATAACTTGAATATCTAGAGTAGGGTTTTATTAAGCCTTCAGATTGAGACCAGTTAGATAAGAGACCTGTGTTTAATAGCGAATAATAAAATAATGGTTGACATCAAGGGGAACAGAGGGTAGAAAGTATAACTTTATTAGGATCCATACACATATAAAAAACTTTCTGAGTGATAGTGCTAGCAAGAGGCAGAGCTTGGATTGAATGCAAGCTATCTGATTCTACAGTCCGTAGTCTAACCATTACTTAATACGTCTCATAATAGGTGAATTTTTGCATAGGACCTTTTGTATTGAAGTTCAACTAATTAAGATTTGTTTGAAGTTTTAGTATTAGTGAACCTGCTGTGTATAATTGTATAATTTGAATTTTGCTTTGAAGTACATTATATTTTTTTTCTGTCATGCTGATCTAAGACCAACAGATACTGTTACAATTGAAAAATCTTAGAGGAATTGACCCTGATTTTAAGACAGATGGAGCAGGAATGATGGAAATATATCTAGATTTTAGCACTTGCATTCACTGGCTTCAGTGTGCCCACCACCTGCCCCTGACTTGGAGACACTTGGGTGTATACTTAAGACTAGTAAGTAAGTCTTCCTCCTCAGTATTCTGGAGATGAGTAAGGGGAAGGAGAGTTGGAGAGAGAAGGAGAATATGAAGGAGGGAGAGGAAAGACAGACTGAGTCTGGCAGCGGGACTGGCACTATACATGTTCACACTGAAGGAAGTAAAGCACTGTAAAAGCAAGAGGGAACCTGTCAGTGAGAGCTTATATTCTATAGCTGCTCTCAGTGTTTATGTTTTATCTATTTGATCAGTAACAGAGAAGTCATGGTAACAGGTTAAAGTGTTCTGCTTTTGTTTCCTATTTCTAACATTTTTTTGTTAGGTATTTTGATGCAGCATTATTCAGCACATAAAAAAATTATTTCTTGATTTACCGCTCTAACGTTTTATATGATTTTACTCATTTTCAAAGTAAAATGACTATTTTTATTCAAGGCTACCTTGTTATTCTGCTTTGTCTCTTAGTGCTTTGTCTTTTAGTAATCGTTAATTTCCTTGCTTTTTTGGTTTAGTTTTATACTGTGACCTTACCTATCATTTTACCATATGATGACTTCAATATAGTCTAAGCCTTTTAATAAAAGTTAAAAATCAGTATTTGCCAAACATTGAGTCAACAGTGACTACAAAGTTCCTTAACATGAAAGAGAATTTGTATTCCAAACTGTCAGTTAACATTAAAATTTGATGTCAGAATACTAGCAGCATCTCAGTGTAGTTAGAAACAAAATGTATACTTTCACAAGTATTATTTAATATCATGAAAGTTCTAGCTATTACAATCAAATACTTAGATGTAAACAGGAAATGTGAAGGAAAGTAGAAATCTATAAGGAATGTAAATTTGATTAAAGGAAGAGAGCTGTAGTGTTTTTGGATGTTAATTTTATAACATTAAAAATGTCATTTCTCCACAAATCAATCTATAGATTTTATTTTATCTAGTCAAAATACTATTGTAATTATTTTTGAGAAATGACAAAATTAAAAGAATGGCTTAAACATTTTTGAAAAAGAATGATAATGGTGGTGGTGGGAGGAAGATCTGGATAGAATGTACAACAAAGCTACAATAATTAAAACAGTTCAGGACTGGAGTGGTAATAGGGTTGGATTCAGAAGAACAAAAGAAAAAGTTCAAAAATAGTTCCAAGTGTATTTAGATGATAAGGGCATCTCAAATCTGTAGAAATTATGGATTATTCAATAAATGAGTATCTTTCAAACTGAAGGTTATATATGACCTGAGTATGAGTCATGAAATCAATTTAGTAGATCATGAGAGTTTTAAAAAACAGAATAGAAAATGAAACATTTGCTATTACATGACAAAGATAAGTATTGTCTTGTAGGACTTAGGTTCATTTCTGTTATATGTTTATTTGTTGGATTATGATGTAAATTGCATTTCTTAATGTGCATCATGGTTTGAAAAGTTTAAAAACTATTGCAGTAAATGGTATTTTGATAAATGGCTAACCATTTGGAGGAAAACATTCTAAAAGTATATAAAATAATACAGACAGACTAAAGCTCATCTAAACTGTCAATCGAACAAATGAACAAGAATAATAGTAGTGAGAATCATTTAATAAAGGAGAGTTCAAAGCAAATTTATGAAGCAAAGTATACAAGGCCCTAGGATAAGAGCAAATAATGAAAATATGTTAATAATAAACATGTAACTTAAATAAAAACCTAGAAATTCAAAAGTAAATAATAGAAATATAATCTAAAAATTAAAAAGATATTTTGAATCTTATATTTTAGTCTTAATACAGTAAGAATGTAAGATACATAAAATTAAATGTAAAGGATATTGAATGTTACCTAGCCTCAAATAGATAGATAGATACATCACTTACTATATGATTTTTTACAGAGATTTCCTAACTTATTATATAAAAAATAAACTGAAAAAATAGAAAAAAAAATAAACTGACATTTCTTTTTGTGTTTTTAGAGGAGTATTTTAATAAAGGGAAAAATGAGTCTGAGGACAGTAAGCTTCGTTTTGAAACATATCAGTTGATATGGCAGCAGATGAAATCTGAAACTGAGGTGAATACTTTTTTTAATAACATTTCTCTGTAATGCTGTAAATGTCATGTTTGTTGCCTCCCATCTTCCTTTCCACCAGTTTACAAGAGTATGGATAAAATACTAGTATTACTGGCTGAGCATAATCTGTATTTACTAAAAAACCCTCATGTTCCAAATGTTCCAAGTATTAAGCATATCTTCAGGTACTGGAACATATGTTTATAATGATAGCAGTTAAGGCAAGCAGACCTTTACATATCCTCACACCACTGAAGTGCTGGTACTCTTTAAATTATCCATTCAGTTATGCAGGTAAGAAAGCAAGCTATTTCTAAATCTCATCATATCCAGTTCTTGTATTCCAGTTCTGAAAAATTTCTTCGGTATAACAGATTCATAGCTCTAGGACTAACATCTTAATTTGTTTGACCAACATGGTGTGTGTGTGTGTGTGTGTGTGTGTGTGTGTGTGTGTGTATGTATATATTTTAATGCCTTTGAGAGGGTTATGCATTTACTGTTTCCATCCATTCTTTATTGCATTATATGTAGTGACTTTGCTCATTCATGTTCCATGTGACCCTTGATGGTATTTGAGCTTGTGGTTTCCAATTTAGGTCCTCTTCATTTCTTAACATGGATTGTATTAATATCCTCCTAACTGAAGTCTCTGCCTCTGATGTAAAACCCTTCAGGTCTGTCACTAGTCCCCGTGGCACCATTGGCTAGCAAAGTCCTCCCTTGGGGCTGATATAGACCTAGGCCAGGCTACAAGGGTTTTCCAGCCCTGCTGCTAGTACAGCCTCTCCAATCCCCTCTAATCTGGCCTTCACAGTGCTGTCAGATTAATCATTCTTAACCATGGTTTAATCATGTTTTTACTTCATATGCCTTCAGTCGTTCTCCCCACAGGATATCCAAACCCTTTAACATCAAATGTTTATTTTCTTGGTTTAGCCCTTTGCTTATTTGTCCAGTCTCATTCGCTACCACTTCTCATGTTCTTTTATGCTTAGCTAGCTCTATCTGTGGTTCCCCAGATATTTGGTGCTTTCTTCCTTCCTTGCCTCCTCTACTCCCTATTCCTTTTTTTTTTTTTTAAACCTACCATCACCTCCTCCATCACCTGCTCTAATGCTTTGGCTCAAATGTGTCACCCCCTCAGCTTAAGTTAGATGGTCCTATTCCTTGTTCCTATATTGTAATACTCTACACAGTGTATTTTAACTGTAAGTGTTCTTGCTCCATTTCTTTTAATTTTTTTAGGGTAGAGACTATCTTTCATTCGTAAGGTAGGTAGTTAGTGTTTGTTGAATTAGTAAATGAGATTCCTTAATGAGGGAATCCAAAGCACTAATCACTGGAGATTAGTGATTAAGAGAAAACATTTTTTATTTCATTATGATTATATTTCATCGTGATTGTAATTTTTGCATATAATCTTTGGAATTAAATTCATGACATTTTTCTTTCCCAAACTTTGAAAGATGCATCAGATTATTACTAATAATAATTCATAAAGTTCTGTGTGTTCTCTGTAGCGACTGCAAGAAGAATTAAATAAAAACCTATTTGACAATCTAATTGAATTTCTGCAAAAGTCTCATTCTGGATTCCAGAAGAATTCAAGAGACTGGGGCTGTCAAATAAAACTCAGAGAAATTCCAACTGCTGCTCTTGTCCTAGGTGTGTATGTATGTGTGTGTTTCTTTCTTTCTTAATTGGTGGTTTTGTTTTTGAGACTAGTGGGGAATAACCTGTTTTGTCTCTTTCATTATCAGAATTAAACCAATTATAGTTTGTTAGGCATTCTTTCAAAACCAGTGCAAGTTCCTTATACTGAGCTGAAAAATAAAGGAGAAATATATTTGTGTTACTCTTTGTTTTATAGTTATTTTATGGAAATATATGAGATTTGAATTTGGTAATAAATTATCAGTATGTTAATAGATTTGGTGTTTATATTTTTTTATCATATCTTCAGTGCAATTACTCTATGACCTTAATTTCCCTGTCTGTTTAATCTATTTATTTATTTTAGTGTATGTTCATTTATTTTTTTCTTTTACTTTTTTTTTTTTTTTAATGTGCGTAGTTCCCTGGCTGGGAATCGAACCCAGGCCGCAACATTGACAGCGCCGAAGCCTAGCCACTACACCACAAGGGAACTCCCTAGTGTATGTTCATTTAAAAATAGCCTGCCAACATTTTTATTTGTTGGCTCTCCTAGAAAGAGTAAGTGTTGCTTATTGGTGGCCTAGATGATTCTGAACCATTTTTCTTCCAAGCAGTTGAATATTATAGTAGCAAGTCTTGAGGTAGTTTCAAAATGTCTGCTGCTGTCACCTGCCTAAGCGCCAAAGCTCTTTCTAGAAATCACAGATTGTGATGATAGGGAAGTTAATAGAATTTTTTTCCCCCAAAGTAGTGGGGAAATGTCCATTCAACTCTGGTAACTGCATGCAGAGCATGAAAACTAAAACTACTTTACCTTTTATATTTACTACTGTGATCATAAATAGTATTATCAATGATTGGATTCTCCTCATTTGTTAAGTCAGGGTCACTGTAAGGCTGGAATCTGTAGCCCTTATTTTTGAATAATTATTTTAAAGAGCTCTTTATGGATATGACAAAGAATAAATTATTTCTAAGATATTTTTCAAGGATCTACTGCACATCCCCAGTAATTTTTTAAAAAGAGAAATTGTGCTAAATACTTTCCTAACAAAAAAATGTAATGTGTGCCTCTAGATATCTCTAATTAATAGAGATCTCTTCATTTATGCAGTATATTTTCTTGATTTATTAGTCATGCTGTAAAAATATTTTTACTTAGTAATTTACTTGGTAAATAGCTTTTGTTATTAAATTAATGATAAGATGGTACAAGTATACTTATGTATTATCCCACAGGTGTGAATGTAACAGATCATGATTTAACATTCAGAAGTCTAACAGAAGCCCTTCAGAATACTGTCACTCCATATGTAGTCTCATTGCAAGCTAGAGATTGTCCAGGTAAAGTATAAATGCTTTAATAACCTTAGTGAGATGTTACAAATCTCTTTAGTCCTCTCTGTCTCTCTTTCTCTTTCTCTCTCTCTCAAGCTTTCTTTATCCCTTTTCATTAGTGGAAAATACATGGCACTACATTTTTTAGCAGGGTGAAGTTTAGTGCTTCCCAGAGTAATCTTGACTATTGCAGGACTTTGCCACTTTTTGCTTCATTTGTTCTGGCGCCACCCCTTCCATATCAGCTTCCTTGCCAGGGATTTTAAATTGGAAGGGTTTGGGACAGGGAATTGAGATTTGAGGAATGGGAAATTCTTACTGAACACAACAGAGAGTAGACTACATAGGCTCATGTACAGCCTCAAATCATCTTACTGTCCCACTTTGAAAGTCCCATTGCCAAAGCCAACCTTGGGTATCAGAAACCATTAAATCATAAAGGATGTGGACACTAGTAGAGTAAAATGTGCTTAGATTTGGATTTATATGTTTATATTACTTTCATATTCATAAACAGATTAGAATTAAGTAAAATCCCTTAGGATATCTTTTAACATGACTTTAAAGAAGATTTGTCATCAGTAAATAACTTCTGGAAGTAACATTTGATCTTTTTTAATGAGCTTTACAAACCGTTTGCTGTCTAGAAGTAATTTAAATACATATTATTCCTAATACAATTAATAGTTTTCATGTCTATACATTTGCTTAAGTAATACTTTTATTATAGACCATAAACATAAACTTTGGCCTAGTTTTAGTCTGAATTAATGAAATTTAAATTTAAATATCAAGGAAAGGATACTAATGAACATTAATAATTAATATGTTAAAGTTATGTTGATGTTAATATAGAAAAACACATTCTACCCAAATAATGTACTGATTAAGAAGTTTCAGTTGTTTTAGATTTGTTTTCAGGGAAGATAAGCTTTCTTACCTTTCATATTCTGCAGATGTGAAACATTTTTTACAAAAGCTGGTCTCACAGTTAATGGACTGCTGTATAGATGTGGAATCCAAAGGGGAGGAAAGTGTTCAGATCACCCAGAAAAAGACACATTGTTCAATGGATTATCTTTCCAATTGGTATATGCATGTTACACAGGTAAATGTAAACTGAAAATATTCTCCCAGGAAATTGGCATATGATTGAAGAGGCTTAGAATTATTTTAAGCATAGTACTGTTTTGTTTTAATAAGGATATGCTTATATAGCACTAGCTGTTAACCCTACCAGACCTGAGGCCCTGAACCTAACTGTCCCCTATACCTGGGCTCCTGAGCATTAAAGTGAAAAAACCAACATGATATAGAAAAGTGTTAGTTACATGCAAACAAGTGGTTAGAATAAGATGGAACTTGGAGACATTGTAGGAAATCGGTCTACCTCTCATTTCAAAAATTAGGTACAGCGGTATAGCGGCAGATTCGGAAATTACCGAAAAATCAGTACAGCAGTTTGATAGGGTTAGTAGTAGCTACTTGTTTTTCCTGAGGCCTCTAGAATTTAAAAGTGTTCTTTTATCAGTATGTAGCCCACTTCCTGGTAAATGTTTAGGTTCTTACAAGGTCATTTTGTTCTGGGAGAATGTCATTTAGTGATAAAAACAGCATCTGGAATTGGTTTTCTTGCAGATTCTATCTCTGTGACAATAACTATAATGTTAATACATTATCTCTTTGGTTTCTCAATGTTTGCTTTTGTACAGTAGAATAAAACTGCCAGTACCCACTTTTCACCTTAGTCAATTAGAAGTAGCCATATAGATATGATTTTTTTAAAAAGTCTAATTTGTTCCATTTAGAATATTTGAGGAATAAATACTAAGGGACGTATACTTAACAAATAGATAAATAAAACAATTTCCATTTTACTATGTTAGTCTCTGGTGAAAATGAGTAACCTGGATGATTCATGGGTGAGTGCACCATAAAACTACAGTCTTAGTTTATGATGCTATGTAGCCATATAGTATGGGGGAAAATACTCTGGTAACATTTTCTTAGGAATATATTTGCTGAACTCATTATAAGTGAAGTTTCATTTTGCTTTATATAAGTCTTAAACTAGGTTTAATACTTAATGTAATCTGATCCAGAATTTAAGATTTTGTAGATATCAAACACTATTTGCAAATTATGTCATATCTTTAAAATATTGGGATTGGATCAGGTGATATCAAAGATCCTTTTCAACTTGAAATTTATCAGCACAACAGCAAGTAGTGTTATTCATTATGCTTTTTAATTAAAAATACTAGTACTTAAAGCAAAATATGACATCATACCAACAGAAAAATTAAGTTTACAGAGGATGTTCTCTTCTCCCCATGCTTTCCCTGTCATTTTCTCAAATAGAAAATATAAATATTTCATGTGAGTTACAGATTTTACTGAACCTTTTCCTTCTTGATTATTATTCCCATGTCAGGCACAGAAAGATTCTGCTATTAACTGTTAGAATGGGTTTATGTTTATTATGTAAAAGAAATAAAAGAAACAATGTTACTGTGAAATATAAATGGAGATACATCTGCATGTGGCATAATAGCCATGTTTGGGGGGTAAGGCTTAACTTTTAACTCCTTCTTTCCACCAATGCTCTAAAAGAAGACAGACCGAGAAACACCAGGGAAAAAGAGGACTTCTAGACAATGGCAATCTCCTCCTGTTGTGCTTATCTTAAAGGATATGGAAAGCTTCACCACAAAAGTACTCCAAGACTTCATAATTATCAGCAGGTAGATGGTGTATTGCCTGGATTTTGTGTAAAATTCTTTTTATTAAGAAAACACAATGTTTAACTTAAAAAACATTCTTTCAGTGAAAATGAATGGCAATATAATTTCATTTTAATACCATCTGGATGGAAGCAAATTGCAAATTCCTTATTATTGAAGGTTCAAAGACCTCTTATCAGATTTTCATTTGTTTTTTGACTAAAGAATTAGACTTAAAAGACAAAAGTTAGTTTTTAATTAGCATGATAAGGCAATATAAAAATGTAGTTTTCTCGCCAAGGTTATCTGTCCCTTGCCCATTAAATGGATAAACTACAACAAGTTGAGATTTTTATCAGGCCTTGTTTTCTGATACCAATCCACCCATAGAAATTCTGAGTTATATATAGCTCTACTGAGCAAGAATGTTTTCTAAATAACATTATCTTACATAATATTTCTAGTGAGACTCTGCTTCCATGATCTCAATGGATCTTCAGGGCAATCCTGTGAGACTCAGAATTGAATAACATTTTTAAAATCCAGTGACATGTATTTTTCATAGTACATTTTTAAAGATATAATTTATTTTGGCTTTATCTATGTTACGTTGTTTAATAGTTACGGCTACCTTTGCCTTAAAGCTATATTGTGTAATAATTTACAAGTATACTTAAGATTTTTATTTTGATAATGTCTTTTTCCCCCACATTGAAACTAAGTTTTCTAGATCCTAAGACTTTTTCTTAATGCTGACACTGAACTGCTTAACATGCTAGAAAAATGCACAATACAGAATAGTGACAGGAGAGCTATACTTTTTTTAGAGCTCAGATTGTGACTAGTTTTACAATCAAAAGTAAAGAAGAACTTAAAACAGTAACACTTCAGGCACTTTATTCCTTTGAAGGTAGAACTGCATAGAGCTAAAATACTGAAAAGTAGTAGCTAACAGGAGGGAATAAGCAAAATTGTCAGCCATGATATGCAGGACTCTGACTTGCAGTAGCTCTCAGTACTGTTGCACATTTGTGTTCCTACCGGTATAAGAATCAATAATGTCCAATAAATTTCAGTTAAGAGTGCAAGGAAAGGATGTAACATTTTTTAATAATGTCCATTAAAACTATGTCTTACACGTATGTAAGAAACATTTTCTAATTCTTAGCTGTGTTATGCCTGGGTGACAAGAGTGTTAGAAATGTCCATAAATAGAATGTTACTTTGAAAATCAGTGAGCTTCATGTCACTGAACTATTAAAGCATTAACTGTTTATCTAA
Organism: Lyroderma lyra; assembly: GCA_004026885.1. Classification (NCBI taxonomy): domain Eukaryota; kingdom Metazoa; phylum Chordata; class Mammalia; order Chiroptera; family Megadermatidae; genus Lyroderma; species Lyroderma lyra. The sequence goes on along the minus strand of PVJL010000372.1, from coordinate 94,894 downwards.
CTGTGAGGAAGACTGTAGGTAGAACTCAAATTTGAGTGAGAGGTTAAGTTGAATGGTATCTCACACCTCTTCCAACACATGAGACTGTATAATCTTAGAGGCTGTTCATGTTTCTGGACTTCGTGTTCTTATAAAATGAGAGGAGCCATTAATAGATTGATTTGGAACTAGAAGGTCTGGGAAATAACTATTTCTATGTTACTTTAACAGAGGAAAATGAGTGACCTAGAAAATTTTAGTATTTAAAATAGTACTTCTTAGCAGGTTCTTACAGAGTAGGCATTAAGTAAAGGTTGTCTTATTTTGTAATATGTATTGAAATATATTTGCTAAAGAAATCCCACTTTTGTATTTTCCTTTGAAAACTAGTCAACATCTACATGAATTTCCACTAATACTTATTTTTGGAATTGCCACATCTCCTGTTATCATCCACCGGTTGCTTCCTCATGCAGTATCATCTCTATTGTGTATAGAACTATTCCAGTCTTTGTCTTGCAAGGAGCACCTGACTACGGTACTGGATAAGGTAAAAAGAAAAACATTTACCAGTGATATAGGATGAAGAAAACTGCTAAGAATAGATTATAAATATAAATGTTAATGATAAATTTTTACATATTCCTTCTCATATTTTAAATATTTAATGATTTTTATGGTAGTTTAGTATTGCCTCTTCACATAAAATGTCAGTTCTATGAAAAGAATGATATCTGTATCAGTAAGTTTATCAGTTATTACTCAATGGAAAACTGTAGGTTTTTTAAAATGTTTACAAAATTTAGTAACTTCTAGCTGACAATAACAATGTTTTGACTTATATTTTATATTAAATGATATCAAAATTTTAGTGAACTTTTTCCTGTCATGCTGCCCCTGACTGAAAGTAAATACTAACGTTTTGGCTGACCTTAGCTCAGTGTTTCTACCTAAGCAGAAATATAGTTCTTTCGTATTGACTTTCCACAGATTGTTGCTAGACTCATCTCCTTTAAGGTATGCTTTATGTTGCTTTTGTAAGGTAAATTAATAAAACCTTTCATTTATTTACTAACCACTTTTACATTTTTTCCCATTAAGATGATACTCATTGGTTGACTGACTGCTTAGGGAAAATATTTTGAGCTACGTTCTTTTAAAAAATTGGTTGGTTGTTGCCAAATTTAGTTGGCCTTCTATAACCAAGCTTCTGTTTAAAAAGCCTAGTATAACTTCATTTTCAGATATAAAATCTTCAATATAGGCCATTAAAATTAGCTGAGTAATACAGATTCAGCTGTTGTTTAGTTTTTACAAATAGACATCTGTTAAGTTTGAGTTTCTCATTTAATAGTACATAATGTGTTACTCTTCATTAACGTGCATCAGTAGGGATAAAAAAGAAAATCTTATCAAATAACAAAAATTGCCAAAGTCTGCAGTTTCTTCAGTGGCTATTGATGGTCAAAAGGGGTTACATATTTTATAGGCAGTATTTTTTTAAATTAGGAATTGAATAGAGGATGATGGACATCTTTGATTCTGAAGATGTATATGAATAGCTTCTTGTTATTACTGTTGTATAAATTAATTTAAAATTTTGGTTGATATTTGACCTAAAAAACCTAGCTACTTTTACAGCTTTCATCATTACTGTGTCATAGTTTCATTCTTTGCCTCAGTGTTAATACTTGATATTTATGAATAGTAAAGACTAATAAGGAGTGTGTTCTGTCCCCCTTTATCTCTTTCAGCTACTTCTTACAACTCGGTTTCCCTTTAAACTAAGTGAAAAAGTATTACAGATTCTGACCAACATCTTTTTGTATCATGATTTCTCAATCCAGAACTTTATAAAGGGACTTCAGGTAAGAAAACACTAATGGATTTAAAGTTTTGTAAGTTGATTCTAGATAATTTGCGTGTTATTTCAAATGGACTATTTAGTGTGTTATTTAAGGCATTTTTAAATGGCAAAATATAGAATAAGTAAATTCAAGTTATATTATTTTAGGTTTGATCATTGCTTACCTTGCAGCAAGAATGTAGAGAACAAACTAATTGGATATCAAGATGGAAAAAGACCTCCCTCTATTCCAGTGCTTCTTAACCGTTTTGGGGACCGGGGTGGAGGAATAAGGGACCTTTTTAAAGAATTTGATGAAAGCTTATGGACTTTCTGCCTAGGAAATGTTATATATAAGGAGTCAGCAAACTTTCTGTAAAGGACCAGATATTAAATATTTTTGGCACTGCATGCTATATATGGTCTCTGATGCATATTCTTCTTTTTAAAAAAACCCTTTAAAAATGTTAAAAACATTCCTGTGCCATATGAAAATAGACTTGTAGGCCATAGTTTGCTGTTCCCTGCACATATGTGTATGTTCATATTTATTTGTATATAAATGCATTGGAAATGTGTTTTTACTAAGGTTTCATGAATTGCCAGGAAAAAAATCGTAAATTCAACTTTATAACATATGTTCTAAACTAAAAAAGGACCCCATTCTATAGTTGTTTAAAACTTAATATTATTTTCTTCTGGCCACTACCTAAAATACCTTAGCAAAATGTAGTCATTGTGAATATATGCCAATTGTCAAGTTGATTAAAACCTACATATTAGTAACCTTTAGTATAGAAGTGCAATATGATAATACCTCATGTTTATGTAGTGCCTGGAAGATTTTAAATTATTTCTTGTATGTAGCCTGATTCCACATAAACCACTGTCATGGTCTGTTAATGGCTAATGTGTGTCTTTTTAAATTCAATTTAGACATTTAAAAAAAAGTATTTTAAAGCAAGAAAATATTATTTACCTTAGCAATAAGTGAGATTAAATGATATTGAAATATAACAATTTATCATTTATTTCACTTCATTTTATTCACTTATTTATTTACTCATAAGTATTTATCAAGAGCATGCTATAAGCCAGGTACTATGCTGAGCCCTGCATATACCAAGCACAAAGAAATCTTTGTCTTCGAATTGCTCATTGTTTAATGAAGGAGGGAGAAGAGTAACCCTGCATTTCTAGTGAGGTCAGAATTGGAAGAGCATTGCAGACAAAGGCAACAATAGAGGGAGAGAGATCTATCAGAGGGATATTGCCCTAATCTAGACAAGATATAACAAGGGCTAAACTAAGGTAACAATAGTGGGACTAGAGAGGAGAAAACAAATTTGAGTATGAGATAGAATCAACAGAACCTGGCGACTAAGTGGATAATAGGATGTGTAAGAGAGGAGCGTAAGTGACAGACACCAGGTTCTAGCTTGGCAGATGTATTAGAGATTGGAGTTTATTAAGTGCTTGTGCTAATATAAATCAGAGAGCCAGTTCATTAGAAAAGGAGGAGTTTCTTTATGCATATGATTAGAGTATATTGGATATAAATATCTGACACTCAGGAGAAAGAGCTGGCCTAGAAATAGGATTTATCATTAAAAGGGGTGGTGGAAGTCACGTAATGAGGAGGAGGTAGCAAACACAGGAGTGAGGAGAGGACTGAGAGTAGGACCCTGAGGCACACTGACATAAGAGTGAGCAATCGAATAGGAAACTGAAAACAAAAAGGAAAGCCAATAACAAGTACAGTATCATTGAAGTTAAGAGAAGAAAGAGTTTTAGGAAATGTAGACTGTAGTCTCAAATACCATTGAAAAAGTGAGTGAAGAGAAGGGCATTAACCAAGTTACTTAATCTCTCTCAGTCTTGGTTTTCTCATCTGTAAAATATAGGGAATTGGATTAGATGATTTTATAGGTTCCTGAAAATTTGCTAAGCACCTACTTCATGCTAGGCATTTTGCTAAGTATTTATTGTGTTTCAGTAATATGTGGTGGTGTTTTGCACATGGAAGAACACACTTAGGTTAAGTAGCTTAGCCAAAGTTACATAGCTAGTAAGTGGCAGCATCTTTTAGACCCCATTTGTCCATTTTCCTATGGATCATTGGGAAATTTGTGTAAGTCCTGATTTCTTTAGGAGGTACGATAGGGCATATCATCATTCTGTATATGTTTAAGCCCTTTCCTCATTAGGTAGATCCATTAACCAACATGTTATTGACCCAGATATCAAGAACACACTTGGACCAAATAGCTAAGTGATGCTGGGTTCTTATCCCATTTATAATTCATGTGACTTAACTCCCATTCTTCCTCCCCAGCAAGTCCCTTCTTATGTTTGATTTTTACTTTTCTCATGTTTAAAAAGTGGTATTAACACTAGACTATTACCAATTAATGTAATTGGAAAAAAGAAGTAAGAAACAAGATTGTTAATATGTGCAAAAATAGTTTAGCACTTGGCATGAATAGTTGCTTTCTGTTTTCTACTTGCTTCCAAGTGAGGATTGGTGCTTAGCCTTACAGCCTTATATTGTACTCTCACCAGAATGGACTATTTTTGGACTTCAACCTCAGTATCTGATCCTTAGCTCTGTAGGCTCAGAAATTCATGATCAGTTTACCCAGTAAGAGTGGTACATAAACTAGCATGTTAATTTGTAAATTTGTGATGGGGAATGCTATTTCCCTGTGATCAGAATGTGTTTTGTCTACTATGTAAGGAACTGTTTCTTTAGTATCAAGGTAACTAGAAAAACCAAACTGGTCATGAGACAGTTGCTTAGAGTCAGAGTTTAATATTTAAAGAGTCTTATGAAATACCTTACCGGTTGTGGTAGAATCTGGAAAATCATTTCCCCTTGTACTGTGGAAATCACAGCATTCCTGTTGCTAGAATACTCATATCTACCAGTTATTGTACCATGTTTTCCTCCATGAAATAAAGCTGAATTTAAAAAGATTTATTTTCTTTAGCCATTCCATGTATTTCATTATTCTTTTTTATCAGCAAGCAAAGCTTCAATCATTGTAGCATTTTCATTTATTTAGCAGACCAGTTTTTACACTGACTTTAAATTAGTATTTTCTTAGGATTTTTTGGGCATCAATTAGACCCTTAGGTCACCCCAGTCCTATCCCCACCACACTTACTGTTATTGTGAGTTCTGCAAATAGCTGATCTATCCATTTATATTAGTTTTGTTTTTAGTTTATACTTCAGAGATTATAATTTTCTAACATTGTCCACAAAATGGGAGCCCTAAAATATTAAATGTATATAGCCATTTATGCATTGTTTGCAGTATTATTGTGATATTATTAAATGTATTAGTGTTGTAAATACTTCTGCTGTTAAAAAAGAAGAAAACAAACCTTAAAATCAAGCAGACTTAGGGCAGAAGATTTACTACCAAAATGTAACAAATATATTTAATCTTCACATTTCTTTCAGCTTTCTCTATTAGAGCATTTCTATTCCCAGCCCCTGAGTGTTCTGTGCTGTAATCTCCCAGAAGCTAAGAGAAGAATAAATTTTTTATCAGATAATCAATGTGAAAACATCCGACGTCTTCCATCATTTAGGAGGTAAAAAATGAAGTACATATTTAACATACCTTATAATAGAGTTTGGGGCAAAATACTCTTACATTGCTTATCTATTAATATTTTTGAAATGGGGAAAGGAAAAATAACCTTTTAATTTTTTTAAAGCAAATTAAAACCCTTCTGTTTTTAATTGTGAGATTTCTTTGTTGGATTTGAAAATTTGGCATAAAGAAAATATTTTTACACAGGGACACAATTTGCAGATTCTTCAGTTATTTTTTATAAATAACATTTTCTGTTTCCAGAGTTTCTGGCCTTTGTTTATGATTAGACTCCTAGAATATGAAGTACAGCTGATTTAAGGAGTTAAAAATTACCATTAAACTATGACTGTCATCTTGAATTTATTTTTTAGAAGAAATGAAAGAATTGTGACCACCAATCTAGGCAGTTCTTTTTCCAATATTGCTATTGAAATATTTAGAATGTTTAATTTTCTCATTTTGTGTACGGGGTGGTAAACATTTTAGGTATGTGGAAAAGCAAGCTGCAGAAAAGCAAGTTGCACTATTGACCAACGAGAGATTTTTGAAGGTAGGAATGTGGATGTATTTGTTACAGTTTTATTATGTTTTTTCCTCATGAAAAAGAATATGCACGTAACATTTATTGAATTAATTTTATAGAACATCTGTACATCCTAATATGCTTTGCAGAATGAAGTGTAGTAGGTCTTGATAATCATATAGGAATGTGACTATTAAAGGTGACCTCAGCTAAGGGATAAGATTTTTTTTATTATTGAGAAAAAATATTAAGTAGTACACTAGGTTTCTCCTATGGTCTATTTTGAAAACACTTTTAGATCTCAACTTTCTTTCCACATAGCAGTTTTGGAATCTGCACACAATCTCATTTTAATGATCTTTTAAAGACTGTCATAAATAAAAGCACATAGAAGCCGTGCAGCTTAGGTATGTACTGCTAAGTGGGTATTGATTTGATTTGAAAAAATGTCATTATATATTGATAATACAATACCAAGAAAGAAGTGATGAACTTAGAAAATTACAAATTAGCCCTATAATACAGGGAATATCAAAAGGAGTTTGCCTTTTTTCTTTCTTGAATAAATAATATTTGGATGTGGTATATAATTCCAAAGGCAAAAGTATTAATATACAGGGAAAAGACTCCCTCCCACCTTTGTTGTTCAACTACTTTCTTTCTCCTCCCTGGATAGCCAGTGTTACTAATTTCTTATACATCATTCTAGAGATATTATCCACATACACAAGGAATTATATGAGAGCTGTCTGGAAAAAATCCAGCCTCTGTTTCATATTATGTGGCTCTATACTTCTGGGCAGCCTTTGTATATAGTTTGGGGGTTTCCTCCCCTGTCTTACAGAAGATAAGTGTATTATGTACACTATTCTTTTACCTTGTTTTGTTTTGCACTTAATCTTGGAAATCATTCCATATCAGTGTTAAAGAGTGGCATAGTATGTTCTATGAATGTACCTTCATTTAATAAATCCTTTACTGATGGGACAATTAGAAACACATAATGTCACACTTAACTCTCATATTCTTCATGCCTTTTTTTTGTTTGTTTTGTTTTTTTGTTTGTTTGTTTTTGTTTTTTTTGCTTTTTGGTATGTGGGTAGCTCCCTGACTGGGAATCGAACCCAGGCCGCAGCGCTGACAGCACCAGCGCTGAAGCCTTAAGCCACTACACCACCAGGGAACTCCCTCTTCATGCCTTTTTAAGGAAAAAGTTGTTAGAAAATTGTAAGAAACTTAAGATGAGATTGAAGTTAAGCCGTGGTGCTATGTGGGTTTTGTTAATATGTACTAGTTTCAAATTTTTAATGAAAGAATGCTAGCTCCTAGAGCGCATGTGTTCTGTATATTTCTAAATACTAAACCTCCTTGTTTGTAAATTCTCAAATATTAAGAATGGCTTTGTTTTAATTGAGGTATAATTGACATACAACATTACAGTGGAGAATGGGTTTTTTCTTTTACATTCAAAATTATTTTATATTAATTTTAGGTGTACAGCATAGTGGTTAGACATTTATATAATTTAAGAAGGGATCCCCCTGATTAGTCTAGTACCCACCTGGCACTATACATAGTTATTACCATATTATTGAGTATATTCCCTATTACTTTACCATCCCTATAACTGTTTTGTAACTACCAATTTGTACTTAATCCCTTCACCTTTTCACTCAGCCCCCAATCCTCTCCCAGCTATCACCTCAACAAATTCAGTACCTGAGAATGGCTTTTATTCAACATTATTTGTAATGCAGGCCACCCTGGGCCACAGTAAAAAAATCACTTCTAGATTGGATTTAATAATCATTTTAACAATTTGTGTAACCTTTTCAGAGCAGTATAAGAAGTCCTGAAACCCAAATGTAGGTTATTTTGGTAGAAAGGAAATTTAAGAACCACTGGGAAAGGTTGTGTGCATGTTTACTGATGAGTCGTTTAAGATTAGATAGATTAGCTCTTTGCTGAGCGAGCTAGTTGCCCAGTGCATTTCCTGCTAGAACTTTCTGTCAAGAGTGTATTTTCAGAAGCCAGGAGTAGATTTGTTTTAAAGAGTACCTTTAGGGAGGGGGTGGGTGAGGAGTGGGGGAAGCTAAATATAAGGTGATGGAAAAAAAAGTCACATTAGGTGGTAAACTAATTATACATCAAGTTGACAATGCACTGTAGAATTGTATGCCTGAAACCTATGTAATCCTTGCTAACAGATGTCACCCCAATAAAAAAAAAAGAAAAAAAGAAATAAAGAGTACCTTTAACTATTGAGATAACAAAGGGAAAGAATATCTAGGCTGATCTGTTATAGAAATAGCCTTACATTTCTTTGCTTTTTGGTAGCTTTTTGTGTATTTTCTACGCATTTATTTATACCATACTTGTTCTTGTTGCACTTACCAGCCCTGTTATTTTCTTTGCCATACTCATTTTATGATTGCATGTTTTATCATTTAAAGGCATATTTTTCTTGAGACTTACATAGTGAGAAATATGATGGAGCCCAGAGATTTGTACCCTCATCCTGAAAAAGTTATCTGCACAATTACTTGCTGAATTCAAAGAACAGAACATGTCTGTGAAAAAAAGTTAATTAGTGTATCTGTTGATTTTTCTAAAGAAAGGGAAACAACACCCTTCTCCTCACCAAATATACATAGTTATGTCATTATTTGGTTAGGTATTATATATATACATGCAGACCAATGTTATTTACATACACACACGCACACACACACACACTTTATTTTCAAAAGACTTTTTTGTTTAAAAAGCAAGTGCCAACACCATAACTAAGATTAAATTCATTTTAATTCTGGACTCTCTACACCAACCACATTGTATTACCAGTAATAATTTGCTATACATGTTGATATGGTTTTGTCAACAAGAAGTTACATAGAGTTCAGTATATTTAATGAATTACTGATTCCATATACTTCACGTAAGAAAATCAGTTTGTATGTTTTTATTCAAATCTTCCTTAAATCTGTTTGGCATAGTTTCATCCCTTAAAGGCTTAAACTTCATGCTGTATAGAAAATTAGATTCACCCTCTTACATTGACATTTGAAGTTTTATTATTCTGACTTTTTCAAGTTTTATGTCTCTGTGCTTATGTGCTCAACTAGATTTTAAATCCATTGAGAGTGGGAAGTCTTGAATTTATTAGAATTGTAATATACTTTACATACTTCCTTTAAATCTTCATTAGGTCACTCTATTAGAAAGATAACCTGATTCAGCATGCTCATTTTACAAATGAAAAACTGTAGCCAGGAGAAAAGAAGGGAACTATCTGAAGTCACAGAACAAGTTAGTAGAGCAAGAACTTCTTTTCACCATTTGTTATGTTTATCATGGTGTTTCATGAACAAAAGGCACAAAATTAGTTCATGAGTTTGGTAGAAACTTTGAGTTTGCCTTTTACCTTGGCCCCTACCTCTTTTATCTGTTTCTTTTGACATACCTAAAGGACAGGAGGACGGGGGAAATCTATTAGGAAAAATAGTAGGAGAAAAAGGAAGGAAAAAAGAAACTGCTTGTAAAATAAACTAAGTGTAATCAGACAGGCTATTAGCTAAGCAGTGCGTCAGGAATTGGCAATTTAAATCAAAACTCTTCACCAAGTGCTTCTGATCTAAACTGTTGGGGTAGGAATATGGAGAACAAAAGGCTGAGGCTGATGATAGAACTAGCACTCATGCCACACAAGGGCTGGGAGAAAGCTGTGGGTTGGCACTCTCTGAGGTAGCTGTAATATGCTTAAGTCTGGAAGACACTCTTGTTAGCCTTCTCTCTAATAAGAAAAATAAGACTTAGTTCTGTCAAGATGATAAAGGAGAATATTCTGTGTTCTTGGACAGCCGATATCTCAATCCTGAAATTCAATATAAATCTTACACCAGCTTTTGATCAGTAAATTGATTGAAATAAATTATAAAAATTTACAGTCATTTTTATATACTTTAAATCTTTTTTAGGTCACTCTTCATTCCTGTACATACAATTCTAGATATAAAAATGATAAATACTATGGAAATTGGTAGAGAAATAAGTGCAAAAACTAAGTATCATGGCAAAGGTAATTCTACCTGATCATATTTTCTTTACATATATATGTTTTGTATAGCCATAATGATAGAGGCCCTCATAAAAGTAAACAATAATGCAGGGATGATTTTTGAGAGAATGACAGATAGGATTGCTGATTGGAGACAGCTGATTTTAAAGGGTATATTATATATTGACTAATATATAATATACCCATAATATATTAGTCAATATATAATATACCCATAGCCTAATATAAATGTGTCTTTGTTTGTTTGTTTTAGGTCCATAGTGTTTTTATAAAAATCTGAGTCAGCATTTACAAATTGTAATTATTTATATTACAAATTCAAACTTTTATCTTCTTTTGAAAAATTAGTAAATTTGGCCCACACTCAGCAGGACAACAAGCAGTTGTTCTTAATAGAGTGACTGAATGTTGGCCTTCATTCTTAATGCACTTCCTCATTAAACACATATTCTCTGAGTGTGTACTTTGTGCACAGGATATTAATCTACAAGCTGAGACTACAAGAGTGAATAAAGCAGACAAAACCCCCTGCCTTTGTGGAGCTTAAAAGCTATCAAGTTAAATAGGTAAAATATCTATGTTAGTGATATTAATAATTGTTAAGGAGAAAACAATGGAGGAGAGAAAGGGGATATGAAGTTCCTTGTGCATGGGGAATGGGATTGAAATTTTAAATAAGGGCCTCACTGCAAAGGTGTTGAATTTTGAGTAATAACCTAAAGAAAGTTATAGAGCTTGCCATGCAGTAATTCATAGGAAAAACTTTCCAGGCAGAGCAACAGCAAGTGGTCTGAGGTTGGAGCATGTCTGGCATGTCTGAAGAAGAGTGAGGAGGCTGTTAGGTATTTGCTCTGTTTTTCTTACAGCAGAGAAATATTTCTATTCTCATCTGTTTCAAAGATCAGTAAAGACCAAGAAGTCTTCATGTTTCAAAACAAAAGAAAGTGTATCCCTTTGGGAAATAATGACTATGCCTAGGCAAAGTGTATCTCTGTTGAAGAGAAGCACCCTAAGCACAATTATGAAATAGAACAGTGACAGCTATGACTAGTATACAGAAAAGATGCTGCAGGAAACATTTCATGACCAGAAAACAGGATTACTATTTCAGCAAGCTCTGCTTTTGCATGTTCATAGTGAGATACTACTGTAATGTAGTAAGTGGGAAATTTTCTTATGCATCAAAACCTTTTATGGGTTTGAGTTTATAAGAAAGTCTTCATAAGGAGCATGAGGAGTTCTTGGCCTGGATAGGGGCCTGGATAAGTAAAGGCATTTGCAGGTATGTGTCTCAGTAAGACAAAGAACTGAGACAACAGATTACATGGGAAAAGTGAAGTTAATCATTTGTGATATTTTCTGTTGCAGCTGATAACAGGTATAACAGTGGAATCTTTCTTAGGTGGAGATTAGGTTCTGAAGTTAGCACATAAGGCAGAGATCTGGGACGGGCAGAATTACTCTTGATAATACCTTTGAAAGGTATAACATATCTTCTCTCATTAAATCCAGCATGGCCAGTTTTATTTTCAGTGTTGGAACCAGAACTCCATTTCCTCAGTTGAGCATCAGATGAATTAGTCTGCCATGTTATATGAACAAAACAAAACATTTTTTAAATGCTCAAATTCTACTCAGCCCAGGGATATAATCACACAGTAAGAAGTATGAAGGGACTAAGACCATCTGGGAGTAAAACATTTGTATCTCTCATCTCACACTTACTCCAGGGCACAATTCCTTGAGTGTGCAACATTGACTATACTGTGTAAGGTATTGATTTTCTCTCTTCATCCAAGTAAATTAAATGAAGATGTCATTCAAGTCTACTGTGTCATTCAGTTATTTGTACACATAGTTACTTCACAGAGCAAAAGTAATAGGGAGTGCAATTAGCATGTAGTATGATGATTATTCATTAATAGATTCCTTTTTCCTCCAGAATATTCCCTGTTTAAAAGCTATGTCAGTACCCATCAAGACAAACAGTTACTGGCTTTATGCATTCTCTATGTTATAGTTCACAGTAAACATAGAATTAAAGTATGCTCTTGCAGTGGTGGCTAAAGTACCCTTTGTACTGATACACTGGTGTACTGTTGATAAGAAACCTAGATTTTCGAAATTACCACCTAACTCAAATGCTGGGAGGACAAACATTTTGATTAATAAAAGCTTTTCTTTCATTTGCCCTAGACTTTCAGATAATGACCCATAGATTGCTGACCAAGGGATTGATTTCTTGAGTTAGAGTTTAGGAAAATGTATCAGATTGCTTTATATAGGTTAGATTTACTTGCATTTAATGATAATCTGAGGTGGTATTTTCTGCGTGATTGACTGCTAAAAATAATGGGTATCTGCACAACATTACTTAAAAAAAAAAAAAAAGCCCAGTAAAGTCTTTTATTTGACTTCTTAGAGGAGAAAAAAATTTGAAGACCGTGTGCTTAGACTCGGTCCAAGTTTTTTCAAGATTTTGCCTGAGAAGCTGCAAGCAAAAGGACACACCAGGTGGCTCAGTGTGAGACATAGGTTTATTGAGACTTAACAGACCAGGGAGAGTCACCAATGGCAGCTGCCCCGAGGAGTAGTGAATCCGCCGCAGGCAGAGAACCAAGGTTATATAGGTACAGCAAAACTAGAGCATTCTGTGGGAGAAATCATCTGGCAGGCCCTACAGACCTGCTCTCTTGCACGCAGCGTCCTAACAAGCCAGGAGACCTTGACTGCTGCTAGCTTATCTGCCTGTTGGCCAGGTCCCTACACTGTGCCACAGATCATAATCCTCTTAAGAAAACCTTACTGAAGTAAGCAGTTGTGAAAGTATTTGAGGCCTGAAAAATGCTTGGTAGGATGTAATTTTTAAAATGATTTCTCATTGATAAAAAGCCAGTGTTTCTGGAGCATGACGATAATAGAATGGTTTTAAGCAAAAAGAACATGAATAATCCTATTTGCCTTTCAAACTCTTTCTGGCTGGTGTGTGTGTGTGTGTGTGTGTGTGTGTGTGTGTGTGTATATATATATATATATATATACACACACACACACACATAAACAACAGAGAGCCCGCAGAGAAGATGCAGGCAGGTGGAGAGGACATTATTGAAGCAGTTCAGACACAAGAAGACGGCGGCTTGAGTGTCAGTGTGGTAACAGGTGATTCAGAGAAATGGTGTGGCCCAGACACCGTCTGGAGGTCAAGTCAGCAAGACTTGCTGATGGATTAGATGAAGAGTAAAAGATAAGGAGAAAGTTAAAAAAAATGATTTCTCAACTATTTCAGAAGGTTCTAGAAAATAAAATTCCTTCCCTGCAAACCCCCACACCCCAAAAATCCCTTTTGAAATGGATTTGTGAGATTAGTCATTCCATAGGTTTCTTAAAGACCCTGTCTCCCATATCATACTTGCTGGATTCTAAATTATAAAGCTTTTTGGCTTTAGATTTCTCTTTCTCACAATTTTTTTCTTAATTGGTAAAGTGAATAAAATGAGTACGTATTGTAGATTCTCAACAAAAGACAAAATCACCTGTGGTGTTTCTTCTGCAGTATTTCATTTCTTTCTTCCCTTTCAAACACAACTCTAGCAGTACTTTAAGAAAATTATCCAGCAGTGTAATATGAAAAATAGAGGCATTTGTGGCTGGATTTTTTCCAGACAGTCCTTGTACGTCATAAGTGGAAGCTCAGCAACTGTTAGTTACATTGGTACTGGGCTCTTTGGTCATTTTCTCACCCTTCTAGGGCCACTGAAATAGTGGGTAATGGGCCTATTTCACAGTGATACACTCTAGGTGACTGGCACAGGCAGACATCCAACAAGGTGCTCTTTTGCACACTTGTATTTTGGGGGGCCAAGTTATTGTAGCAATGCTGTAGATGGGAGGAAATTAAATTACAGCATTATTTTTGGTATGTATAAAATATCTGACCAGACTTGGTACTAAATAAAAAATACGCAGTCTTAATCCTGGATTTTGTGTGCATTATAAATTCTCAGAATTAAGAAGGTTAATTTGGAATTCTGAATCTTCTCAGTTTTCCAGAAATTACATATATGCTTGAAGTAGATTTTATTATTTTTTAAATTACTGACTTACATATCTATCCTGTGATTTTTAGGAGGAAACACAGTCTTTACTAGAAAACCTACATGTTTACCATACAAATTACTTCCTGGTTTTGAGATGTCTTCATCAGTTCACCTCTTCTCTTCCCAAGTACCCACTGGGTCGACAGGTAACTAAAACTTCCTCATTTAGAACCTGTCAGGTCAGAATATTCGTAGTTTCTTGTTTTGATTTCAGTAGCATTCAGGCATCAGAATTTGAAGTGAATCCAAATCTTGCAGTGAGTGCACAATCTAAATTCATTCCAGCTATACATGTTATGGGTAGTTGAAACAGTACTTTTTGTTCTGATGGCCACAACTAGAAACAACCACATGAATCCCAGTGGTGTTGCTTCCCCTATCGTGTATTTGTGCTTAGGCATTTTAACTTTATTTAGTACATTCATCTCTTAGACAGAGAGCTAATCCTCCATCTTAGTGAATTAGAAAAAATCTGTTTGAGAATGCTTAATGGTTAACCTTGCATTGCACCAAGAACCTTGCAAAATTATGCTCCACTGGACTTTGTGTCATACCACAAACCTGTGAAGCATCTGTAGACTGGATGTCAATGGAAGAACGCTGTATTCCTAAATCTTTGCATCTTTTCCTCAGGTTTAGAGAATAAATAGTAAAAATGACTTGTTTATAAGATAATTTCTACCATTAAATCTTCTTTGTAATAGTGACATTATCATTTTCTTATTACAAAGTGACCAGTGATAAGTCAATATCAATATTGTATCATTTTGCTTTTATGTAAATGGTGTTCTTATAAAGTGTGATTGATCCATGTGATATATGCCAAGTCTGTTGTCATCTAAAGAAAATGGTTGTTTTAATAACATTAATTTTCAGTCTTGACCATTTATGATTTTGTCACACTCATAGTATGCAAACTTGGTCCATCATTTTTGGTTCCTTACAAGTGTGCCATTCACTTCCAGATCAGAGAGCTGTACTGCACATGTTTAGAAAAGAACATATGGGATTCAGAGGAGTATGATTCGGCCTTGCAGCTGCTGAGGTAGTTTATTTTTTTTCTTCTTAGTCTGCTCTGGAACCAATAAGTAACACCTTCCTCCAAACCTCTGCCTGCCAAGGAGTTTCATAAATAGTCATGTTTCTATCTATCTTGAATTTATTTTGTAGCTTATGGTGTTTTTAATGTAGCAACCCTCATTTCTTTTCTGGTTTTACCTTGTTTTTGAACTTGTGATTTTTAAATTAAAACAAGTGTTTATTTAGTCAGATATTAACACTACACAGGAGAATTTAGGCATGGATAATTTTAATTTAGCCAGCTTGACATCATGGCAAGGAAAGTAGTCATGGTAAGCAAACTCATCATGGCCCTGACCTACTTGGGTGGAGGAGCAGCATCACTAAGTATCTGTGAAGGAGGCCACTGCTGACCTTGATGAGTAGTATTCTCACGAAGGCAGTGGCCTTGATGCCTTCCCCCACCTGGGCTGGCTCTGTGCACATTAACATTGGATAATTTCTAAGTTATTTATCTAATATTAAATGCATAAATATCTTAGAGTTATTATCAGACATCCAAGATCAGTTATCATCCCTGACTAATGTATCTTTTACAGTTAACAATCATTTGTTTTCCTTGGCTTTACTTCTTCTGTATGTGGTGACTTTCCAGTTTTCCATAAAAATAATGCCCACTTGGACAGTGAGAAAAGGAAAAATCAAGTGTGAGTTAAGTTTCTCCACACAGTCTTAAAATTTTCCTCAGTGGATATAAATGCTCATATGAAAATATCATAAAGAAGTCTGAGAACTGAATATTTATTAAGTCTTGGCTTCTCTGGGCTCACAAGAAAAGAACAGATGGGCACAGTAGGAGGAAAATTCACACTGAAAGCACTTTAAATTCAGAGACTTAATACAAATGTTAGTGATCTAGCAGGTGCAACTTAAGATAGGAAACTAATTTTATGCTATCTGGAAAAATAACTCCCCATGGAAACTAGATTGTCAGTGAAAAGCTATGTTTTATTTCATTTTTTAAAAAATGCTAGTAAGAGATTTCTATGTATTTATATACTTCAACTGGAATATTTCTGAAACTACTTTTGCTTTCTATTCAAGTTAACATACCTCAAACACCCAGTTGCTTCTTGTTGGGTTTCCTCTTTAACCTTGTAGTTAATGATTGTCTTTCTTCTCTTGTTGGGGATTCCCAAATTCACAGATTCCTTTGTCAGAGAGGGACTTGGCTTTTTTCCTTCTGCTCTCTCTGGCACTGATAATCTTTGGGGTATAAGTCAGGGATCAAGAATGCCAATTCCAAACTAGGGTAAAGAAACAGCAATAATAATAATGGTGACAATAGCAACCACTGTGTATGAAGGCTTGCAGATTGTCAGGCACTCCATTAGGTACTTTCAGTACATTTTTCTAGTCTAATATTCAAGTACACATTTGGGCAGATACTATTAGCCACACTTCACAGCTGAGGAAACTGAAGCACAGATACAATTTAAGTGATTTGCCCGAGCTCTTAGCTGTTGATGGAACCAGGATTCTAATTGAGGCCTGACTTCAAAGCTCTTGTACCTTTAGATCTTTGCTAAGATCTAAAATAATGGATTTATGGATCTCAGTAAGGAAGAAGCAATAAATAGAAAGCAAAGTTTCAGTTATTTTGTTAAGTTGAGGTCAGAAACATGAATATAAAAAGCACTAAGAATCAAATATAGCACTTGCAGCAAGGACAGGTAAGAGTGGGCACTACAAGAGAGAAGGCATTTGGGATTTCTTCTTCTCTCCTTTGTACAGATTGGAGGTAGGTAAGAAGTCAGGGACACTTGTCAGCTTAGGCATTCTAAGTAGGAATCATCTGAATTTAGGAAACCGGACATTCTCATTACCAGTCTTCAAACAATTCAGGTCATGAGAGAAAATAAGAATAAAATGATTACTAAATAATTGTTTTAGAAAACTAAGTTACTGTTAGAAACATAGTCTAGTAACATTTCCAAATTTTAATTTTTTTCTGAAGAATTATCTTAGAGCCAGTATTACTCTTTGAGAAATTCCTTTTATCTGAAAAGTAACATGTTTAAGTAACCATAGATCTACTTGATGAAATATTTTTTGACCATTAAAAGTATTTAATTCCTAATATTTGTATGGAAACACAAAAGACCCCAAATAGTCAAAACAATCTTGAGAAAGAAGAATATAGGTGGCATTATGCTGTTAAAACAGTGTAGTATTGACATAAAAAGAGACACTTAGATGAATGGAACAGAGAGCCCAGAAATAAACACACTCATTTTGGGGCAATTAATTAATTAATGACAAAAGAACCAAGAATATACAATGAGGAAAGGACAGTCTCTTCAATAATGGTATTGAGAAAACTGAATAGCCACGTGCAAAAGAATGAAACTGGAGGTTTATCTTACACTATACACAAAAATCAACTCAAACTTGATTCAAGACTTGAACATAGACTTGAAATCATAAAACTTGAAGAGAACGTAAGCGGTAATCTTGACATTGGCCTTGGCAATGAATTTTTTATTTTGACACCAAAACAAAGGCAACAAAAGCAAAAATAAAAAAGTGAGACTACATCAAACTAAAAATGCTTCTACACAGAAAAAACCATCAACAAAATGAAAGGGCAACTTATAGAATGGGAGGAAAATATTTGTAAATCATATATTTGATAAGGGGTTAATATTCCAAAATATATAAAGGACTCATAAACTCAATAGAAGAACAGTCTGGTTAAAAAATGGGCAGAGGATCTGAACAGACATTTTTTCCAAAGAAGACACACAGATGGTCAACATACATGAAAAGGTGCTCAACATCACTAATCACCAGGGAAGAGCAAATCAAAACCAAAATGAGTAACTTCACACTGTTAGTGCGGCTGTTATCAACAAGACAGGGAATAGGTGTTGGTGAGGATGTGGAGAAAAGCGAACCCTTGTGCCCTGTTAGTGGAAATGTAAATTGGTGCAGTCACTGTGGAAAACAGTGTGGAGGTTCCTCAAAAAATTAAAAATAGAACTACCATATGGACCAGCAATTCTACTTCTGGGTATTTATCTGAAGGAAGCAAAAACACTAAATCAGAACGATATCTGCACCCTCATGTCCTTTGCAGCAGTATTTATAACAGTGAAGACATAGAAACAACCTGAGTGTCCATCAGTGGATGAATGGATAAAGGAAATTGCGTGCACGTGCGCGCACGCGTGTGTGTGTGTGTGTGTGTGTGTGTGTGTGTGTGAGAGTTACACTATATTATTTAGCCATAAGAAGAGGAAAGTCTTGCCATAACACCAAACTCATGGATACTAAGGTTACCAGAGACTAGGAGTTGGGGAGAGGGTGGCAAAAATGGGTGAGAGTGCTCAAAAGATAGAAACTTTTAGTTCTAAAATAAGGAAGCCCCGGGGTGTAATGTACTGTATTGTATATTTGAAAGTTGTTAAGAGAGGACATAAATCTTAAAAGTTCTCATTATAAGACAAAGAATTGTAATATGTGTGGTGGCAGATGTTAACTACCCTTAATATGGTGATCATTTTGCAATATATTACATATATCAAATTATTATGTCATCCACCTGAAACTAATAAAATGTTATATGTCAATTATATCCCAGTTTAAGAAAAGTTAACTACAAGGAATTTGTTATAATTTGGGAAAATGTATATGACACATTCGTGATGGAAAAGACCTACAGAATTTTATATCATAGTTACTTTAAAAATGTATGCAACGGACATTGATGGGGGGGTGTGCAGGTATACCTTTATAATATGTCATAATTCGACATGAGTACAGTGGTTCTACATGTCTTCTATAACTTTTCCTCTCTGAGTCAACTTTTGGAACATGAAGACCACATCCCTATATAGGACTTGAGTTGGTTATTTTTCCACTCAACCAAATACCATTGTATTAAATATAAGGACATATCTAAGTTAAAACACCATTTGGGAACAGAAGTGGTAAAAATGATGCTAACCCAGCAGTGAGCTAGGTGAGCATACTAGCTTTTCCTAGTCAGCTATGAAAGACCTTAACAGGAAAAATTTACCTTTTTATTGGAGATAATCTCTAAACAGCCATCTAGAAATCAAACACTAGGTCAAGAATTTTTCAGACCTTTGAAATTCTAAAAACCTTACTTTAGTAATAAAGTTTTCAGGGTTGACCTAAATCAGAGTCCTCAACTTATCAAAACGTGATGGATCAGCTGGACCTGAAGAATACTACATACACCTTCACATCAGCAGCAATTCTTGAATTGGAGATAATGAAGAGTGTGCTCCTTTTCTTAGGGGAACTTATCCCTCCCCCCATGCCATCAATTGAGAAGTACTCATCCAGAGTTTTCCCATTTTCTTCCAAAGAAGGAAACTAAAACCAGAAACATTGACTTTTCTACAGTTGGCAGAGATGGAATTGGAATCTTCAAACAAAGTTCCGTCTGTTTTTCAGCCCTATTCCAATTATATGAGAGGTGGTATAAAAGGAATTTTATGGGTTTGTGGCCAATAGTCCATGTTCAGAGCATACTCAAATTTTTTAAATGAGGCAGCAGAGCAAGCTTCTGTAGGCTTAGCCCTCCTCCCCCAAATCCTGACGCCAGTCATCTTGGCACAGGCTGCAGCCATACATGAAAGGAGCCACAGTGTCTAGTATGCTTATCCCAAGTGTAACTTTATGAGCTTGGTAAAGAAAAGGATTTGTAAATTGAAGTTGATTGATAGCTGAAGGAATTTCTACTGACAGAAATTATTCTAATTTCTGAGTAAGGCATCTGAGTTAAACAGTAATATATTAGCAGGTCAGCTCAGCTTTCATTGAGTTGAAAAAACATGGTCCAAGTAATCATATTAACATTTGATCACTTTAGCTTACTTCAAAGAGACTAGAGATTTGGAATCTTTGTTTCCTGACCTTTGCAGATCATCTTTAGATGATATTGAAAGATGTAATTATCAAAATGACACAGCTCCAAAGTCTATGAGATGCTCCCTAAATAGCACTAATCTAACTTTTGATCTAGATTTATTCATGAAGAATCTACATGAGACTACACCATTAAAATACATTTTTTTTTAGAACAGGAATTGCCAATCCTGAATTTGCATCACATCAGGTCCTCTACAGTTATCTGTTGGCTTGTGGTAACAGGCAAATAGCTGAATTGCTGAAGCTCATTTTAAAGCAAAAGATGCTTAGAGTACTATTTTTTTAGAGTCATGATTTTCAGGATTTAGTGAGCATAAGAATCAGCTAAGGTGTAAATTTCTGCCCTCTCCCCAAAGACTCTGAATCTGACTGTTGGACATCTCAGTGTGGTGTTCAGCAGGAATCTGTGTTTAACAAGCACTCCACATTTGGATGGATGGTCCAGGAACCACACTTAGAAAAACATTCTTCTAGAAAATAAAGGGGAATAAAAAAGAAGTCCAAAAAATCAAGGAAGAAATGAAGCCATCAAAGGAAAAGAGGGTCTGAACTGTGGAGAAGCTGAATGACTTTTGGCAGTTAATCTCAAAGTGATCTCCTAGTCCAAAACTGGACTAATTTATTTCAGTGCTAGTAGTGAGGAATGTTTCTTATTTTTTAATTTTTGTCTCAATAAACAGGAAAAAAATTTGAATTTGTATTTTAAGTTTTTCTTCATTAAACTGTTGGTGTCTGCTACCACTTTTCTGCTAGGAAAATGAACAAGTAGCTAAAAAATACTAATTTTAAAAACTCAGAAATAGCTGCTGAAACTTAGTTTGACAACTCTTTTTTCCTTGTGCACTCACGGTCATCCTTTTATAATGCATCAATAAAATGTGTTTATATTTTCTCTAAAGTTGTTTCTAATCATATGGTAGGATTAAATTAATTTATTTTGACATTCATAAAAGAACATGGTATTTCACAGAAGGCACCATGATTTCCAGGGGCTCTCCAATATGAGTCATTTTGAGAATAGACAAACTGTTCTTCACTGAGTCCTGAGATTATGAAATTCTTTATCATTGCAGGGCCATTGCCTTGTTTATCCATTCAGAAATGGTTTTTGTGCTTGATGTGTGGAGCCACTGATCTGATGGCAGAGGTGACCGTGATTCATTCTTACACTGAATTTTGGCCAAGTGAGAAATTAAGGTAGACGAGTAGACAGGCAATTACAATACAGAGTAATAAGTTCTGTGATAGGTGAGTTCTTGGGTGCTGTGGAACTGATAGACTGGACAATTATCCTTGGTTTGGGAGGTTGGGCAATTTCTTAAAGGAAGTGGTGTCTAAGATGAAATAATGAGGCTTACACATATTTTTGGTTTCTCTTTCACTTGTGATCATATGTGATTGCTTTGTTGTGTTGTCTTTGAAGAAGACGATCTGTGAATGTGTGTTCTTTTTTTTTTTTGTAAGCTTTTCTCATCTTCATTGATGGATTTGCAGGTTTGAGTTTTTGAATATTTTTTGAAGCTGTTTTCTAACAGAAATGTCTATTTGAGAACTTGAGAGCTCATTATTCAGAAGATCTTTGCATTAGCCATGGATTGACCAGTTTCTCCTTACAGCCTCTTCTCACTCGGGCATTTATATAATCAATACTTAACCAGAAATTACAGGCTTTCTGCATGATGAAGCAGAACACTGCATTGCCCTACAGGATGACTGCTTTTAATGATTGCTAAATGATTCTCTGTCTTAGTTAAGGAAGCATTTTTTGTAAGAAACTATAAAGCTTTAACACATTCAGTATCACAAGCCTTTTTTGAACCATTTATCTGATAGAGATATAATCACTTAATTGGGTTGGTTAAAGATAAATAGCTCTTTTTGTGCATTAATGTGACCTATCTTAGACGTGTTTTTTTTCTTTCTCTTCCAAGCAGTCTAATGTGGTGGCTTTCAAATTTTTTAATTCAAATATTTTCTTTCAAATTTTATTCTGTTTCCTTTAAAGCAACATGCTAGATGAAATCCACCAATATTTGAAAGCGTTGCCATAGTCTCTTCAGTTCCTCTCTTCTCATTCACTTTAACTGATTTGGTTTTTGCACATTATCAAAACCACTTTGATCAAGGTCACGAGTGACCTTTATATTTCTAAATCTAATTCTCATCTTCATTTGCGTTAGTTAAACCTATTACCACCATTTAATACAGTTCATCCTCCTCAGTGACATCCAAGATCCCGTACTCTCTTGGTTTTTCACGTACCTCCTTGCATGCCTACTTCTCGGTATTCTTTGGTGTTTCTTCTCCCTGACTTCCTGACATTACAGTGCTCCAGAGCATAGTCAGAAGCCCACACTTTTCTCCTGAGTGCCAGACCATTAATGCTCATCTATCTACCTATTTAACACCTCCACTTGGATGTCTGATACACATCTCAGATTTAACATCTTCAAAACTAAATGTCTGATCTTCCCCTTGAAACCTAGAATCTTCCTGCTGTCTGTCCATCCTCCAATGCCAAAAACTTAGGTTCTGCTTTCAAAATATATCAAGAATCCAACCTCTTCTTTCTACCTTCCCTCACTGGTACCACCATTGTCCACGTCACCATCGTCTCTCACCTGCATTATTGCAATAGCCTCCTAACTGGTTTCCTTCCTTCTACACATGATCCCCCACAGGTTTGTCTTAATATAGCATTCAGAATCATCCTTTTCATATATGTCAGATAATGTCACTCCTTTGCTCAAAACCCTTTGTCAGCTCCACTTTTCAGTCAGAGTAAAGGCCAGTTTATACAATGATCCTACAAGATCTGGCCACCCCTCCATCCCCATTGCCTCTTTGATTTCATCTTCTGCTTGGTCTCTCTTTCCATTTCAGTCACTTGGCCTCCTTGTTCTTTTTGAACATGCCAGATGTACACCCACTGTAGGGCCTTTGCTGGTTTTGTTCTCTCTGCCAGGAAAAGCTTTTCTAGATATTTGTATGGCTAATCTTTTTCCTCCTTTACATGTTTTGTCAAATGTCATCTCGGTGAAGCTTAATAACTTTTAAAATTGAAAGTTACCTATACCGCCCCACACTTCCTCCTTACTCTGCTCAGTATTTTTTCATAATATTAATTTTAACATATATAGTAATATGAGATAGTTTTTATTGTCTGTGCCACACCCCACCCCCGCCCCTTTTAGAATGTAAGTTTCATCAGGACAGGGGTTTTTGATTCATTGAGGTGTATCCTGAATGCCCAGAACAGTGCCTTATATGCAGTAGGCATTCAGTAACTGTTTATTGAATGAATGGTTTCATAACTAGCTAATGGTTGACACCCATTTTGAAAACTGACTTTGAAAAATGCTAATCTAGTGGCTAGACTCAATCTTTAATTTTTTATTGGGGGTGCCATATATATAAACTTTTTGAGATAAAGTAAAATTTTCATTGTTTAGTTGTTTTCATTTAATTTTGTTCAGTTAGTTTTGGTTTGTCCAAGGTATTGGAGTTACTCTAATAGCAATCTAAATGAAAAAAATGTAACAGTCCTTTTCTGATATTATCCATTGTGTTATTAAATTTTGAAGGGAGTCATCTACTGTTAGCAATTTGTACTTCCACATTCTTTTCCAGGCATGAACATATATTAAATCATACTCACACAGTGTTTCACAACTTGCATTTTTTGATTTTTGGATTTGTTTGGTTGGGTGGTTTTGTCTTGGTAGTTATTTGTTTTGCCCCTAATAGTCTACCATGGACACTGTCTTGAGATGCAGTATAGCATGGTCAGAGGGCATGGATACGAAGCCAGACTAGGTTCAAATGTAAGATCTTTTCCTACTCTGAAAACAGTAAGAGCATAATCTTTGGCTAAGAATAAAAAGAGTAATAACTGAATCTCTGGAAGTGTATATCTGAGATGAAAGATCTACCTCCTCTAATCCAATGCCACATTAAAGTTATGACTAATAAAGTTTGATTACAAAATGATAGGACATCATGCCTGTGTGTGTGTGTGTGTGTGTGTGTGTGTGTCCTGAAAATAAATGATAAATAGGCTGGACTGTGCCTTCCTAGATATTCAGTTTTGTCAGCTGCAAATAGATATAAGGTGTGGCTGCCTGTAGCCTGGGAGACTAGAGCTCAGGGTGCTGCTGATGTGGGTCAGACTTCCACCAGCAGTCCCCCAGCCTTTTTGCCCCTGAAGCAAGTGCGTGCCAGTGATTCCTTGGACACTGGAAATGCTGATTTTATATATTTGAGCAAGGCAACTATAAAGATTATTCAAGTGTATCTGAATTTGAGTTATTAATAACTCTTAACAGTTTAACCCCATCTGGGCGACAGAAAGCAAGAAAAGTAATCTCAAAGATAATCCATAATTAAATATGTTGGTTTAGTTTTCTTTGACATGTTGGTTACCCTTCGTTCACAGATAAAGATTACACTTTGGATGATTATTTCATTGTTCTAGAAAGAAGAGATTTTATACATTTTCTTAAAACTAGGGAAAAGTTTGCCTTTTGTCCACCCCTACCAGTTTCTATATTTATTGATTGTGTGATTTTTTTTTTTTTATTTTTCAGTTTATGTTTAAATTTTAGTTGAAGTAACCACCTTAATTTTTCAGTGGCCTTAATCTTATTTAGTTTTATATCTCTTTTCCCTAAATTAGCAATATTACTATTTTCCTCAAATTTTTTATGATGAAAAATATAAAATGTAAGAGTTATCTTGCAGAATGGCCCACATGCTATTTGTTTGTTTCTTCATGATTAATATAAGAACTTTTCATCATTGTAGTCCTAATGATTTAAGTCAATTTGCATAGAATAATTTGTGTTCTTGTGCCATGGCATTTAATAATTACTAATACCTGATTCCATTTCATTCTGTTACTGAATATGATCTTAGTGGAGAGATCCTATAAGCAGTGACTCTGAGAACAGCATCTAATTTTAGAATATCTGTGTTCTCTCTCCATTTCTAATAAATATTTTCTCTGTGGCTTTGAATGAGTTACACACCATACATGCTGTGTTATAAAACAAGCAGAATTTCTTAACCTTATTTAAACTTAAGTGGATTTCTAGACTGATATTTATAAAACCCATAAAAGATGTAAAGCATAGCTAAAATGGTAATAATTACAGAAATGAATTGTGATACTTCTTTGGTCCTTCCAAGCAAGCTTTCATTTAGCATGAGTGTTATATTTTCAGCAAACATTTCTTGTCTCATCTTTACAATTAGATGTGAAGGAAAGGGAAACTGATCTTAATTGCCTGCTGTGTGGTAAGGAAGCACTGTGTTAGATTCTTCAAATGCATCTCCTCATTTAGTTTTTAAGCCTCCATCTCACGTGTGAAATATGAGTTCCTATTTCCATTTTATAGATAAGAAAATGAAGGATCAGAGGTGTTTAGTAATTTGTTGTGCATTACATAGTAAGTGACAGAGTGAGGCTATGAAAGCAAATATTTGTAAATTTTCTAAGTTGAGCTTTATCATGAGAACTCCTGAAACTTGAATGTCATAGATTGAAGAAACTCTCCCCCAAAATAGTTGGTAGTTACTAATGAAGAATTTATATCATCTTCATCTGACCAGAATCATTTAATATGTATTTTTTAAGTATATTAATTTTGCAGTTATATTACATCTCCTCTCACTCTGTTCTAGGATGTTGGCAAAGGATGAACTGATGACCGTACTTCAGAAATGTTTCAGTGTGTTTAAGTCCTCTTCTGAAAAGCAGCTTGGCAGCACAGCAAAGAGAATAGAGGAGTTCCTGGCCCAGTTTCAGAGCCTTGATGGTGAGAATATAGTATCTTGCCAGTTCTACTGGCTATGATAGTGATTTAACTAAAATGACTTGGAAAACCCCACATTCTGATGTACTGAGAGATGAAGGGATAAAGTAGTTCATGATATCAGTATACCACGCTTTAGAATATCACATCTTGACAGTGATTAACAGGCCAAATGGTTCTCTTCCAGGTTTGGTTTAAACAATAAAAAGCATCAGATGAGTAGAGAAAAAAAAGTTCCTCTCCTGATGGACAGTTTGGAGGACTTACCATAAAAGAAAATAAAGCCTCCCCTCCCCCCCAAAACAAAAACAAATAAAAAGATTGGAGAGAATAACAAGGCATCATAATTAAGGACTTCTTTTAGGTGTTTTTTTCTTCAGCATTTCATCAAGTTTTCTATAGATTTTAAAAACACCGCATAAACCATTTGTAAGCCTGAAAAATGAATAGCTGTGAACTGCTTTCACAGCAGTGAGGCTCATTGGTATGCTGATTACCAAAATATGCATGAGGTTTGCTTTAATGGGATTTGCAAAAGCTTGACTGTTTCAGTGTAAATTAACTGAGTCATTCCTTGGCAGTGGAGAGTTACAGTTCCCTTTATCTTCAGGACCTCCCCGTGATCGTGATGTTTGCTTAATGCTGGGGTGCCTGATTGTGTATAGGTAGCCATGGCCTGTTCTCTCATGCCCCGTGGGGCACCACAGATTGATTCTGATAATTAACTTTTTCATGGTCTCTTCTCTTGGTGTTTCTAGCAGCAAAACAGGGTATTCTTTTGGTAAAACAAACAAAATAAGTATATGCCTCTTATTTTCTCGTTTAGGGAAATTTATAGTGGACTTTGGGGAAAAGAGACAGCTTGAATAATGCATAAACACATAGATATGGCATAGCGAAACTATTTTTCTTGAAATATTTGTATACAAGTCCTTTCTGTATTTGGCAAATGTTCTTTTGTCTTGAAAAGCCTTCGGATTTAGGAAACGGCTTTTGCTGAAATCCTTGCACATCTCTCCCTAGCTGCAGCGCTAGGCACCTGATGAGTGTTTAGTTGATGGAAGATGTAAAAGGAAATCTGACTAGAGTGGCATACTCAGGCAGAATGAGGAAGTACTCCTCCAGGTTGTGTTGTAAGCATTGCTCTTTTGCAGTATAGCATGAGCTGAACTATTTTTCAAAAGAGCTGGAAACTGTTAATCATAGAGATCACTGAGTCCATCAACATATAGAAACAAAAGCCCAGGAAGAGAAAGTAACTTGCTCAAGATCCCACAACTGTCTAGTAGTAGCACCCCATACTGAGCCTGCCTGTCTTAATCACCAGCTCATTGGTTTTTCCAATTTAAATGCCCTCTAATTGTGGTCATTGAGACAATGAGGGGCCACCCTTAAGGATATAAATAGGGTAAAAGACTTAGAAAAATATGTTAGGTAAATTTCAATCTTTTACAAAATTGGACTCAGAGATTTTTATAAAATGAATGCAGATATAATTTCAATTATAGTTCATGTAACATAAGCTAATGAACAAATTTTGTGATGTGCTAATATTAAAGGAATATAGCTTAATAGGAGGGTTGGAGATTAAGATTATTAATAGTGTAAAGAATAAAGAATTTTACAAATCGAAGCAAAACCAGTGTCTTGAAGAAATGTCTGTATTTTTCTGTTTTCAGAAGTGACATTGTTAATAATAAAGTGAAATTAAACCCCCCTGTGTTGGACAAGTAGGTATATTTTGACTGTATACTGTAACTGGTTCCTTATTATATATTATAGTCTGGGTTTAAAATTATATTTGGAGAGTTAAGTAGGTCAGAATGTCATCAGATTTATTTATAAGTCTCTGCTATATGTTAATGAAATAGGACAAAGAATTTATTAGATATTTTAACTACAAATTATATCTTTCTGGGACTGAGAATTATCCACAGCTAAGAAGAAATTTATTATTTAAGAACAGTGCAGTTTCTGTCTTAGATTAGGCCAGATGAGCCGTTGCGTGTGAAGTTCCGAGAACCTGCTCTGCATGAGAAAGAGGGAGTTGGAGCCTCCTGCTCTCCAGAAGTACAACTACGCCATTACCAGATACGGTTTCCTGTTGTTCCCTTTGCTAAAGAACCATGGTATACTTTGTATCTGCACACCACACTTTTCATTACTCAAATAGCATTTTGTCAGAAATAGTGCCTTGGAAGATGGAGGCCAGGCTTGTCAGGGTGTAGGTTTGTGTTGTTTACAATCTTGGCATTATCAAAGGAATACAATTTAAAGCTGTTTATAACAGCACAAAGATCTGGAGCTTTTGCTGTTGGTTTGGCGTGGGTTTATTTGTACATTTTTGTTTTCATTGTCACATTTTTAAAATTTAATAGTTGCTTTTTTCAAGACCTCTCTGCAGCATAATTTATGTAGTATTTATTGACCTTCAGCTTCTGGGAAAAAATAATTTATCTGACAGACCCTTGATCCCTTGCCACATTAAAGAAAATTAGATGGAACTTTCTTTCCCTTTGAGCACTGGAAATGTTGGTTCTCCACTTGAATGGATTTACCCTAGTTGCTGTATATTGGTTTTGTATTAAAGCAGAAGCTAAAGAGGAAGAAGATACTTCTGAGTCACAATCAAAGGGGTTTCAGAAGACAGACCTCTACAATCTTCAGAAGGTCAGGTCACTCCTTTTCATTCTAACTACAGCCTGTGACACTCCCTTTTTTCAGTGTGTACTCTAGATTAGTTCTGCCTGGATGTTTTTATTTTCCTTTTTAAACCACAACCAGGAACAAAGCAGACTTTGTAACTCAGTTATAAATTGAACATCCTTTTTTATTCCACTGCCATCTTCATTCTCCATGTTCTCAGCCTAGAATTTACTATTGACCATAGGTGGAAACTTTCTGTGGCCTCAAAGAGAGAAAGAAAATTAACTAGCAGTAAGCGAAACCGGGATCATGGTTGCAGAAAGGAATCTGATTATTTATCTGGTGTATTTGTTTTTCTGTTTGATCAAACTGAGACATCCAAAAGAGCCTAACTCATTAGTTTTGGATACTTTCCTTGATTTTTTAAAATGTATATTCAGCATAGAGTAGAAATTGAATGACAATATACCCAGTATAATCTTTTCAGGTAGTTCTAACTTTAGAATCTTGGCTTTCAAAGTGAAGACCTTCTTTGTATAGCATGATGCCAAGTTATGGTAAATGTAGAGTAAAATTTCAATCTAAGCAAAACAGAACACATGGAATCTATTCCATGTTAGTATGCCAAAGGGCACGGTTTTCTTCTTATACGTCCTTTTCTTAAATGAAGTAATGGGTTGTGCATAGTGAGCACTCTGCTGCATAACTTAGTGATAAAGTGAACTGCATTTTTCCTTTTTCCCTCAAAATTCACTTGTTATATACAGGGTCCGGCAGAAGTAACGCCGGTCAGTAGGGTACATGAATGTCTTACACGAGATGGATAGCAATTTGAGCATTTCATCTAAAATGTCATATATAGTGTGCTTGAGTGTGATATTATTGTTACAGAATTACATACTTATGACTGTGTAATAAAAGACTTTATATAGATTACCAGCTCATAAAAAGGGGGCGTTATTTATGCCGAACCCTATATTTGAAGCAAAACACCTAGGAGGAGAGATTCTTTCCAGGCTTTAAAAATAAAAACAAGGCACAACCCATTTTAATCTGGTTCTTTCTCTGTACATTCTCTTATGAAGAGGGCATCAACTGCCCCTGCCTGAGCAACACAGTTCCCTCTGAGGGGTTTTCTTTCTCAGAATCACCAGAAAAGCTATGTTCTTTCATCCACAGTCCTTACTGGAAATGAAGGAGTTAAGAAGAACAAGTAAGAAGCTGACCAGGTTTGAAGTCCTTAGAGAAAAAGTTGTGAACTTCATTGACGGTCTGGTGAGGTAAGTCTGTAGCTCTTACAAGCTAGAAATCAGGCTGTTTTCTCAAATGACATGGGTGTGAAAACTTGTACATAGCCAATCCAGGACCCTTTCTCCTAGATTAGGCTTTATACTTTTCAGGTCCCTCCATCCACTTAGAATTGTAATTTTGATTCTTTTTGCATTCTTGGGAAATGTCTGATCACATGACTTAGTTCTTCTACTGCCAGTTCAAGAACACAGGTTTAAATTTGATCTAAGCTGGGGCAGGGAAGGGTGGTGGTGGAAACAGAGTGTTTCCCCTTTCTAGTACCAGACCGTTTGTGTTGCACTTTATCCTTTCTCTGTCTTTGCTGTGAGTATGCTGCTCCTGAGCCAAGCCCAGAAAAACGCACACTAGCCATAACATAATGTCCTGTTTTATCCTGACTAAAGGACTTCTAAAGAACACCAATGCAATTCATTATCCGCACTAAATTCATATTGATAAATGTACTCATAGTAAATTTATACGCCCACCAGTCCTGCCTGTATTTTAAAATGATTCCTTTTTGGGAAACCCACATCATTCTGGTTTATGAATTTCCTCAAAGCCAGCTTTAGTTGTCTAAGATCACCCACCCACATAAGCTGCCTTTCCGGCGATTGGGACATTCTATATAAAAACATGCAAAGTGTGAAAACCAAAATGCTTTAATAGTTAGAAAGTAGGAAAAACTGTTATCAGTGCCTATTGTTTTTTAATGGCAGTTCAAACTCACTAGCAGGCTAGAAACCGAACAGAATCAAGTACTAAAAAAACAGTAGTTCAGTATTGAAGACAGACTGGTTTTCTGATAAATTACCTGACAGTCTTCAAAGTAAAAAGTTCCATTTTCCAGGATAATGTGGGGGCAGTTATTGTTTCTTCATCATGGGGGAAAATTACTAATGTCATGAAGGAGGTCCAAATGATCAAGTGTGACACAACAAAGGTTAAACTGAGAGAAATGTGTCATATAAAAGTGATGAGGGGAGTTCCCTGGTGGTGTAGTGGCTAAGGCTTCCGCGCTGTCAACGCTGCGGCCTGGGTTGGATTCCCAGCCAGGGAGCTACCCACATTAAAAATTTTTTTAAAAAGTGATGAAATGCAATAATGAACTGACCCTACTAGCCAGAAATGACCTTTTAGAATTCATAGTTAACCTTGCCCAACTGGCATGTCTCTTCTGACAGTTTCTGGCCCTAAGTTCCTGACTCTTTCCTTTTACCAACTTGTGACTGTTGCAGTTACTAAAAATGATTTTGCAATGTAATTTAGCATAATTTCTAGGCCAAAGATTGATTCCTTTCTGAGTTCCCACAAATCCCGAATTGTAGGCTCTCAAACCAACCAGCCATTCCCCTTTCATGATCTTTAACCTAATATGTCTGACTTTTTACGTTTCTCAGTAGTTATTAAAATAAAGCTGAGCATGATTGAAATGTGTTGTTGTAAAATCACAGAATTTTCCATACTAAGATTTACTATGTTTACCAAGAATGACTGTCCTAGAAGGGAAGAGATTAGGATTTGTAGCATATTAGAGCCAAAAGGGACCTGAGGAATCATGTGCTAGAGAGAGGCTATGGAAAAGTCCCAGTCCCAGCATGCTGACAACTATCAAAAGCCTCCCTCCCACCCCACATCTCCACACTGTCCCCAAGGACCACATCACAGATGTTTGAACAGAGCTTGAATTTCTGGAGAAAAGATGTCCTTTAAAGATAAATATAAGCAGTAGACTCCAGGAGGCCGGGTTCCCATACCATGAGCAGTTCTTGCTGAAACTTCTGAAAGCTGGGACTAAGTTGCCACTTCCTAAGTTAACTGTTTTCACCAAAATACAAGCTTCACTTTGTAGCCCTTGTTGGTACTAAGTGGTTCTACCCTTAAAACCATCTCTCTTTCGCTTGCAAACTGTGATCTGATCCAAAATGAACATCATGCAGTACTCTAGTGCCATACCTATTGTTTCTTCTCATAGCAAATAAGTTGCAGAAATATATTTCTATGCCAATCTCCAAGTTTGTAGTTGGACAAAAATTGTAATGTGTGATGGTATTTTGTTACTTGTTTAATTAACGTAGCCCAGTGGAAACAAAATAAGGCAGATATTTTGTCTCTGGTGGAGGTTCTTATCCGGAAAGGCCTTTTGCCTTGAGAATTAACTGAATTTCTAAAAATGAAATAGGTGTTAAAAAGGGAGGTACAAATGTGAGACAGTTTTTTCTGAAATTGACTCTTCCTGGTTGCCTCATTCGATTTCCCGTCCTATTACACAGCAAGGACTTCACCAGGGTCTTTAGTGGTTGGAGAGCAGCAGCCTGAGCTTGGTGTAGAAAGAATTTATGGTCAGAAATTACATATGGGTAGCCAGCTATCCAGGGAGGCAGTCAGCATCACAGAAACCATTCCTGAGGCTACAGCTAAATTAATCTTGGATAAGATGTTAGTAGTACTTGAGCCATAGTAGTACTTAGGGCCAAGTCAGAATCATATGCTCTTTGCAAATGCATTTTATTCAGATTGACTCTGGAGGAGCAGCTGTAGAAGTGGAATGAGCAGGGGGCCAGGGGCTCTTGAGACAGGGTGGAGGGAAATGGTGGGGAGTGATGTACACGGCTAATATCCTCTTCACTTTCTGTCTTCCTCAAAGCCAGGGACTGTATGAGTGGAGTGGGTGTAGTGGCGTGTTCTCGGCAGTGGTGTCCTCTCCAGAAGGAAGGGAGAAAGCCAGGAAGAAAGAAGTGGGCCACTTCCTGGCAGCTGGGCTGAGGTCCATGCTTGGCTCTGCTTGCACTGGTGGGAAAAGGAGCTGACACAAATCTGTCATGTGGCCAAAGTACTTTAAGCCTAGGACTGGACTGAGCCCCAGGAATATTTATGAAGGCACATGAGCTAACTACTGTAATCGAGTTAGTTCCTTATTACTCCATCTTTGGGTTGTGGGTGCCAAAGCTTCTCCCTTCCAGTCTGCTACCCTCCAGGCCACTGAGGAGCAATGTCACTGTCATGGTAGAAACCAGCCCATGGGCTCATTACACATTCAAAGTGAACCTTTTAATGCTTTATTAAGTTCAGATTTCATTAAAATTGGTTTGTCATCCAGCTCAGGGGTCCCCCCACCCCCACCCCAGGCTGGACAGCAGGAGGTGAGCGAGCGGTGGGTAAGCAAGCAAGGGAAGCTTCATCTGTATTTACGGCTGTGACCGCCTGAGCTCCACCTCCTGTCGGGTCAGTGATGGCATTAGATTTTCATAGGAGCGTGAACCCTATTATGAACTGTGCATGTGAGGGATCTAGGTTGCACACTCCTTATGAGAATCTAATGCCTGATGACCTGAGATGGAGCTGAGGTGGTGATGCTAGTGCTGGGGAGCAGCTGCAAATACAGATGAACACTAGCAGGGAGGTTTGACTCCACAGGGACCATATAAGTCAGTTGTTTGCAGACTTATTTCAAAATCCAAGCTCAGGGCTTCCACTGATTCTGCATTATGACAAGTTGTATAATTATTTAATTATATATTACAATGTATAATAATAATAAAAATAACGTGCACAATAAATGTAACTCGCTTGAGTCACTCCAAAATGATCACCCCAGCCCATGGAAAAATTGTCTTCCATAAAACTGGTCCCTGGTGCCAAAAAGGTTGGGACCACTAATCTAGCTCATATATAAGAGAGAAAAATCCCAAGTTACAGTGCGTTTCATAATTGAAATTTTAATGATGAACGATTTGCTTGTTTTTCAATACTCTGAACCTAAAATTAGACTTTTCTTCCTTCTAAAGTAAAAATTCTAACGTAGAAAAAACTTTCCAGGTATCATTTCTATGAGATATCAATTAAAACATTTTCTGTGATCCAAAAAGAATTTTCCTAAACTCTTAATCCCAGGTCTGAGGCCTGTGTTTACCACCACCAAAAGTGAAATGTTTGCTATGGTAAGGAATGTGGCTATCTCAGTTTTCTAAACAATTTACTTTTAGAAAGTATTCATTAATACTTCAAGAAGTTCGACCTTAAAGATTTTGAGCAGAGATGTAACCTATGTACATTTGTTCTAACAGTTTAAATAAGTTTCTTAAAATACCATCTGGAAGAGGTACAATTCTCAGTGAACCTGCTGGGTTTTGTTTCATTTGATTTTGAATTTGCTGTTTAAATAAATTGCTCAGTCTTCCACAGAGGACTGCCAAAAATGTTACATTGAAATTAAACCTGTGCTTATCTAAATGCTGATTGCTGACTTCGCCTGTTTCAGAGAGTACCTACTGCCTCCAGAGACACAGCCTCTGCATGAGGCTGTGTACTTCAGTGCCGCCCACATCCTTCGTGAGCACCTGAGTGCTGCTCCGCGCATTGCCCTCCATACTGCACTGAACAATCCTTATTACTATCTCAAGGTAAGAAGCATTCTTTTCTGACAGTTGAGTTCAGACTCCAGGCATTATTTATCACAAAAATATTGTTAAATTTGTAGTTCTAATGAGCAGGGAGTTAGCAGCTCAGGGTTGCACCTCTTTCAAATACTTTTAAAAATCCTTTAGACTTTAGGAGGTGTTTTCTAAGCCATTGAAAATAACAATCATATTCAGCTAATGCAGCCAACTTTGGATCATGTGTAAATGTCTTCTCTTCATGTGATAAAACCAGCTCATAGGCACTAAAACTCAAGTATAATGCTATTACTCTTGTGAAAATAAAGGAAATGTTTCCTACAATAATAGCAAATAATGGGTCAAACTATATGCCCCAATGAAATTATTTAAAAGTTCCAGTGGTTTCTGATGGAAAAAAGAAATACTCTGAGATTTCGTCTTGGATTTTAAAGCAAAGAAAGATCTACTCTGAGAGAGTATCTCCAGAGCTTTGTGTACAGGATGGCTACAATCTGCCAGGGATACAACTCCTAAAATCTAGACACATTTGCTAAAGTTACCAATTCAATTAAGCATCTAGAAATCTTACTGCAAAGGACACCTAAGGAGTGACTTCATAAAACCTAGACGAGTGTTCAAATGTATTGGTTTCCTATTACAAAATGGTACACAAACCTGCTAAGAATTACAAGAGAATACTGACGAGGAAGACATACATATGTAGTTTTCAATGATAATGCTAGTGGGGAGTTTAAATAATTGCATAGTCAAAATTCAAAATAGCATTCATTTTTTTTTAATACATATATAAACCATACATTAAGACTCTCAGAAAATCTTTTTTGGCTAGTGGTAGGTCACAGAAAACTGGTGTGATTTCAGCAGACTTTGGCTGTATATATATATGAATTTCTGTTTGTGTGTGAGAGATTTTGTTTTTCAAGAACCATGGACTTCAAATAAGTTGAAAAACAGATTTTTTTTTTTTTAAGGGAGAGACAGAGGACATACCACATACCATCAGACCTTTGATTCTTTTTATTTTATTTTACTTTTTTATTTATGAGTGGGTAGTTCCCTGGCTGGAAATCGAACTCAGGCCACAGCGTTGACAGCGCTGAAGCCTAGCCACTACACCACCAGGGAACTCCCACTGATGGTTTTTATAGAGCTTAAGATCTGCAGTGTTGACAAGTCTTGAGCCTTGATAGTGCTGTGTTGGTATTTATTAATACAGTATAGTAACTGCTTGAATTCAGGTCATTTCAAGTGTTGGAAGTGGCATTTTAGGATCTAAGAAATTTATGATTAAAATGAAAAAGAAGTTAATAATTTATTATTAAAATGAAAACTGTGCTTGTCTTCTGATCCTGGGAGTATTCTTCTAGTCACTAGGAGTTGGGGGGATTATGACCACGAGCTAATCCTGAACAAGCACTAGCTAACTATTGGAGAATAAATACAATTCACTAAATAAAGGAAACTGAAGACTCCATTTACTGACTTATTAAATTTAGGTTAGGGGGTTTATTAATGTCTGATTTTGTTCCGAATCACTTTTCAAAGGTAGTCATCTTAGTTGGCTGTTATTTTTAGAATGAAGCACTGAAAAGTGAAGAAGGCTGCATCCCGAATGTCGCCCCAGACATCTGCATAGCATATAAACTGCACCTAGAGTGCAGCAGGCTAATCAACCTTGTGGACTGGTCAGAGGTACGTCAGGGGGAGAAGAGCAAAATCTGTATTTGTCTACCATCCCTGACAGCTTTCCTGGGATGTTTTTATACTTTCGGGATTTTGGAACTCATGTTTTATTTAATGTCCTGTGTTTTGTTTGTAAAGTATAAGTCACCTTATACCTCAAAAGTTCCTCCAGAAAAGCAGCTCACCAGTCCCTATCCCCAGTCCCCTGCACTCTGATCCCACACACCTCAGCCAGGCCAATACTTAAGATTCATGCCAGGTCAGAATATGTGTGGCATCAAACCCCACAGTTAACAGTACACAGAAGCTAAACTGTATAGGTCACTTCTGTTATTCTACAAAATTAAAAAAGTACATTAACTAGCATTTCTCTTATTATATAAAAGAGAAATAACTGGAATAACTACACAACTGATTTAGCAATCAGGAAGTACAAGGAATACTTGGCAAGGGACAAGTGTTAGTCTTTATAATTAAGAATTAACTGCTGAAGGCCCTATTTTACAGATGTCTTGTCATCATTTAAAAATATTTGCAATTGGCTGCTTCCAAGAAAAATAGGAATTTTCCTGGGGTTACGGAGGTTGGGGAGTATAGGATATAGGGCATCCTTTGCTGTTCAAGTTTGACTAGTTTTGTTTCTCTGCACATTTCTTGGTTCTCTGAAATAAAAGATTGTTCAGGAACCAGACTCTTACCACTTAATGTGTATCTGATTTAAAATAATCGTTAGTTTTGAGAATATGAAATTTGGTGTAATTTTTAAAAATGTTCCAGTTATCATCTACAGCAGTCGTTGACCTGGCTTCACACAGAGCCATCAAGTACAATTCAAGATGTCTGGCAACAGTACAGATTTTTATTTTCTTCTGTCTTGTCTCTCAAAAGGCTTTTGCAACAGTTGTGACAGCTGCTGAAAAAATGGATGCAAATTCTATAACCTCAGAAGGAAGAAATGAAATTATCCAGTATCCTTTAAAAACCATTTCTACAGTGTCCACAAGTATATGTTACATGTTTATAATTTCCCCAGATCTACATTAGATTTATGAAGTGTGCACCAACCAACCTTATTTGTTTATATTAACCATAGCATCCTAGAATAACATTTCTTAATATTTATTCCAAATTTAATCTAAAATGAGACCAATCTAAAATAATTGGTCTAAAACTTGTATCAAGGACATATTTCAGAATTCACCAAAAATATTCCAAGCTGTCACTGAATTCTTTATTTCTATAAGATTAATGTTCTTTTAGCAGGGGTAAGGGATGGGGACAATTTTCATACTATGAAAAATTAAAATTAGGTAAGCATTAAGCACTTTCCCATTCATCTTATTGACAGTGGACTCTAATTACATTTAATGTTTTCCAGTAAGGGGTATAATTTAGGAGTATATATGTGAGCTGTATTTCAGTTTACCAACTAATGTTTTAACATTGAGATGTTTAACCTTATTTTGTTAAAGTAACACAGTCAAATTCCTTAGCTATAGCCTCCAGTGCTCGGTTCATTAGAGCTGTTTCTGAACTAGAACTTTTAGGATTTGTAAAGCCTACCAAACAGAAGACTGACCACGTTGCAAGGCTAACATGGGGAGGTTGCTAGAAAGCAAATGAATGGAGCCACAGCAATCAACTTAGCTTAAGAGAAAAGGGAAACCAGTGGTACTTACATACCACTAGAAGGCTTTTGGCAAGAGAAATTTGTAATCCCTGTGTGATGTTTCACCAGAAAGTAGACTGCTATCCCCAAATAGGAATCAAAACACCTTTGGAGTATTTTATAATCCAACAGATAACATGCTTATGTTGTAACTAAAAGCTCTCACATTATCAACTGTAATTTGCATTATGTTGTCCTTGAACATACATAGTATGTAAATGTAATCAATTCCTTTATCCAAAAAATGTAAATTACTTGCAGTTGATTTAATAGTACTCATTCCTGCTCTGAAAGAAAAATCTGAATATGGACTCGATGTGAAATTAGGGAAGTATTTTAAGTGGGAAGATGTTATCTAAGATATAGAAGAAACCTTAGGAACTGCTGCATGTATACGTTCTTTGAAACAGTTAAATATATACATATAAAGAAATAACTTTAAGTGGATCATTGGATTTCTTTCAACTTTTCTGTTTTAATTATTTCCTAATAAAAGTTAGTGGAAAAAGGAGGGAGAGATTGGAAGTTTAGAAAATTCTTGAGTTTGCTCTGAGGGTTATATTATATAGGAGAAAAACAGGGTAATAGAGTTAGAGGGAGACTACAGGATCAAAAGATTTTTAATAGCACGTTTGGGAATGAAGTAGTAGACAGGTAACGGATGCAGGAAAGAGGACTGCTGGAACTGTGTCTTTAAATGAGACGGGGATCTGGATCTAATTCTCCTTACCTAGGGCAAATACAGGAGCAGAGAACGGTTGGTGTCATGTCTGAGTAGAACAGGACAGGCTATTAAGTACTTTAGCAGAACATTCTCTTATTAACACCAGTTACTGTGTAATTTTGAAGTAAGGAAGTAAAGAGAACCCAGACAATCACTTCCAACCCTAGCTGCTCGATCGCCTAATACTAAACATACTCCAACATCCCCCCCCACCCCCCACTCCATACACACTCTATCTTCTAAAGCAGTCTCCAGGTATAGAACCTGGAATCTTTTCCTAAAAGTTCTCCAGTTAATATTGCTGACACAATAAATGTGTCACTTGGAAACCATTTTCTTTAGGAATGTAAGTTCCATGAGCCAAAGACAGCTTTATACTGTAAATCGTCAGTACATTTTCCTCAGATTGCCTATGCTTTTCCCCCCTCAAAAATACAAAGAACTAACTATACCTGGCAATGTGTCCTTGTTCATCAGCGATTTACTGAACGTATTACAGTAACCTAAGTATAGCACCTTATCTTTTACTAAGAGAATAAGGTGACTGTCAGAACACTAAATTCTGTAGATACGTACCTATTAATAGCAATTTCAGAGATCTTTGGGAATTCAAAATTCCTAGGTAGCTGATAAAATCTTACTGAGATCAAGTGTGGTTGGTATTTGGACGACAGTCATCAACTACTAGGCATATCTAATTATACTTAGATTCATTTTTCTGGAATTAACGTCACACACTACTTAAATTCAGTAAGTAGGCCATAAGCTAGAACTCTGGTAAGGTGATAAGCAGAAATTTGGCTGTGGAGGAAATTTTATTCTTGATCAAAGTTGAATCTAAAAATCTTATTACAGGCATACCTTGTTTTGTGCTTTGCTTTATTGCACTTCAGATACTGCATTTTCATCAACATTGAGGCAAGACCCTTTACCAGGAAAATGAGAACTTACTGAAGGCTCAGATGCTTAGCATTTTTTAAGCAATATTTCAAAACTGAGGTATGTGCATTGTTTTAGATACAATGCAACTGTACACTAAACAGACTACAGTATAGTGTAAGTAAGTATAAATTGTACTGGGAAATGAAAACATTTGTCACCCACTTTATTTGTGGCGTTCTCTTATTGCAGTTGTTGGGAATGGAACCCACAGTATTTCCAAGGTATGCCTGTACTTGTGGCTCCTTTTAGTGTATCTTGTCCTCTAAGTATAAAAAGCAGTTCTTTTATAAATTTAAATCTATGTGAAAATTCACACATGCTTATTTAAAACAATGTTCACTATTTATTTGCCTTTCCTGGGGAGTTAAGAAGGGATAAAATGTATTTACGTTTACTCTACTTCCACTCCTTCATATTTTAACTTACTACTTGAATTCTCCTAAAAATGCTATCTTATACTAGTAGTTTTGAGCTGAGGTCAGTTTCCTCCCTTCACTCCCAACATTTGGCAGTATGGTTGTCAAAACTGGGGGTAGGGGGAGAGTGCTACTGGCATTTAGTGGTAGAGGCCAGAGATGTTGCTAAATATCCTACACTGCAGACAGAGCTGTGACCAAGAATGATCTGGCTCAAATTGTCAAATAGTGTTGAGGTTGAGCATCTTGTATTAGTCCATGAAAACTAGATAGAATTATCCACCTTATTTATGGCCACCCGGGGTTATACCATTGTTTCTCAAATACTTAATGGGCATGTGAATTATCTCGTGAAAGCCCCTTTTTAGCCTTGTTTTAAATGAAGAATTGGTGAGATATAACCACCAATGTTAAAAAGGAAAAGAAATCATTTTTCTTTTTACCACAAATGAGGTTAATTTTATATATATATATCCCAGTACATTTATGATTGGTTTAATTAGTGTAAATATGCTAATAGAACTCAACAAAAAAATTCACTGAAGAATTTGTGCTCACTCCATTACATGAAAACTTTGTAAAAAGTTTTCAATACATGAAAAGCATGTATTGAAAGTGAATTAAATGTACTTTTATATATTTTCATCCTTAAAAAACAAAGTTGGATTGTACTGATATCTTTGAGGTAAAATTTTTAGTTGTTAAAACTGATTAGTTTTAACTGATTCTATCATGCAGTCAGTTATATAAGAGAAGCAATTTGGACTCACACTCGGGTTTTGAAAATAGCACTCAAATCTTAGATTTGGTAATTGAAAAGTTGATTTTTAAACCTTATCAGAAAATTAACTTAACTGATTACTAGAAAATGCTTACATTTAAAACATTGGCTTTATTCAAACACTACCCATTTCTATATTAAAAACAAGCAGGTTAGAAGTAAATGTTTTATTCTTCCAACTAAATTCCAGTACTACAAGGGCAGTAAAACAATAATACACTGGGGGGTAGGGGGGGGGAAATGCAGCAATAAACATTTGTTAAAAAGACTGATAGAATAAATAAAAACTACCAAAGGAAGAGAGAAAATCATATAAACCCATTCTGAAACCCCAAGAAGTCCTGGAATACAGAAATGCCCTCCTCTCCTCCATGATTTCACAGGAAGCATTGTAGGCTATTTGCTTAATAATGTCCTGGGATTACATTCTAAATTAATAACTGGTTACAGCTTGGATGTAGTGCACAATTAAAATCACACTAACTTCATATGAAGTATCATTCTACAGTTTTATTTACACAACCAGTGAAGGGCATGTTCTTAGAATACCAACTTTAATCCTTTTCGAACATATTAATAAAAGAAGCCAAATTGTAATGATACAGCAAATGAGGCTACTGATATTAATACAGGTAGCAAAGGTCCACATCTGGGTGTTACATCAGGGAAATTTCCAAAACCAGTTGCTGCCTAAGAGTGGTTGCCACTGACGAAAGCTTGAAATAACCTGTATTCACAGGGGGGTGTTGGCATTGCTGCATGTCATAACTGGGACCTCTTGCAACAACTCAACAAGGAACAAGGCAGCCCACAATTGCTGAAAATGCGATTCATGAAACATCTAAAGGGGGAGAAAATGAAAATTAGTCCAAAGTCCAGTTCAAAATTCAAACACATACCAGATCGTTTTCCCCAATACTGCCCTAGATATTTAAATAACCAAAAATGCCTGAGTAAAATTTGCTGCCTATTTCATTCAGGCTTTTCCTTCATGAATTTCTGTTTAATTCTCTTCCTGGGTATGAAGATAATTATATAATAAATGTCTTCTCTTTAAAACACTATCTTGTTTTCTGTTAATATATGCAATACTTACAACTAGCAGGCTGTTCTCCATATCGTCGCATTATCTGATCATGCGTAAACTTCACAAATGCATCATACTGTTCTGTAAATAAAAGATACATGTCAATTGCATGACTTGTAAAATGCCCTCTCTAATTAATTAGAGCCAGATAACTCTGAAAAATCTATTACGTATAGTTAAATTATGTGTAGTGAAACAATTCTAAGTTGGCAAGTTATCAGACACATAACCTCAGTAATAACAGAGTATCAAATTGAAATTACATTTTAGTTCAAATCTCACAACCTCATGGATAAGCTGGGCAGCACTTACTTCTTAACCTGTAAGGCTTGGGGGGAAAAGTTATCTGTCTACTCTGAAAGTTTATTATAAGTGGTCTATGAATGGCAACTTACTGCAATCAGAGAAAATAAGATACTAAAAGCTTAAAAAAAAAAAATGATACATCCAAAAACCTACCTGTAACCTAATCAGATGCTATAGAAAAAGATGTTACATAACTAAAATTCCCTTGCCTATAATAGAACTTTTATTTAACTCAATTTAAAAACTCCCAATATTGATATTCAATAAAAATCCGTGCCATAAAAATGGGAATTTTTATTAAGTTGCCATACATAAATTTTATGTACTACATATCAATTTTTACTACAATTTGTTTTGGATAATTAAGACTGAAGTAGTTTGATACTCTATTTCAAGTTTCTAAACTGATGACAAAGTTATTGAAAGACAAAGTCCAAAATTCCAAACTGAGACAAAGAGCCCAAGTCAAGTTTTTAGCACAGGTTACATTAAAAGAAAAATCTACTTCACTAATACAGCTGTTGATCTACATGACTAACATAACTATTTCTTGGTAGGCCTAAAAAGAGCCATAAGCTATAGAGACATTCACTTCCTTTACTGAACTGAAATCATCTGGTTCTTAGAAAACATATTATACCAGTATATATCAAATATAATTTAAATGATGTGATGTACACCGGGAAATAGCACATTTCTTACAGTAAGTTTCTGGGAGACTGTAGATCAGGGGTGTCCAATCTTTTGGCTTCCCTTGGCCACAGTGAAAGAATTGTCTTGGGCCACACATAAAATATACTAACACTAATTATAGCTAATGAACTGCTTAAAAAGAATTTTAAATCTCATGTTTTAATAAAGTGTATGAATTTGTGTTGGGCTGCATTCAAAGCCATCATAGGCCACAAGCTGAACAAGCTTGCTGTAGATAACAGAACTCAACAAAAGAATCTCATACCTGCAAGTTTTGTGTTCAGTATTTCTTCATATTCTTCTCGAACTTTCTCTTCACGTTCTTTCAACAAACGTTCACAGATCATCCCAACCTGCCGAAGAGTGAATAAGGGCTGTTCTTTTTTTAATGGTGAAGATGTTGCAGATGAAGTCCCTGTGTATAACATGAACAACAACAACAAAAAAAACCACCTGATTTAGAGCTATCATAGAGAGCATCTTCTAATAGAAGAGGTTGCAATGTGGATCTTTTGCTTGTGTCAAGAAAAACATAGCCAAGATGTATGCAGTCAAACAAACATAAGAGAAAAAGTCTGAGGAGTGAGTGGAGAAAACTACAAAATACAAAATAGAAATTTTTGTTTTTTAATTAGTGATTTGTTAGAAAACGACTTTGTAAAAATAAATACTGAGAATATATTCCTAATATTCAATATTTTATGGATCACAGTCCTTAAAGATTATTAATCTAATAGCCACTTGCCATTATCAGATAGCGATACTTTCTTCACAAAAACATCATTCCTCATTTCTTGAAACATCTGAAATTAATCTTTTTGAGAATTCGGGATTATGACAGCCATCTATTATGACAATGCTGCACACATTTTGTGCACATACAAATGCATGGGATTTGCTAGCAACCATTTGTCCTGCTCCGGTATCTGTCCCTGGTGTAGCCCTAATTCCTTTCTTCACTTGCTCCTTATAGCCTGCATGGTTGGGGCCAGTTACCTATTAATAACTATGCTTATTAGAGCTCTGTTTGTCATAAGAATAAAGTATACAGCTTTATTTATACCAGCTAAAGCAGTCCATAACTACTAAGGCTATCTTCATTACTTTCAAATTCCCAGCTTTGCTGAGGCTGCCAGTTACTACAATTGATCTTGTAAGAAATAACCTTGACTAATGAATAATGATGATTTTTGTTTCCTGCTGATACACTCTAGTTCCGGGTGGGGCAGATTTTTTCAGGGCAAGGCCCACCTCTCCAAGTGCTACAGTTTACTATTTATTTTATTATTCAGGTGGTCACCCCAAAATTGTTTGGCAGTCCACCAGTGGACCACAATCAGTGCCTTATACACAGCCCTGGTCTAGTCTCTACCCTGACCTCCCTTACCACACTTCACCCACTTACTTATACCTGGCCTCCCAAATTGGCAAAAGCAGTGCAGTAGTTAGTTTTGAACAAGTTCATGTTTCCTAATCTAATTTTATTTCACTGCTTTATATCCTTTGAATGTCTTCTTGTTTATTTTTTAATTCTACCAAGTTTTCCTATTTCTGCAGGCCGGCAACTGTCACATGAAAAACTATTTTGCTGAGAACTTTACTAAAGAGCTACTTTTTGACAGCTTTTTCAGTAAGAAGCTTTACATCTTCTTCACTTAAAGTAGCCCTCACTTTCCTGCCCTTTTTAAGAAGCATTTTTAGGCTACTCCCTCTGACAAAAGGTAGGTAAAAACAACTTATGATCAAAATAATATACTTTTAGGCATCTTTCCTAATACGGAAGTGCATGAAGGTATATGTACAGG
This sequence comes from Lyroderma lyra, assembly GCA_004026885.1. Lineage (NCBI taxonomy): Eukaryota > Metazoa > Chordata > Mammalia > Chiroptera > Megadermatidae > Lyroderma > Lyroderma lyra. Next base: position 50,524 of record PVJL010000372.1, on the reverse strand, counting down.
GACATTTTTGTAAATATTGTAAATTTAATGGTTAAATAATTACAGGAAATCCATAAAATAGCGTAGTATTCAGCTATGGCAAGGTTCGTGTATAAAACCTAACAGACAAGCACATGGTCCTTTTTTTTTTTTTTTTTTTTTAAATGGAGGCTTCATATCAGAGCACTTGTGGGGAAGTCAACTTAGGGGATATTATATGCAGATGGTTTCCTTTGAGTAGTGAGAATCCAGGCAGCAATTACTTATTTTGTACCATATTTTAAAGAGAACATGCATTACTTGTATAAACATTTTTTTAAAAATCAAGGGGAGATATGGGAGCTTCAGTGACTAGACCAGTGATTCTCAACCTTCCTAATGCCGTGACCCTTTAATACAATCCTCATGTTGTGGTGACCCCCATAAAATTATTTTCGTTGCTACTTCATAACTGTCATTTTGCTACTGTTATGAATTGTAAATATCTGATAATGTGTTTTCAGATGGTCTTAGGCGACCCATGTGAAAGGGTCGTTCAACCCCCAAAGGGGTCGCAACCCCCAGGTTGAGAACCGCTGGACTAAAGGATTACTTTTTCCCCACACTAAGTAACATTTCCTTTCACTTACGGAAGTTTATTATTACCTGGTGAAGCTGGGCCACTGAGGAGAAATGCATGTGGCTGTGCATCAGAAGTACAACATGGATCCGTCTGCTGGAAACTAGTTTCTAAATGTCTTCTCTTCTGCATGCGTTTATACTCTTGTTTTATGTTATACAGAATTTGTTCTAAAAGAAAACAGTTGAAATTTTCAAGTTTAAACAATAAAGGGATGGATTTCCATAAATTATTCAGTAGAACCAATCTACTGAAAATAGTCTCCAAATAATATCCAGAAAACTGATGTTCCGGGAGGGTTTAGTTTCAGCATTAATGGGGATCACTCATTTAGAAACAGTACATACACACTACCTGAAAATTCATCTACTCTACAATACCATTCTTTTTGAACACTGATTAGCAAAAAATAATTTTTTTTCACTTAATGATAAGGGAGTCTATGAACTAAAACATGTAACTTACTCATTCTTAAAAGTCCCAAACTCAAATGTCATTTATTCATCACACACAGAACTATTAAACTAATAGGCTTTTCCTAGACCATAAATAACGTTAAGTAGTGAGAACTATATATATATACAAGCACATAACAGTGAGAAGTAACAGTACTGTAGGTCAACAAGATGACAGAATAGATGGGAACTAAAAAATAATACATTAAATAGAGCCATTAATATTAAGATAAACAGAACATAGGAATATTACATTAACAACAAAGTTTTGTTCTGAGGTTAAAAACCCATGTGAAGTGACATTACAGGTCAAGAACCACTATACTTGAGAGTCATTACTTTCAACACATAAATGGAAATAGGTAAAATTATACCACACTTATCCTTTAGGCCAATATGATTAATTTTAGAAAGATTTCTAATTCAAAACAGTTACCATTTAGCTTCTCCAGGAAATCCTTCCCTGAGGTTTCCATGCCCCTCCACACAGACTTTCTCACAACCACCACAGCTCATAAATTAAGAGGCTATCCATAGGAAACTACAACAGGTCTTTGCATAACAACATTTCGTTCAATGTCATTTCCTTATAACACTGATCAGACCCATTTGGATCAATTAGCCTATGGTAAAACTGGTTTTCATGACATGTCATTTTGCTTAACGTCATAGAATTAATCAATGACATTTAAAATGAGGACTTAACTGTACCTCCCATGAAGTAAATAATCCCAATCCAAACCAAAATCAAACAAAAATTAAAAGTTATGGTGGCAACTAACAGGTAATAAAATGATTCATAAATATAATGGAATGTAATATTAACAATTCTACAATAATGAATTAATTTAAAAATGAACTAAAAACTCAACTGAAGGCTAAAGATTTATGTGAGAATAATCCTTTTTTTAAAATTTAAATAAGTGACTCTATTTTTCATATCACATGGCTGTATACTTTCCGGATGACCTCATATACTTAATTCTCATGTCTCTTCTCCCTTTATTTTGTTTCCCTAGTAGGAAGAACTTTTAGGGCTTTTGAGAGATGGACTCTGAGGGGGGCATTATCGATCAGTCCCTAAAACATTTTAGATTATGCTATTTCATTACATTAACTGGGGAAAAAAGGGAAAAAAATTGCAAAAGATACACCCAATGCAGATTCCATTTATGTAAATACTGTGTGTAAACCTATTTACATATATACTTGAATGTGTGGCTTACGTACAAAATCACACATTGGAAAGATTAACTTTCAGAGTGGTTTTGTGAGGGATGCCTTAGCTTATTTAATATTTTTCAGAATGTTAACATTTGTTTATGTTAGTTACTTTCAGTCTTTTTCTATTCATTTGAAATAATTTGTAATTTAAAAACAAAGTTACCATTGTGAAACAGGTAAGTTCCTTGACAGAAACAGGTTTCCTAAAGATTCACCGAAGTGTCCAATAAAACTGGTGCAACATCCTATACAACCAGGACAAGCTCACATACTCTTTATTTTTTAATTAAAAAAAAAAAAACTCCTTCAGAAGCAATATTCTAAAAGGTTTCAAAGTAATGATGTTTTGATTTGAATGACAGCAAGCTTCATTCATCACTTTCTGCTCCAAGCTACCATCATCCTGGTCATTCAAAGCATCCTAAAGTCTATTCACAAACAAAAACTTCAAATGTGCAGAGTAACTTGACTGTAACATCTTCTGTATGACCTATTATTCTTTGATCACAACACAGCAATTCTTAGATTAGTCTTCCTTTCACTTCACAAAATCACCCAAAGCACAACCAAGATGTACCAAAAGAATAGTTGCAACAAACTCATTTTGTTAAGTTTGATAGTGCATACACAGTCTTGGAACCACCGCAGCCATAACAAAAAAACCTGATCACCCCCAAAAGTCCTCTCATGCTCCTATTAATTACTGCCACCACTACTCATCTACTGTCACTATAATTTTGCCTCTTCTAAAATTTCATATAAATGGAATCAAAGAATGTAGTTTTTGTGCCTGACTTCTTTCACTCAGAAAATGGCTTTTGAGATTCATACATGATATTGCATGAATCAGTAATTCCTTTTTATTAGTATTCCACTGTATACACTTACATACACCCACCCATAACATATCCATTCTCCCTTCAATGGATTATTTCCAATTTGGGTCTATTATGAATATTCCAAGTATAAATCTATGGGTAGCCAAATTTTCACTTCTCTTGGGTAAATACCTACAAGTGGGACTAGATGGCCTGATTCCATGGTGAGTGCATGGCTTTACTTTAAACTGACAAATCAATTTCTAAATTTTATCAGTTTGCATTCCCACCAGCAATGAGTGTTCCAGCTGCTCCAAATCTTTGACAACACTTGGTATTCTTGGTTAAAGAGCTGAAGAATTTTGAATGCTATTGCCTGTACTGCTTTTTACATCTAATACAATCCAACTATGTCATCTAAGCCTCACTGTGCCCTCAAATGTTTTAATACTGGAGATACATGATCAACAGTTAGGTAGTGAGTCGTCCAATTAAACCTAACCAAGATTTCAGCAGCAAAAGTAGCAAACAGCTAACTGCAAGCCTCAGGTCAATTTATCTCAGTTCAGAGACAAGATTTAAGCTGATAACTCAAAAAATTTCCCCAGATTCAATTCAATACCACAACTCATATTTTAAGCTCAACCTAGGTATTTGCCTGACAAGTTGCTTCCATACCAGCTGGATAAAGGCCTTCTATACATCTATAAAGTACCTATATCCACTTAAACTACTTAAATCTAGCCAACTTTTATGAAACTAGCAAGTGGCATTTTATTCCAAGTACATGTAATATCTGGCACCATGTTACAACACAGTTTATGGTCCATTAAAGAAAAGGTAAAGCTTCACTTACACAATAGTTGCACATTTCAGTTTTAATCACTCAGCCTTCATACTTAGGAGGCATAGTTTGAATTTGCAGAAAATCACATAGAGCAAAATTGGATGTGGTTATCTTCATGACAAGCTACACCACAATGGTTGTATATATCTTTTCAAAATCCTTAAAACTACATCACTCTTTTACCACTTTCTTCCACTGTACTATGTTCAGTAAAAGTCATTATTAGCAAATTCTATGACTAATGGCATTTTCATTCCCAAATCTAGTAAATGCCATTGAGATTGTGAATAAAACTTTTACTCCTTTAACAGATAGATTACCAATGAGTCAGCACTTCTTTGGGATACTAAAAGAACAACAACAACAAACTAAAAATCTAGGTAAAAGGGAGAAGAAAAAACCTGGCTAGAAGCAGTATTAAGCCTACTTCAAACTCTTTTACTCTTCTTAGTTGCCGCTGATTACTTAAGAAAGCCTGGACACAATGAATAAGATCAACAACATAAACAAGAGAAAACAGTTGATAGGATAAATAACAGTTGATGAAGGTTAAGAAAAAAAGAACATTAGATGGGACTGAGAACAAAGTGAGGAATATGGATGGATTTAGACGCTACTATTAATAAAAATGTGTTTAAAGGGGAACCACAAATCCAGAGAAGGGAGGAACTAAGTACCTTTTTTAAAATGTCTAAAAACCTCTGATATGTGACACATAAACTTTTGGTCCAGACCTGTATAGACTTACTGTTGTCCTACTGAAACTGTTACTAGATCAAACATTAAGTTTCATGAACAATTTTAAGTTTAGGTGTAGTATAAGACCCTTTTATTTCATCTTATATGCTAATTTTTCTATGGCATTATCATTTTGAAAGAAAATGAAAGTTAGACAGACTAAACAATGGGATTAAAATAAATCTTGAAAATCTGTCAGTTCTAGGGAGGAACACAAATAAAATGGAAAACCTATACACAAATTAAGTTGAGAAAATATGCATAGCCTTTAAGACCTAAAACTAAGAATATGTTCCAAATAAAAGACTAAATCTAGAGCTCTGAACTACATATTTGACATTGCTGTGCCTACTTCAGAAATTAAAAAGCACATAAGAGTTGCTATGGAGACCCACCTTTGTAAATGGACTATTTTTCCATAATCGTCTGTTCAGAAATGATGAAGGTAAGAACTAACCTAACAGTTCTTATGTTCTTAAAGGAAACTTAAGGACAATGTTCTTACCTAGCCGTGAGCTATCTAAGTAAAAAGAATGTGCTGATGCTGTTTTTAATTTACTTGTCCAAGGGACCTAATAACACCATTGTGAAGTTATATCTACAGTTTTAACTTCTATTTGGATTAACATGAATCCTAGTAAGCATAAATATAGCTGGACACAATTATATTAACATTAGGGTATTATTCACAGTACTTTAAAAGCAACTGGCTTAGATTCTAAATTTACATTATATATTTTACCGTGTAGGAAGTATTCATTTATCTCCTATAGAAGAAGAAAAATTATAATCACTATAGGTCAAATTTTATTATTTTGAAGGTACTATAATAGTCCATGATTATTTATCTGGCTCAATCTGTTAAAACCCTGCAGGTATAAATTTTACAAATTAACTGCACAATGGAAGGCACTAATGCAAAGAGTCCAACACCACAAAATCAGCAGATGTCTATTCCTGACATCCAAGAAGTTTTATACTTCTACTTTATATTTTATATAAAGGTATAGGTTAACCCTGTTGCTTTTGCTGTTTAGCTTTGTACTATCTTCAAGTATCTCCTCAAATCTCTTACAAGCTAAAAAATACAGACTAGTAAGAACCAAAAAAGCAGTAAATTGGTAAAAGGAGGGAAACTAAACCACCCAAAATCCAAAACATGCATATTATAGAAAACATTTGGTGCCAAGCCAAGAAGTCCAGCTTCAATTCCAATTAACCATAGCCATGAAGACAAGATAAGGTTTGGAAGGACAGAGAGCAGACTCCCTGAGGACTGTAAAGCAGCACAATCAAGCTGAAGAACAAACCTGTCTTCTGCAGCAACTTCTAGGGTACTGAGTCAGCGCACATGCTTCGGCGCTGGTGCTGTCAGTGCTGTGGCCTGGGTTCGATTCCCAGCCAGGGAGCTACCCACATACCACAAAGCAAAAAAAAAGGTAAGGTTTCTGGCTGTTCGGGGTGGGAAGGAATTGAACATGGTAAAATTCAGCTGAAGAGTGGCTGCTACCTTTTGGGCCTAAGTTCTCAAGTGCTGTAAACTTCAAATGCGGGGTTTCCCTGGTGCTAGGTTTCCGCGCGCTCATTGCCGTGGCCCTGGGTTCGCTTCCTAGTCAGGGAACCAAACAAACAAACAAAAAACAACAACTGTGTGTGTGTGTGTGTGTGTGTGTGTATAAAAAATAAACTTCAAATGCTCACATATATCACCTGGGAAGTTTTTTTTTATTAATGAAGACTGAGAAATGGCGCTTCAGACTGCATTTTTAATGAATTTCCAGGTCAGTAGGAAGGGTAGAATTCATTGGTTCCCACCTAGTTTACTTCCCTCAATTATATTATTGCCTGGAACTATGGGCATTTAAGGTTCTATGCCATGCTTAAAATAGTAACTACTGTGGCAATTAAAAAGAAAAGTCCTTGGCGTATTTATCACTGGACATACCAGTAAATGGAGGGGAGGAGAAACAGTAACAGAGATTATTACAAATACAAAAATATTAGTTCATTTTTCCACCTTGTCTTGCATGGCTATTGGTCTTGTGTGGTAGATATACCTCTCCCTAGCAGGAAAATATTTTGTAAATCAACTAAAACTTGACTAGATCTATCTCAGGAGATTCGTTACATGATATTAACACCTATTCATTTTTCCCAACACACTTTTCTCAAATATAAAATTCATGTTATATAATTGATGCCCTTGATTTTTTATTATGTGTGCTTTAAAAAAGCAATTAAGACTACCTCTCACACCAGAAAGTACTGATTGGAAGCCCACAGACATCTTTTTTTTTTATCCCACACAATTTGCAAATTAGTTGTGAATATTTAAAAGTCAACATATTTCACAAAAATCCTGACTTCTAGGGGAAAGGAGTGCTACTGAGAAAATCTGACAATAAAAGATCCAAATTCCCCATGGCCCTGAGAAAAATGGTCTCTAAAGTTAAAGATATAAATTAGAGTCATCTGTGAGGGGAAACTAAAGTCAGAAGCATGCATGTGATTGCTCAGGGAGCTATTAAACTAGGTGAGAGTTTAGCTGAACCTAGAAGGAACTCATAATTTAATAGGCGGATGAAGACACAAAGCAGCCAATAAACCAAGTGTTGTCACAGAAAGGGGAAAAAAGTATTTCAAAAAGGGAGTGGGCCATCCGTATGCTGTTAAGAAAGGTAAAACAACATGAGGATTCACTGTGTGCTATGGAAGTCATTGGTGACTTGACAAGAACTGTGTGAAGCACAGATAGACTACAAGTGAGTTGAGAACCAAAGAAATGGAAGCAAATAGACTTGAAAGCTCTTAATTTTGAAGTGAAAGAATCTGGATGACTGTTGGGAGGAAAATGAGGATGTTTTACTTTATAAAGGGAGGCTTAACACTATTTAAAAATAAAAGCAAAGGTCTGGGTGAGAGAAAAAAAACAGCCAAGAGGATAATGCTCCTTTGAAGAGAAGTGGGATGTATCTTTCCCTCCCCCTGTGCAAAGTGTTTTAATTATTTAATCTTCCTCAATGATACTAAAAGTAAATCAAATGCTGGTAGTGTTGGTACTGGAAAAAAGGAGGAAGCTGCCATTTGATGGCTTCGATTTTTTTCTGTGAAGTAGAAGGCAAGGTTATGCACTGAAATGAGAGGATTTCTAGACAGCGTAAAAATTCAAATTTGAGGTTGCCCTATTGTGACTGTCTTCAGCACTCAGGGATAGGAAAGCTCAATCCTCACAACCCTAGGAGGGTGATACTACCATCACCATGTGCATAATTTTATAGAGGAAAGTAAAGCTTTGCTTCAGTATCTTCTGCAAGGTCACCCAGGTGGATTATGGCAAAGCCAACTCTGATCTCAGGTATTACAGCGCTACACCTAGCCAGTATTCATCAAGTACCTTAAGTTACAATAAAGCACAATGAGGCAAGCTAATAAAACACACACACGCACAGATGCCACTTAGAATAGATGGATTACTACAATGTGTTACTGATACTTCATACCCTGAAACTTCAAACTCTTGACTATTAAGGTAGTAACCAAATGGAGCATAGCTCTCATCTACCTAGAGTCCTGAAACTATTATCACTGGGTAGAAAAGAGTAATTATAAGAAATCTTCATGTTACATTAGATAGTTACACAGGGATCCTTCAAGAGTCTCTAAATTGCCTTCTCTTAGAATAGGCATCTATATTTAACCAGAATGTTTTACTGGTGGTTTGAAAGTGAAGTATTATAAATTGGTAGATCAGTATTACCATACAGGACTGACTACAATGTCAGCCTCTCATAGATAATGTACTGTTTTCACCTTGGGCCATGGATGGATTGTTACTGTGAGCATTGGTTCTCCTGTTCAGTCACAGCAACCTAAAGCCTCCTAAATTTTAAATCAATCATACCACTTTAGTTAAGTTTTTCTACCAGAGAATTATATTTTAGTATTAGGAACAAGGCTATCCTCTAACAATTAAAAGGCAAACTTCAGAGACAGTGCTTAAAATACTGGCTTTCTGCAATCTTTCAAATTCCACTCTATATTCAATTATTCTTCAATAGCTAGATCCTTCAAGAATACTTTAAAAAAAAGAAAGAACGAAAGAAAGGAAATCAACTCTCACAGGCTCCTCCCTCCATTTCCCTATAGTTTGATTTCTGGAGCGAGTTTTCTAAGAATTAACATTAATGACAGTGAATGCTAAACCAAAGTCAGAATACACAGCAAAGACTGAGACAATTTCAGAAATAGCCAATAAACAAGGTTCAATACTTACCTAAATAAATAAATAAATAAATAAATAAATAATAAATAAATAAAAATTAAAAAAAAAATAAAAACCTTTTCTTGAAGTTCTCAAATGTAGTAAACATGTAATTTAATCAGTAATGCGATTTCAATACTTAAGCTGCCAAAGGTGAAAATAGTGCTAATGTAGATAAATGTCCACATGGAATTAAAACAGATATAGTGATAAAGCATAAAGGTTATAGTATTTTTAATCAAGTTTAGCTAGGTAGTAAAGTATTAGCAAATGGCAGCTCTATCAGTCTTTTGACAGACTTTTAGTCTATTTGCCTCATCAGCATAGTATCTTGAATTCAAATGAGGTTCATAAAAGCTACAGCAGGTGACTTCTGAGTAAGTATTTAGATTTTTAAAATAATGTTAAAAAAAAAAACCAGGTGCTTAAATAGCACAAATTAAAAATTAAGTCAAATCCAAAAACTGCATTAATGAAAAGATTATAATTTTAATAAGATCAAAATAATGCAAAGGATTACTACATTTCAGGATAATCTGGCCTATGATACTTGTGACAGACAAAAACTGATGACTTAGATTTTTAAAGGGAGAAAGAAATTATTCCCCACACAATCTACAAGTATATTATGAGCTGTTTTTCTAGTATTAGAACGTTAAAAACCATTACCATCAACCAAAAAAGCCTATCATTGTAAGAAAGACTATACAATCTGGCATACTGCAAAATTCTGATCAAAGGCCCAAAATAAATATCAAAGCTGACAACTTGACATACACTAGAATTTTAATTTACCTTCAAGGATTAGTTCCCTGCTCAATATAGGTGCAACATCTTAACTGTGAGAAATTTGTTGTCTGTGGCCCTACCACCCTGAACATACCTGATGTCAGAAACTAAGCAGGGTCGGGCCTGGGTAGTATATGGGAGAAATTTGCTATAACTTAAAATAATTCAATTCTTCTAGAAATAAAAAATCAGAACTTCATAATACAAAATATTGTCTCCTAAAAATGTTTAAAAACATGTTTCTTCAAATGAGCAAATCTCTGGAAAGTAAAATCCTTGTAAAGGGGGCTATTTCAAATATTATACAGGGGAACCCAAAAAACCTGGGAATTATCTTCTAGCAGGCAGGCCCCTTGTAGTACAGGCTTTCTCCACCAGGTGAGTGTTCTAGAAACGCACTTGCATCAGTGTTGTGAGAGGCTGCTTTCAGCTTCAGTGAATTTTTTTTTTGGGGGGGAGACTTTCAGTGCGTTTGCACATTTCATGATGGGTGATTTACAAGAACACATGCGGCACAACAACGCACCTGCCCAAACCACACTGAGTGTCCAGCAATTTTTGACCAAAAAAAGAGACTGACCCCACCCTACCCCCTGTGCTCCACCCTCTCTATTCACTTGATCTCACCACATCTCGCCCCCTGAGCAACTTTTGTTTCCACGGATGAAAAATGTCCTCAAAGGGAAAAGTTTTGTCGAAATTTTGTCGAAGGTGAAACAACAAAAAATGGCAGAAGCACTAAAAGGCATCAAAATTGATGAGGTCAAAAATTGTTTTGAGCAGTGCAAAAAGCATCTCGATAGGTGTACTGCATCAAGAAAAGAGTACTTAAAAGGTGACTGAAGTTTCAACATGTAAGAATACACTATTTTTTATAAACAAATTCCATATTTTTCTGAGTCCCCCCTCATAATGCACATAATCCATGTTTACCACCACTGCCCAGAGAGATGAGGGAATACTGAGATGTATATTTCAAGTGCCTTAGAAAAAGTTTTGTTCAACATTAAGCTGCTGTATTTATTAACACTACCCATTTGAGTCACAATTTCAAAATATATATATAATGTCACAAAACATCTTTAAAAATTAGAACATATAAGGGGTAAAACAGAAATTACATCTTTTCAAAAACGTCAGCATCTGCAAGAACCTTAGGAAATGCCAAGGCTTGATTAACGCACAAATATAATAAGTATTTTAATACTATGTGGTAGGACATTAACGAAGGGGGAAGGTATGGCAAATAATATTCAGACTATATAGAAAGATTCATATGACCCACGCTACCTCCTCAAAATCCAGGGAGCATTCCTGTTAACAGTCTTTTTGCTTCAAGACTGATGATGGATCACATTTCCCAGGTGTCTTTGGAAGCTGAGAAATAATTAGTAAGTTTAGTTCTAGAATCCCTATACTCAGCAATAATACTAAAGATAAATCCGTTGAACTAAATTCATTTGTAGAAGACGTCTTTACCATTTACAGACATTAGATTGGTTCATATAGGCTTGAATAAGTATTTCAGCCTTCATACTTTTTTCAAAATAGGCAGTCTTCTCAAATGTAAGAAATTCACTATGGTTTCACATATTCATAAAGAACATATTGTTCAATAGTACCAGCACAGTGTTAATACCAAGACTGCAGGGACCACAGGTTGCTGGTTAATTCAGTTATAGGTACTTGAAAGACCCAACCCCAACACCATTATCTAGTTTCATGAACCAACTATCCAAAACTGCTATTTACTCTGAAGGGGAATCAAGTTTCTTTTCAAATAGAAAAATACGCAAAACTAGGCACTTCCACTGAATCTTTTTCTCAATCTTTCAAAACAAAAGCATGGCTATCACTGTGTCTTCTTATCTAAATAAACACTTACAAAAGACCTACCTGAGTAATTAAAACACAGTATATTCTTTTTTCTATAGCCATTCAAGGACTGAAGACACTTGTTATTTTCCTTCACATCCCAGATTATGTCTCTGTGGCAACAATGGTAGCTAGCTAGTAGCACCTGTACCTAAAGGGCTTTCTTCTCTGATCTAGCCATGTTTACCCAATGTGTTATTCTGTACTCAAGTGAGGCATTTTCTATTTTTATAACAAAACAGCTCAATAATGAATACAACTGGACTCTGCTTTTAATGGCCACAAATTTACAGGATTCTTAAATGCATAATACACAGAATTATGAAAATAACCGAAGCTATATAAATAGACCCAAATAAAATATCACATTTAAAATCCCAAATACAAAGACTGTTAAAAACAGTTTATTTGCCAAATCCACCGAGAAACCAGAAGCAACTTAACAGCTGTCTAAATAACCACAAAATATTAAGAACACTTCTGGCTCAATATAAATGACGTCTGAAGTGAAATGCTGCCTTCTCCAACAGAATCTCATTTGTTTGCCTAGAACCATTTATACTTCATTTAAGCCAGCTGGTGTCTCTATTTGCAGGCATACATCAATGTCTACTGAACAATCTAAGTTCCTGTAAACCCTTCCCCATTCACAAGCTGCAATTTCCATTTTTAATGGCAAGTTTCCAGCAAATACAATGATTTCCTACAATGGAATTTAACTCTGCATGCAACTCAACTCCTAGAAGTGGACTACAGCAATGGTAACAAGACACGGTGTGTACAAAAGTGCCTACCAAATTCACAAATAGGATGACATCCATAGAAGTATCTCTTCACCATTTATTCATTCACTCATTACACAATTATGAAAAACAAGGTGTTGGATTTGACTGACAGTCTCCTGTAATGTTACACAGTATTTTGATCTCGTTAAAATCATTTTGTTCTTTGGAATGTCATGACATCTTTTGGCTAGTGGTAATATTCTAAGATGTCTCAAAAATATATTATAAATTGAGAAGGACAGAATCTGTTTTCAACTAACTTACCAGGGCCAAGTGCTGACACAGCTGCTAGAGGCATTCATACCCCACCCCACCCACCCACCTCCACTCATTCACTTTTCCTTTTCCACATCCATGGTTATTATAAACTGCTGACACCTGAGACCAGGGATAGGCAAACTTTTTTTGTAAAAGACCAGACAGTAAATATTTGAGCTTCGGGCAAATACAGTCTGTCACAGCTACTCAACTCTGTTGTTGTAGCCTGTCTTAGACAACACCTTAAAAAAAAAAAAAAAAAAAGAATGGGCATGGCTGTGTTCCAATAAAACTTTATTTGCCAGTCCTTTCCTTTATTCCTGGTAAGAAGTTGCAACAGTTTGAAAAATATTGATTCAAATAAGTCATCAAGTCAAACTCTGGAATCACCTTTATAGGATGACTAAAATAAACTAGGGTTTGAAACAGATGTCCACGTTCCTGAAACTACTAGTAAAGCTATAATATAGCTTCAGCTACCTATCAGAGGACATTATATAAGTATCCAGAGAAGAACAATGATAAAGTAACAATAAATTATATAAATGCCATGAAAAAAATTTCATTCTAGTTCTAAATTGTTTAAAGTATATTTGAACTTACAGAAATAAAAGGAAAACAAAGAATTTCTGCAGTCCCAATCCCAATTTGGTTAAGTCACTTTCCATTTACAACCAACCCCAGACACTTATTTCAGCTAAGCATATAAGGGTAAAGTTTAAGAAATACCACTGTAACACTTATCCAAAAATTAGGTGCCTGGAACGATTATTTCCAAGTTTGGTGACAGGAAAACTGGGAAGCTCTCTGATACCTGCACAACACTGCAGCTCCCATTATGACATTATTACAAAAACCATACAGGAACCATGCCCAAAACCAGCCTGGTAATCACAAAGCTGAATTACATATAAAATGTCATTCAAAATTAGTTTAAAAAAGTAAATTTTAGCAATTCTAAACTTTAGCTTTTTTCTTGTCAGCTTTTAATATTCAAATCAGTTGCAATAGCTGAATAACTTTTAGCAAATTCATTAAAAATCAATTACAGTGTGATTTTAAGAGTTCAGGATATGATCAAATTTCCAGGATGGGTGTCAAAAACACCTTGAAGAACAAAAGACACAGCAATAATGTGAAAAATGTTCATTTGAATCAGCAAGCTCAAACAATTCCAATCTTTTCCTAGCCACTTAATTGAAATCTAAAATAATGTGAAGCCAATTGCATTAGCCAATGCTACAAATACATCAATGAAATGACAAATTTACAAAGGATCACAATTCTTCTAGGTTCTCTTTAAAATTGAGGGCAAATGTTATAACCCCTGGCTGGTTTACCATATATGCTCAAAACTTTTTAGCAGTAAGATATACTTTAGCTCCCAAACCTAGCACTGTATGAATTCACACGGTGGACTGAAATTTATTGCTGGTTAGCTTGAGCTATTTTTAAGTGCCCTAATTAGTTAAGTACAGGTTCCATGATACCATTTCAATTTTCAATGATACTATTTTACTAAAACAACAAACTCATTATAACTCTACAATAGTATATCCTTACATTAGAGCAAATATTTAATAGAAAAGAGAGATAGCCCCATATATTTGGGGGAGATATTTAAAAATTTGACCTGAAAAAGACAAAACTAAGTCAATTCCAAACGGAAGTACCAAGTAGTGTAGTACATACTGCCCAGATTTTTTCTAAGCTAACAATAACAAAACATCTAAAATCAAGCTATGAAAAGTCTTTGTCTACAGGTCACATTATTACCAAAGGTTCACACACAAAGGAAACAGATTTACACTACCAGTCCACAAAAGCCTATCCTAGGACTGTGCCAGGGGCACACGAGTATTTTCAAAGTACATTAAAAAACTGGGCATACACACGCAGTACAAAGCAGCCAAAAAGGCATTTCCCCATAGTCACTTTCAGGAAATGTTTCAAGATAAAAAGCAAAAATAGTCTGAAGACACTTGGAACCGTGGGTTAATTTATTATTCTCAAAGCCTAGGCTTTTTCCCAACATACTTCGTTGGGCAGAAAAAATGCACTTCCAACTAAAGTAAGTGCTCAGCCCCAATTTTCAATACAATTTGCTTTTCGTTAAAAGTTCAAGTTCTCAAGGTCTAGATGTATAGTGTGATCATATTACAGGACTCGGGAAGAGCATTTTCTTTGTTGTTGACCCTGCTAGGGAAACAGGTCTTGACTCAGCCAAAGTGGCGTTCTTGTGGGTGATTAATGACAGGCCTAGATCTCGCCCCAGTGACATCCATCCACACCCCCACCCCCTCTGTACTAAAATCAGCCATGTCTGAACTGGAGGAGGGGCTGCCGCCTCGCCTCAAACCACCAAGTCCCAGAGTTAACAGCTACAACCAATCGATTCGGGGAGACAGACATCGAGATTCGACTGAAAGGTGACTCTTCTGTCGCCTGTATTTATGAATATCGCTCTCTTTGATCATTTCCGCTGGGGCTCTTCAGGCTACGGAATCTCTCAATGCCAGTCACCAGGCCTAAAGAAAAGGGTCGTCCTCTTCCCCACAGTGCCCAGCAAGGCACAGTCCCTACCCACCCCACCTCGCGACCCCTGCCCCTTCACATCGGAACCTTTCTATTGTGTCTCCGAGGCCGGAGGAGCTACTTCGCCGACAACGAGGACCTGTCCGGCGCCCCCACCGCTGCGGCCGCATCCCACGCCCCGGAAGCCCCGGCTCTCTCGCCCACCCCCGCAGCCGCGGGGCCGAGTCCCACCTGTGGTGAGGCGGGAGGAGACGTCACCGAAGGGTGACGGTTCCATTCGGAGATACTTCTGCGGCGAGGCGGCGGCGGCCGAAAAGGAGGCGGCGGTGGCCGCGGCCGCGGAAGACGGGGAGGCAGCAGCCGAGGTGGGCGCCGACAATGGCGTACATCGTCTCCGCTTCGGGGACGCCGGGCTCAGCAGCGGGTCGAAATCCAGAGTCCTTTTCAGAGTGGCTCCGCACGCCATGGCCGGGGCAGCCTAGGTCCCCGCCTCGGGTGGGGTAGGGAGGGGTGACGGGAGGGGAGGACGAGGGAAGGGGGAGGAGAGCGGGGTCTCGAAAAAGCCTAACCGACGGACTCAAGAGCAGAAAGGCGAGTGGCGGAGCGCCGGTAGGGATAGCCGCCGCCGCTGCCTCCGCGGCAGGGACAGTGGTCCCGGCCGGTACAGGAGGGAGTGGGAGGGGCGGTGTCAGCAGCTCACGCCAGCCGCGTCGGCGGGGGCTCTTCCGCCTCCTCAGGCGCAGATCCCCCCGGGAGAGGCTACGGCCGCCCCCGCCGTCCGTTCGAGCTTTGCGCCGCGCCTCAGGCGCTCCTGAGCTGACACCGGCACCCTTCGGAAGTCGATACCAGCCCCGTGAGGTGTGAGGCTGGAACGCGGCTCCCAAAACGCCCGAGTAGGGTCCAAAGATTGAGAGCGGCGGTCGATGAGGAGAGATTTCAAGGCGGTGGCGGCGTCAGAAGCTCAAGCGAACACGTCCAGCCACTTCTCCCTCCACCGTACGACTCTTCCACCCGCCGCCGGCCCCAATATGGCGTCAATAACAACGCCGCCGATTCAAATCCTGCGGCGTCAGGGCGCGTGCGCCTGGGGTGTACCACCCTCAAGGATGCATTCTGGGAGTTGTAGGTTTTCACTTTGGGGAGGAATGCGTGTGAAAAGTGGTTAGGGAGGAGTCATGGGAACTACGACTCCCGTCATTCAAGGCGCGCGATTCCGAGTTCCGGGTTGGAATTTAAATCCCCCTACTCTGAGTGTGAAAGGAACTAAGCCAAAGAGATAAAAGGAAAAGGCTCTGAGAGAGTGGGAAAAAGGAAAGCGAGCGAACCGGTGGGCAAAGCAGCCTTAAAAGACCTTTAAAATTTAGGACAGGGTTGTCTTGATACCGCTCCCACAGTGATTTAGCAGTAGGAAACTAAGCCAACCTAGGAGTCCAAAACAGATTAGTTTAGGTAATACGAGTGCAAAAAACGAAACCTGTCACATCGAGGGGCTAGGAAATAATAACATTATGGAACCTATTTAGGACTGCAAGAGAGCAAAACAGTAATGCTATCAGATGACAGGATCCTTGATTGAACTCGATGCTTTGCCCTTCCTCACAGAGCTGCTTGCATCCATTTAGTAATTCTGCAAAGCCAGCTTTGCCCTGTAAATGAATAGGATTTGAACGACTAAATGGTTTTGCTTTGGATAAAAAGCAAGTGATACTAGAAATTGTATTATCTCTTTTGAATATTGGTGTACACCTTGTGAATGATTAAAATTAACAGACATTATGAAATTAGGGAGTAGATATTGGACCCAGTTTGTAAACAGAACATTTTTTCCTAAAAATTGTACTTTTAATCAGGTACCTAAAATAAAAAATATATATATAGCATTAAAAAATAAGTGATTTCATGTTAAAAAACAAAACAAAACAAAAAAAACTGCCACCGGTCCTTTGCCTATGGAAACTATCACCAGTCCAAAACAAAACTAGTAAATGCACTATCAAATGATCTTAGATATCAAATACTGGTTTCCAGTGCTTATTTGTTCCTGTCATTTATTCAGTAACTAAAATATTTTTTTAACCATTCTATTATTTTTTTCACCATTTTTAGACAGTAGTTCAATATATTTATTCTTGTTTTATAGAATTGTTGAACACCTCAAAGATCATCAGTCCTGATTACAATACTTGAGTCAGTAACAAAGCTGTGCTAATTTTAAGATACACTGTTTAGAAAATATCTTTTGAAAAGCATCAGTATTTAATGAAACAGCAATTTAACTAAGACACCTACCAGATAAGTTTTACTAAATTCTGAACACTCCATGAACTCTATAATAAGGTGAAATTAGAATATATTTTTATGTTAATAAGTAGGAAGGATAGGTTAACCCATGGAAAAGAAGTAATAAAACATTTATGTTCCTGGTAAATATTTTCTGAAATTGGGATTTGACTTTAAATTATAGAACTCACATCAGAAAGGAAGTGTTATGAGTTGAATTTTGTCTCCTCAAAATTCATAATTTGAATTCCTAATCCCAGGTGTCTCAGAATGTGGCCATATTTAGATATAGGGTCATTTCAGATATAATTAGTTAAGATGAGGTATTACTGGAAATTCAGTATGACTGGTATACTTTTATAAAAAGGGGAAGTTTGGACACAGACAGGCAGAACACTGTGTGAATATGAAGGCAGAAATGTAAGTGATGAGTCTAGAAGCCAAGGAAAGCCAAGACTGCCAGCAGACCATTAGAAGGTAGGAAAGAGGCATGGAACAGAGTCTCCCTCAAAGTCCACAGAAAGAACCAACACTGCTGATACCTTGAACTCAGAGTTCTAGTCTTCAGAACTGTGAGACAATACATTTCTGTTGTTTAAGCCATCCAATTTATAGTACATTGTCACTGCAGCCCCAGGAAACTAATACAGGGGGTTGTGGTTATCATGTGAGTTAGACTGGATGGCCTGGAAAATTAGAAAAGAGAGTTATATGAAAAGGTGGTAGGGGATATCTGGTAAATTTGACTTGTTAGTAAAAATAGCTGCCCATTTGATCACCACTGTGTATCTGCATAAGGCTCTCTGCTATGGTTGAAACAGCAACAGGGCTGGGGCAGCCTCCCCTTCTCCCAATGACTAAAGAGTCTGTTCAGAAGCTGAGAGAAACAAGGGGAATCCTTCACTCCCCACCCTTGTCTTTGCTCAGGCTCTCTGCTCTACACTTTTTGCCTGACTACTTATCCTTTAAGACAACCCAGGCATTAACTCCTCTGGGAAGCCTTTCCCTGACACTTCAAGGCTGAATTAGCTTTATAGATTCAGAGAAAGACACACCTATCTACATATCTTCATCATTACCCTCACTACATTGTATTATAATTCTCTGTTCATGAATCTGCCTCTCTCACCATTGTATTTAGCTCCTTGCCACTAGTATAGTACTGTGCACACTTCAACAAAGTTGAATGTTTCTTAGACAATTTTAATCACCCTGTCCTCCTAGTAGCCCACATTATTTTTGTCCCTTAAGATAGGTATCTACTAAAATAGGATAGAAGAAAGATGTTGAACAGAAAAAAAAAACAAAACAAGAAAATATATCTTAGACCAAAATTAAAAATAAAAATAATACCTGAAAGCCTACAGATCTTAACATAGTTTAGAAGCAAATTTTTATTTTGTTGATCAAAAGGAAAAGAAAACTATATTTAACACATTAATAAGTTGAATCAGATGACGTGAATCTAAATATATAGTACAGCTAGTTAATGGCTCTGGTGACCTACACAGACCAGAATTGCTCACGTTGTGACTAAAAAGCCTATAACATGTTTTAAAAGCTTGAAATAGTTAGAATAGTTTTGCGATGATCTAGCAAGTATTTTCTGATTTGTATAATCTCTGAAGACTCTGAAGAGAATCAAACTATTATACCAAGATGCTAGGCTTTGCTTGGTCCTAGACTTTTCTAACACCTCCGAAAATATTCCCTAGGATCTGATTCAGATGAGTCATTCTTTGTTTGACTAAAGCCAGTGAAAGTAGAGAAAGCTGGATGATATAAAATCTCATCATTTTGAGCTTGAAAATCCTCTTCCTACCATAAATAATTTTTAAACAATTGTTCTGACATTAAATAAACATAAATGCAAATATGTAAGGTATGGAGAGATGTTTGCTGACTTTGCATGCTAAGTTGCAGTAATAGTAGACTCAGCATTAGGGGCCGCAGTTCTAATTCAAGTGTGACTTTAAATCTATATTCAGAACAAGCATAGCCTTGAGGCAAAAAGAAATTGTTTAATCACTGTGTAAATGAGTGCAGTAGAGAGGACCGGGCATTGTAATTCTTTCCACATAAGATTTTGCAGGCTGGCCGGAACCTCTTCTGAGCACCGTATTTGGAATACATATTGTTTTCCACTTTAGATACGATACTGGTTAATTTTACTTTGGTTTCATTATTTTGGATGCAGTCATTATTTTGAGTTGATTGGCTAAATCACAGAGTAATTAAAACTATGTATTTGGGAGTGATTTCAAGAAGTCACCTAGTCTAGTACCCAGCCTCAAAGCATGATTACCATGGTACTTAAGCCAAATCTGTATATATCTGACTTCCTAAAGATTTTCAGGAATAACATCCAAAATCCTGATGTGAAAATGCAACTGCAAATTCTTTTATATCTAGCTTTAACCTCTTCTCCATCAGAGGCTGATTTCTACTTGTATAGACAAACGTCAAAAATATTGCAGGTTCATTCAGACCACTGTAATAAAGTGAGTATCACAATAAAGCAAATTGTAACCTTTTGCTGGTGGAGGGTCTTGCTTTCCTTATGTAAAAAACACTTGTGAAGCACAATAAAGCCAAGCATAACCAAACGAGGTATGCCTGTATAATGCACCATAAAGAAAAATGCACTCCAGGAAAGAAAAAAGCATGATTCATTTATCCTGAGGGACTTTGAAAGAAACCACGAGATGACCTCTAGGGAGTCAAATGAGATTTTATGAAGTCCTTATTTTAAAATTTGCATACTTTTCTCAAGTTATGATCCTTCAAGTACTTGTATTCTTATTCTGAAACTACTCTTATTTTACAGAAAAGTCAATCATATTTGGGATTTTATTTCCCAGCACAAACCAATTAGAATAATCCAGTAAAAAGAAAATGAAAAGGGAATTGAAGATGCTATACACTGACTACAAACAAGCAATACATAATCATCAGATAGCAAAGAAAGACTAACAAATACAAAATTCAGAAAGCACAATAGACTTGAGCCACTGAAGTATCAGAACTATCAGCCCAACTTGTACCCGACATATCACTGTATAATTAAAGCATCATATAATAATGGTAGCTTTAATAAAAATATGACACCTCGTTCATGAAATTTGAATTTCAGATAAATAAAGAATAATTTGTTAGTATAAGCATGTGCCAAATATTGCCTCAATTTATCTGAAATCCAGATTTTACTAGGTGTCATGTATTTTATCTGGCAACCCTAAATAATGTGGTGACTATAGTCATCAATAAAGCACAACCTATGTTTAGTATGCAGTTCAAAACTGTATAACCAGTATTAGAGGATGTTCCACTGAAGGTATTTAAAAATATTAAAACTTTCAGTTGTCTGAAAGGTTCATTTATGTGAAATACTTTGAACTATATATGTTCTATTCACCACAGAGTGCCAGGCATAAAATAAACATTTAAACATTGGATGAATTGTGAAAAGCTTAGCACACCATTCCCCAGTGGCAGGGCATCAAGCCCCCGCAGATCGTTCCTAGCCACTCCTGGTCATTTAGTTTTAGAATTCCTTCACACCTTTTACTGCAGGTGTCATTTCTGTTGTCCAGCTTGAATCCAAGCATGACTCGGAGTTGGTGTCACTGTTCAAGCTGGACTCCCGTTCCCGCTTGCGCTTCTTGTTCTGGGCTTCCATGATGCACAGTGAACCTTCTCTGATAAGGCTTTTTGAAAAAAGGAGCTTCCTCAATATTTTGGGCTTCCTTTGCAAGACCATTGTTATAAGGGTCAGTCAGGTGTGTGGTGTGAAGGAAATTAAGAAACACGCCCAACTCTTGTGCTAGGAGCATCTTATCCAAACTCATCCACTGATAACGAGCATGAACCTGGGACCAATTATTGGTCACTCGCAGCTCTGGGATCCTGTATTAAGGCTAGGGCTTCACTGAATGCCCAAGACACTGCTAGATTTCACCTGGAACTTGTGTCTCACAGTTATTCTTTGTGGTCTGATTAGTCCAAGAAATATGTCGCCATCCTAAAGGAGACAGTCCACGTTCTTAACAGCCTTTGAGCAGTGGGACATGGAGTGTGTGTGTGGGAACAAGGTGAACAGGACACACTTCCCACCCTCAAAGAAGCTTAGTTTCCACCTTATATGATTGAAGATTGTTTTACAAAAAGTTCCATTTATCATAATTGTTTGAAAAATAAAATATAACTTTCTGGAAAAAAAAGTCATCTCCATTACCATCGATCTGAAAACTAAAAGCCAGTATACCTGAAAACAGTGCCCAGCACAGTTCACCATTAGTTAGAGATGGCTATTGTTACCATGCTAAGACAAACTCCCAAATCTCTCACCCAGCCTGAAGTAGTGAAAGAATTTCAAGAGTACCTTCTTGTTTTTTTTTTCAGACTGCCTGAGGCTAATCACAGCTGCTGGGGGCCAGTTTCTGAGCCAACCTCCCTTCCCTGTCACTAGGAGGGAACTCACACAAGATTTAGGTTCCACATTAATGTAGTTGGGTTACAACATGTACCTCGCTTTAATCCTATTTAGGGAGGTAAGAGGGATGGCAATTATTTAGGAGGAACCAAATTATTATTTATAGGGATCCCCCATGGCCCAGGTGCTTTCTCAGTTTACACCAATAAAAATCCAAGGTAGTCATGTTAACCCCGTTTTACTGTTGAACCTGTGGCTCATGCCTAAGGTCACCCAGTCTTAAATGGGTCAGAGGTGGGACTATTACCCAAGTTTGTAAGATTCCAAAGGTGTGTTCTTACACTCCACACTGTTGACTTGGGCTGCAAAGAAACTTGGAAGGAAAGAGATGGATCAATTTAAATTTTACAAAGCATTGTAATGGTAATAAGTAGTAAGTGGTCAATTAAAAAAAAATGTTTTTAAGGACAGTGTCAGCATATATTCTGGAAGACACAAAAGAACTATCCTATGACTGCTTCACTGTTTTGTTTCCGCATGGAAGCTGATACTTGAGTCCCAAGCTTTAGTAAGAGATGATGGATTGTTGTGGTATCACATTTCTGTTCTAAGGCGATTGTGGGTTCCCAGGGAGTACTGTGGAATCACAAGTGGCCCACATGACTTATTTTCCTTTCCTATAAAGGTCTTTCATTAAGTCTCCAAAATAACTAGCTACTGTTCACTAAAAATTATTCCTAAATCATATTAACCACTGTTTTTGTTTGTTTGTTTTTTACTTCATTTGCTAACAAGCAGCTAAATTGAAGTTCAGGTTCCTTCTTTTTCCTCTTCGTTACTTGCTACTCAAAATGCGGCCTATGGACCAGAAGCCTTGGTATCTCCTGAGAGCACACATGGTGCAATTGAATAAAAATCTGCATTTTAACAAGATCCCCCAGGTGATTCACATGCATGTTAAATTTAAGAAGCTCTGCTGTAGGTTCACTTAGCCTCTCTATGGCAGATGTGCTAATAACACTATGCCTTGGTCCTCATATGTATGCCAGGCCCTTTCTCTGTGAGGCCACAGTGATACGAAAATAACTAAGATATGGCCTCTGTAATAGAGAGAAAATAGAATAAAAGTAAAGGGTTTAGGGGGAACTAAATATATGGTGATGGAAGAGAAGTCACATTAGGTGGTGAACTATGCACTGTAGAATTGTATGCCTGAAACCTATGTAATCCTTGCTAACAGATGTCACCCCAATAAAGTCTAACAAAAATGAATTTAAAAAAAAGAAAAAAGAAAGGGTTTAGGCAATCAAAAAATGTTCACCTGGATCAATGAGAATTCCTGTATCTAAATTTCTTTCTCCTCTGCAAAAAAGTGATGTTTAGAATGCCTTTCAGTGGAGACAACACACCTGAATTTGTGTTTGCTTTTTAAGAGATTGTAACCGAGGATAGTAGTAAGAAGAAAAAGGAAAGATGCACAATATCTTCTATACTAATATACTATTCCTTTTTTTAGTGACTATCTCTCCATAGCACTCCAACCCAGATGTACGACAGCTAAGCTTCTTAGAATGCACTTAACAAGTGTTTATTGAGTGATTGCTATATACCCATCTCTGCTAGGTTCTACAGTTTCAGATAAAAACCCCATGGCTCTGACCCTCATGGAGCTCACAGGTGTGAACTATTGCTACCCAAGTCTGCCACTATGAACAGAGGACTGTGGTTTGCAGTTTGAGAGGAAAGGACAAATTCTGCCCCAGTTTTCTTTCCTCTGTAAACTTTGTAACATTACTTTGATGCCCTGGGTGTTCCTCTTAAGAATTTCTTTAGCACCTGAGGTACAAGTATAGAAAATGGCTGCTTTTTTTTTTTAAGTGGAAATGGTCTTGATAAAGAACTAAAGCAGCAGCATCTGCCATTCAACAGTATTTCTCCTAAAATTACGTAACTCATCATTCTAGCACTGTGCTCCATATCACTGCTACTCAAAGTGTGGCCTGTGGGTTTGTTCCCAGCCACAACAAGTACAAATATCAACAATGATGGTTTAGAAACTTTTATAGTAAGTTGACATTGTCACAAAGTGTAAGTGCATCACCAGAGGACCAGTCTCGTTGAACAGGGTATAAATTGAATGTTGGTGTCTCCCCAAATTTCTCTTATTTTGAAACCTAGTCCCCTTTCTAATGGTATTTGGAGGTGGAATCTTTGGGAGGTGACTAGGCCTTGAGGTGAAGCTCTCACAAGTGAGATTAATGCCTTTATAAAATAGACCATAGAGAGCTCACTTACTCCTTCCACCATGTGAGGACACAGGGAGAAGATGCTGTCTATGAACCAGAAACAAGACTTGATCTTGGACTTTTCAGCCTCTAGAACTATGAGAAAGAAGTGTTTATTGTTCTTAACACTTTTGCCGCAATGTTCCAATATATCCAAATGAATACAAGGTCAGACTATTAATTTCGTGAACTCATTTTAGAAAAAGTGCTACATACCTCATTGCTGAATATCAATATGATCATCTTTGAAGTACTCCCCTTGGGAAACTTTGCACCCAATGCCAGAGCCTAGTCCACCCTTCAAAGCAATTCTGGAGCTCTTTTTCTGGAATGGCCACCAGACCTGTCATAGTCCCCAAAATCCAACAATGAATTTTGCGACCTTGCCCCTGTGTGCTGTGCCGAGATTATGACACCTTGCCGAGTTGTTTGTACAGTGCTGCCAACGTAAGCACATGGTTTTGAGTATTTTTTGCTAAAATTCAACATAATGGTAAACTTTTTACCATATAAGGAAAATTTTAAATAAAAATAATGTCATTTGTATACAAAGCAGCTCAAAATGTTATTATTAAATGCATAAAATAGTCAAAATATCAACTTTTTATTTTTTATGGTTTTTTGACACATTAAAAAAAACCAATTTGAAGTCAATTAACACAGTGAAAGGGTTAAGCCACCCAGTTTATGGTATTTTTTTATAGCAGCCTGAGCAAACTAAGACACAGGGTATAGTTTGGGTGTCAACTGAAATGGTTGAGCACATGTGATATTTTAAGTTTAATTTGTCAACTATAGCCCAAAAGTGTATAAAATCCAGAATTCATCTTGTACATTTGTTTATCAAAGATAATTTTAATTTAACTATAACTTTAAAGGATGAATTTGTACTGACTACCAATGCAGGAGTGAAAATGAATGTTGAATATACAACATCATGTGCTTCATTATAGATAAAAGTAAAAAATGAATATTCAAAGCATTCAGAAATTGCTTTAAATTCTCTTTTCCCTTTCTCATCAACCTACTTCTGTGAGACTGGCTTCTCTAACTATGAATGTTTTTAAGGCAAACATAGAAATTGCTTAGAAACACACGATCCCCTTCTTGTAGCGTTAACATTTAATCCAACCTTGATAGGTAAATTAGGAAGCAAAAACCAAGCTCACTTGTCACATGAAAACTTTTAAATGTTAATATACTAAGTGTTTGTTTCCAGTATGCATATCAGCATTTAATATGGAGAATTGCTATTTCCTTCATAACTTTTTGTTTTGTCACAGATGTGGAATGACAAGTAGTGAACTAAGACTATTAATTGCCTGCACTAACACTTCTAACGACCACTGCACACATTTTTGTAATTGTTTTCCTATGCTTTTTTCTCTGATTATTGAAATACATATTGAATCTAATTTACAAATGTGGGCTTGCATTTTATATTTTCTCTATTTTATTTTTCTAGTAATTCATTTCTTTTTTTAAACAAAAGTATTGGTGTATATGGATTGGGGAAAAGAAACCTTGTCCTTTGCCTCAGATCGTTTGAGAAAAACTTCTCTATAGTAACCTGTCTGTTAATGACTACTATGTCAAACCCAGCTGGTCAAAAAGAAAGAACACTATTAGCTAACATGTATATAGTGTTAAATACCTGCCAGGCATGTTTTGCATGCTTTACATGTATTAACTCATTTGCTCTTACGTAATCGATTAGGTGCTATTGTATCATTATACAACTGATGAGAAAACTGAGCCACAGAGAGACTGAGTCTCTTGTTCAAGGTCACATGGCTCTAAAGTGGCAGAGCCCAGTTCCAGAGTTCATGCTCTTATCTGCAAGGAGACGTAAGACAGGCATTGTAGTCACAGTCCTCTACCAAATAACTATGGGTTTATGTGCGTCATTTAACCTGTGTGGGAAAAGAAAAGGAAGAATTAGAAAAGATAACAAAAGCTACAAGACAGAGTTCTTCCCATGAACCAGGTACTGAACTAAGTGCTTCACACGCATGATCTCAGTGTCTCCTAAGAATGGGGTGATATAGGAAATGGTTTTAGGTAATAGGGGAGATGATTAAGTGGTGTTTGGGCCAGGCTTTAGTCAAATTGCATCACGTAATGAGAAAGCTATTTCTTCTTCGAGTCTCTGACTCCTGATCATATCTAGTAGATTACCTTTGGAGCAGGTCTTACATGACTTCCTAACATCAACTCATATCATTCTTGTTACAAAAGAAGAGCAGGCCGTAGGCTTACCACTTTGTCTGGAAACAAGGTCTTTTTATTTTCATCGCACCTTCAATTTAGGGCAAGGTTTTTTGTTTTTTGTTGTTTTTCCATTTATAATAAGGATGTAAAATTTCTTTTCAAAATGTATTTAAGTTTAAAAAGTGAGCTATGGAAAATTATAAAAAGGATAATAGTATAGGTCTTACATGGTCTTGACAAAAGTTATGACTAATGAAGTTTGGAAAATGCTTGATTATCTTTCAACAACCTGATAAGTTTAGATAATATGTTGTCTGTTTATAAGTAGGAGATCTGAGGTTTGGAAAAGTTCAGTAACTTTCCCAAGGCCACCATGTAGGATAGTAAGGAGCTGAGCTTCAAACCTAGAAGTGTCTGCCTCCAAAATTAGTGTCCTTACCTATTACAAATACCTTAGGTGATAAGTATGCCAGTTTCCTTACTAGCACTCTTTGCTTGTACTTCATGATCTAAAACAGCAGCTCTTAAAGTGTGGTCCTTTCTGTAAGTCCCCCAGAAAGGTCCTCCTCGAGGTATTTTCATCAAAATTCAAAGATGTGGTTTGTCTCTTTCACTTTGTTTCACTCATGAGTGTACAGGGACGTTTTCCAGAGGCTACATGACATGTGCTGTCACAACATCGCATGCAGAAGCAGACATGAGACTCCAGCTGCCTTCTATTAAGTCAGACCTTAAAAAGAGTTACAAAAATTTAAACAACGCCCTTCTTCTGATTCAATCTTTTTTGTTTGCTTGTTTTAGAAAAGTTATTTTAAATAAAAATATGTGATTTATGTTAATATGTAATGGATTTATTGTTATTTTTAAATGAATAAATCAAGATTTTATGCACTTATCAATCTTAATTTCTAATACATTAAACATCAACATATATAAACCACATAAATAAGTTATTTGGGGTTGTCCTCAAGAGTACGAAAGGAGTTTTAAGATGAAATATATGTGGTGAGATAATATTTTTTAATATTAATGGAAACTTTTTTCTCCCAATTTTTCACCTTTTCTGTCCAACTCGGCTCACCATATGTACCATTTTAAACAGGACAGTACTGTTTTTTTTTCTGTC
Organism: Lyroderma lyra; assembly: GCA_004026885.1. Classification (NCBI taxonomy): domain Eukaryota; kingdom Metazoa; phylum Chordata; class Mammalia; order Chiroptera; family Megadermatidae; genus Lyroderma; species Lyroderma lyra. Next base: position 23,007 of record PVJL010000372.1, on the reverse strand, counting down.
CTGTTTAAAATGGTACGTATGGTCAGCTTACTGACAACTTTGAATTTAGCCCAGTGAGACTAGGCTGAGCATATATACTGTTTTAAATGGGACAGAAAAAAATGGTACCGTCCCATTTAAAACAGTACACATGGTCAGCCTATGTCCAACCCCAGGGTACTCCCCTCTCCATGAATCCCTGTGATTCATTGCTTCAGTGGAGGAACATTACTAAGGGGAAAGCAGAAATAGTGTCTAACTTTTGTATTTCTAAAGAGCCTGAACCCATTAAGGAAGTTACGGTGGGTGCTTTGAACATCAAAGCAACATCAAAATACAGTAATTGCCCCTGAGAGAAAAATAATAGCAGTATTGAGAGAGGGCAGCTTTCCTGGGACTACAAAAATATTTCTCACCTCTTAAGGGTGTGAGGAAGTACGAAGACAGAGGAGAGATTAGGAGGACTGAAAGGACAAGGCTGAACTGATGGCTGAACAGGAAGATAGAAACGAGGCACTGCTCAGCCATAGTGGGAACTTTTCTTGTCCAGGAGTCAAGTGGGAGCTGGGAACTGCTACTGCCTATGTCTGGTGTCTCTGAGAGCCCGCTCCCCCTCACATCCTCGTGACCATCTCTAGGACTCACAACATCTGACTCATCTAACCTGGACACCTGCATTCTCAAAACATCCTTGGCCCATAAGAAGCCCAAGGGAGGGTGGCTGGGGCCCTGATGAAATGGGGATGTAACAGTATCTAACTCTAAGGGCTAATGTGAGGAGTAAATGAGTTAATATATATAAAGCATTTTGAATGGCAAACTTTTTGTAAGTGTTGACTCTCATTATTATTATTAAGGAGGCAGACCACAGGGGATGGGGATGGTGAGTGGAAAGCCTGTGGTCAGAGGGGCTAGCCTAGAGTAGAGAGATGAGTGAGGGTATCTTCAGGATGTGCAACCCTCGGAGCTCACTTGTTCAACCAAGGGTCTCAGCACACTGGAAATGAACTGCAAGGCTTCTCTGCATGTGACCCAAAAGGCACTATGTGTGTCTCTTGTTCTGAGAAAGGCAAGCGTCTGAATGTGGCAGTCGGAGAGAGCCATGATCTTGGAGGCCACAAGTCTTCCCTAGAGACCAATGCCACCTTAGTTCTAGGCTCTAGGAACCAAGCTGGGCCAGTGCAGGGAGCAGGAGTAGCAGAGGCCCGTAGCAGAGGCCCACAGCAGACGCTGGAATGCTGCTCCACCACTTTCTAGCTGAGTGTTCTTGAGCAACTTACTAAACTTCCCTAAGCTGTAGTTTCCTTTTTTGTAAAACAAAGGAAATAAGATGCCTACTGTACCCATTAAATAATATAATATTGCATGTGCAAAACACTTAGCAAGTACATAGTAAGTGTTCAATAAATGGGGCCATTGCTGTGGTAAGGTGTACAGTCCTGAGATAAGGCTGAAGTTAAGTAGCAGCAGGCATCTAATTGCATGGGGAATCCTGGAAGAACAAATCAGAAGGCTACTACAGTGAAGACATATTTGGCCCATTGTGCAAATTTGCTTCAGTTTCCTGTTAAGCTTGGCAATCAGATTTCTTAGGGCTCCTTTGGGCTTTTTAGGAATCATAAAAAGGGAAAATTGAGATAAAAATATTCTTTCAAAATCATTTTCCCCCACCTCAATATTCCCATGGTGAAGAATTTGTGATACTACTCATCTTAACAGAAATCCATTTAAAGTAGCTTAAGGAGACAGAGCTTCCCCACAGGCTGGAGGACAGGACGTACTTAAGGCCACAGGCCCACATCTCACTTCAAGGGCATGCCGCTTCTGTCTTTTCTCTCCATAGACCTGCTTTCTCTTCTTTATGATACATACCAGTATATTGTGCATATTATATTTGACATATGCATTTGTTTGCATATGTATGTATAGATAATATAATAAGAATTTCTGTTTATACATATATCTGTAAGGATGGGTATAAAACTAACAATTGGGGCCATCTCTGGGAATACATAGAATCATAGAAAGTTTTCACTTCCTGCTTTATCCATTCCTATATTGTTGAACTTTTAAAATATAAGCATGAATTACTTTTATAATTGGGGGGAAAACCCAGTAAGACATTCCATTTTGGGGAAAAAGAGATTATAGATTTTATATACTAAAGCGAAACATTTGATATTTTAAAATTAAAGAAGTACAACAAAAGTCCATTTTCCCAGTGGCAAACAGGCATAACAGGTGGCAACAAAAGCTGCCTCTGCCCAGGGCCTGAAATTATTGGTCAAGAGCTTTCTAGGGTAGAAAGGAGAAAAGTCAGCTTCTTCCAATACCGCAGAGTACATTCGGGCTATCCTATTGGATGAATTTGACTTGCTCACAACCCAAAGAGCCTTCCTCTTCTACTACAGATGAAATTATGAACTTAATGAAGTTAAGTTGAACTCTTCATCTTAAATCTAGAAATAATGGGTTTACATATGAAAAGAAAAAGCAGGTTAATGTTGAGAATTGAGGTGTGCAGCGAAATGAGGGATTGATTATAGGAAGAACAAGAGGCCAAATTGGGGAAAGTGGAAGTGGTTTGGGTCAATTTCAGAGACACATTTACCTGCTGTCAATCATGGGTTTGTGTGGATGCTTGGAGCTTTTTAAAAGGAAATCAAATAGGTTGGGAAATAAAAGTTCTCTCTGGGATGATTATTTTAAAAGTTTTTCCCTTTGGATCCTTTCTCTTCATAGAATCATGCTAAATATTAAAAGAGACTGTTATAATTTTTACCACAGTGGGTTTCAAAGGGCAAAAATTAATCTTGCTGTGTAGGCAATTTTACAGGAATTTCTCAGTTTCACAAATGGCCAGATAGCTATATCAATTTGGCACAGATAGAAGGTAATTTCAATTAAAACAGTCTTTTGTCTTTATTTGCAGTAGACAGTTTACCAATACTGAATTTTAGAACATTGCTCACAAACAGCATTAGAATTGAGTGAATTTCCCCAGATTGCTTTTCTAAGCCTCTAACACCTTGCTAGGCAAACTCTTTTAGAACAAAGTCTGTTTCTCCTCTTGTTTTAGAATTCTACTCTAAGCAAGAAACATTTGGTGAATGCCTGCCTTGGGACTTGAACATTGCTAGCGCGTGTAATGGCCTTCCAAAAATGTTTACAGTAATGGTAATGTTGGGGATAATACACCACTGAACTTATTGCAAAAACAGTTTTTTGAATGATTGTTCATATAAAACCTGCCAAATCGCTGATATTAGAGTTGGTCATTCCTTATATTATGAGATTCTGAAGATGAAAATAATAATCATAGACAGCAAGAACTTGAAGGTCATCTTGTTCAGTTACTTCAGGATACATATTGGGAAATGAGTCTGAGAGATTAGGAGTGTTGTCTAGTTTCATGACCAAGAAGTGGAAGAGATTTTTGTTTTTTTTGTCCAAATCCAATGCTCTTTTTATTACAACTCGGCATGCATCTCTCAGACCCAAGTCTACTGCAGAAATGCCAAACATTCCCTTCTCCCTACCCACATTCCACCTTGGAGACTCTGCCCCACTCATAACGCTGGGAGGGACAGCACTGCATACCATATGACTGTGCCGCACCAGTCTCAGTGACTGATCCAGGGATAGACATCAGACCTAAGCTGGGCCACTTGGATACTCTCCTGAGAATTTGGAATAGGGACAGAGAGGCTGAGTCATTTAGCTAGGCAGAGACAAGTTGCCGGGTCATGCCCAGCCAGCCTGCCATAGCAGGCCAAAGCCTTGTGCTAGTGAGTGAGGGGAAGCTGAGAAACCATGAATCAGCAAAAAAAAAAAAAAAAAAGCCAGTCTGCAAACAGAAACGCAGAAGGATGGAGCAAATGCCTAGAGACAAATAGAGATAGCATGTACCTCAAAAGGCATACGAAGGAGAGACACAGAGAGAGAGAAATCTGCATAATCACCTTCTTGCTTCCATAATGCCCAGCTTTATCTCCTGCACTGGCTTATCATAACCCCATGATAAACTCCGCCTTTCAACCAACCCTCTTTGTATTTGAGGTAGGTGGAATTCTGTTCTTTGCATCTAAATTCTCCCTGTCTAAGACACTTCATAATTCATAGTGAATATATTTTGGGGTGGAAAGATGGTTGTTTTTTTAATGAAGATTATGGAAATTGAAGTCTCATCTCAAAATCTATAGCAGGATGAGTGGTTTCTGTATTTGCCTCACTAACTCTCCAGATCCTGGAGATCAAGCTTTCCAGGTGAGTAGTTTCTAGAACTTCAGATGGGAGCTAAGTTTACTTTAGTCCTTCCTCCAAAGTATGCTAGAGATCTTCTGTCCAGAAATAGAGATCTTACTAGGGTATGTAGCTGCCACCTTGGGAATGTATGTCAACTTCCTAGAGTCTTCCCATTTAAAGTTTCCAAGGGTTGAACCTGTCTTCTCACAAAGTCTCTGTTCTGTAGATATACTTGTGGAATCCATACACTTAACATTGACCCAGCTGGGAGGTGGCCATATCCATGAAAAGTTCAGGTACTATTTCTATGCTAATCTCCTTCAAATAATGGAAAAACTTCTGAAAAATTCCACTTACCCTTCTAAAGTATAAGATAATGGAGAAATGATTTCATAAATCAGGGTATATTAGCTGATGGAATAATATAGAGCTAATTTGAAAAGATAACTACCAAGATTAGGTAGTATGGAAAAGTACATATGATTCAATGAATAAGGAAAAAAGTAGAATATAAAGTTTAGATCCTGAACTTTTTCTTGCATAGGCCTGATTCTGTGCCCTGTGCTGATGTACTTCTCTGCCTATACTTAGCATTCCCAACTGCTGTGACCTACTAATTATGGAGCCTTCTCAGTCTTTCTGCAGGTACTTAAAGTCTTATATGGAGACCTAATGCTTTACACCACATTCCATCAACTGTATTTAGATTGCTTTCATTAGTTTTTACCTATCTACTATTTCTCAAATCTGTGACAAGGTGGAGATGTGATTTTCTACTTGTGCTAAAAACTTCTGCAAAGATTCTAGGACTACCCTCTAAAGATGAGGTGAGAAGGGGAGACGTTGCATTTGGTAGGAAGAAACCAATATATAGACTAAATACCACCTTAAAGTCTTTCATTAAAGGCAAGTTCTTCTATGGCTGTTTTCTGCACCAATCAAGACAAGTGTCCCTAACAAGCAAAAGGAATTAAACCCTGGCCTCTTGCTGCTTAACAAGGGTTTGGTTGCATAATGGTATCACATAGACATTTGGTGTCTTTGTGGCCGCGTAGCATTTCTTAAAAACCTTTCTTGTGCCAAGGAAACTTAAATATTATGAGTCCTGCCTTCTCAAGGTAAAACTAGAACTCACTATTCTAGCCCTCTTTGCAACAAGGATGTAAACATGTGACCTTGTTTCTGCAACCAGATGCAGGTGTGCGAGGCTGCAGTGTAGAAAGGAAACCATGAGAAAGCAGGTGTCAGGCAGAAATGGTTTTCTGGTGAGGGCTGGGGAGCTTGGCAGAAGCACCAGGCAGAAATGGTAGTAGCCCTAATGTTGGCATCCCCTGGGGGTTGTCAGGGCAGTCACAGTGCCGGTGTCTGTAATAGGCCCTGCTACACTGTCCCTCAGTATAGGTTGGACATAACTTTTTGCAAAGTAGCCTTAGTTCGTTATCCTCTGGCCCTCCCAGAAGGGCTAGCTGATATCCCTTAATCCATTCTTTTTCTTTTTAAACTGGCAAGAGTGGATTCTGTTGTCTGCAACTAAAAATCTTGAATAGTATACTGACTTTCATGATTGAATATTAGGCTGAAGGACTTAGAAGTGATTTATTTTTCTTATTCATCATGCCTTACCAGCTGGGAGATACAAATAGAGTCACATTAATGACAAATCCTAAAATTTACTGACTCGTGCTCCCACTTGAATAATGCAGTTTTCTGACCTCACCCAAAGTCTCTTCCAGAATCCCCAGGGTTGTTGCCTATGTACTCACACACGGTTCTCTCACGTTCTTCTCACAGCCTCCTGTGTTTTAGGCTGTGGCCTCAGAAGCCATTTGCTGTTGTTGGCTCAGTACCTATGTCACCGGCAAACGTGATGAAACTGATACCCATGTCAAATGTCTGCTGCTTCTAATGCTTTCACTCTGTGTGACTTCTGAACTGAAAGCATCACAGCTTATGTTCCCTTGTTTTACAGATGTCCCTTAAAAATACTTCCTTCAGTGTCTGCCTATAGCCCTTCTCTCTAAGGCTCAGACGTGAGTACCTGGGACTGAGCCGAGGACTCAAATAGGGTTCTGTTTATCTTTTCCATTTCCCTGTTCTTTCTCTACCACACAGGCTGTCCTCTCCCCTCCCGCTCCCATGCAAATCAATTCATGCAAATAGACATCGCTAGCTGGGACATGGTTCATCATGCAAACCTTGCCCTAGCTGTGTCCTCACAGTGGGAACAAATAAGGACCAAACTGATGGACTTCTGAGGCATTATTTTTATTTTTCAACATTTCACAGTTATTATAATGCTATTTTTCAACAAGTAGAAAAGTACGATTCGAAACAGTCCATTTTTTCCTGTGAAATTTATGCTGACACAGCCTGCCTTTGCCAGGATGCTTTCTTATGGATGTCTTCTTCCCCTACACCCTCGGGTATTTGTCTATGAACAGAATACAGGCAAGTAGATTCAGAATGTCAGCACAAGTGATGTGTCTTAGGAAAATAGAACAATTGGGGGATTTCTCAGCAGTACCACTGCCACTTTTCCCAAGGTACTTGTATCAGTGTTTATTTTAATGACTTCAATCAGGATATTTTACTCACCCTAACTCAGAGGCTCAAGATTTTAGAGATCAGCAGAGGATTCAATGTATTATAGTCTTGCTTTGCAGAAATTATTGGGTGGAGTTTTTGTGAGTAAATGGAGCAGTAAAAATCCCTTCTTACCACTACTTTCCTCCACTCTAGCTTTGCCATTTGGCATTTGTCCACACGTAGTTATTTTAACAATTCCAGCTTATGGGTCATAAAAGATCATAAAGCAATATTATGCCTACAGATGAGTCCTGCAAATAGCATTCAGAAATATCTCCTGTAGAAAATATTACAAAAATGCCTCAGAATTCTGTCAGTCCAAGATTTCCATTGCTTTTTTGATCTATGTTATGATACCTTTGGGAAACAGAGTTCGCTCCTGTATAGTGAACTCCTATAACCTTTTCCAAATTCATCAAAAGGCAAAGAAAGGAAAGACTGGTGAATGTAAGGAGAGCCTTCCAGCCAGGTTCTGAGGGAGAGATTACACGAGCTGCCACAGCGACCCAAAAGGGTTTAAAGGGAAGAGACATTCCAAGGAAGGCGTAAACCTTCTAGTTGATTGCAAGCTAAACATGCACTCCAGGGAGCTCTGACTATTGAGAAAGTATTTCAGGATCTCAATTTGCTCCTATCTCTAGTTGAATCTTAGAGGAGAAAGGAGACATATTTTGAAGATGTGGGAGGTAGGAAAGCAAGCTATATGAGCAGGGGTAGCAGGAGATACAGAGAAGAAATGTGACTCAAGATGTATGTGGGGATAGTTTGACTTTTAGGGAGAAGTGATTTTTTTATCAATGCCCGTTTCCACCACTGTAATGCATTATTTACCCTCTCTTACATTTCCTGATAACCAATTTTTCAAACCATCCACAGATATACACATATAAATACTAATTTAAAATATCTAACCACACATGAACTAAGCATCATATTTTTTATGTGTATGAAATGGATGATCAGATCATTTTAGTGGTGATCCTATTGAAAGCATAGAGTAAAAACAAAAAGATAATGATGGAAGAAGACACTGAATATATCCAAATATTTTTGTAAGATATAAAAAGTCTCATGGTATGTGGTTAACCTGAAACCTTAAAATGCATTAACTGTAAAGCTCAAGTAATTCTGAGATAAGATAGATTTTGGCTTATGATCATAAAATAAAATTTGAATCTGGGACACATGAAGAATTTCCCCAGATATTGTGCTTTCTTTTTTATTTTTCTCAGGAAGTGTAAAGGTCAAGTACGTAATGTATGGAAAGACTAAAACTTTGTTGCATCTTTCTGATGATAGAAAGGTGAGTGAGTCATTTGCTCAAACACCAGCCAAGAAATTTTATTTCATGTATCTTCAAGTAAGAAGCCTTAGCCGGGCAGCCCTCCAGTTGGTAAGAGGATCTCAGAGGTCGCATGATGAAAAGGGGAGGGCTGAGCCTGCAGCTCTCCCTTTCTCCTCGCTCTGGCTCCTGGCAGCCTTCCTGTACATCGATCATCCTCTACTGTGTTCTGCCTGCAAGTTTCCAGTGCAATTCCCCCTTGGCCCACTACCATTTGGATCAGAATCCGGAGCCTCAGTGGAGATAGATGTAAAAGCAGTCAAGACTGGCTCCGCTTCACTTTATGGTACAAAGGAATGTGACCTTTAAGGTTCCCTGAGCATGGTTCATGTAATTTACTGGGCCCTGAGAGCAAGGTCATCTGTGCGATTCCTGGAAAGAGATGCAGAGTGGGCATTTCTACCCTGGGCCAGGTGCCTCCAACCATAAAATTTGAGAATAGGTGATGTGTGCTGTGGTTATTGAGAAGGACCAGGAAAATGAGGAAGATTGCGGTGATGCATGCGAACACTTCCATTAGAGAGACACGTGAAGATGTGTGTCTTTAGCTCGGTCACCTAGCTCAGCTGAGTCACCTGCTTAAAAGAACTCAGCAGTGCGGGTATTAGACATAGACAAACCCCAGTGCATGACAACCCAGCCTCTTCACTAGGAGTGCAAGTCCCCGTCACTTACCCTTGCAGAGGGAGCAGGGAAGTCTCTCTTTCTGCTTCGAATTTCCATCCTGATAATTACACAACTGGAAAGGAATGAAGATGAAGAACTCTGTGGCTTGCTTGGTGAAGCAAACCAGTTTGGGCCCGAAAGAGGTGAGTAGTCAATGTCAAAGTAGGAATGGTACTTCCTGAAACTTCTCCTGAATCATCGTATAATAGACTTCTGATACGCAGAGAGCCCTGAAGAAACGTAGTAGAGTCGGAAGTGAATGAACCAAGTACGCTGGCTTGGTGCCCAAGCAACACCCTGCTTTGAGGATAAAATTGCACCTCTAGTGCCAACCATTCAGGCAAGGGAACCCCACAAATAATGCTTGGAATTCACTGGAAGTACAAGCCAAAAAAGCTCTGCTGGACTTTTTTCTTTTTTTTTAAATCTAAGTAGATGACCTCTAGGATTGCTCTTTTGCTTGGTTTTCTTGCTTGCTTGGTTTAGCTCAGGTGATGAGATGAGGGAATAAATAACCCACCCTCTTGTTCAAAGTTGCATCTGTTTAGATGACACAGAGGGACGTCAACCAGGTAAAAAAGGGTGTGGAACCCTGCTACCTCATACCTCCTGCCTCCATAAATGGAAAGCCAAAGGCTGCTATAAAAAGTAATTTGTCTCCAGCTCTAAGAGGAGGGAAGCATTTTCATAGTGAGAATGTCACACTCCAAATTTTAACCTAGTGCTGTTTCCTGCTCTTACTCATAAAGTGATCATAAAGTGATTCACGTGACTTCTAGTAGCTTTACCTTCTTCAGAAGGGAGGAACCAGTAAGCCAGTGGCTGCCCAATGGAGTTACACAACATGGCTTATTTTGGAGGAAAGGGAAGTCAGGGTGAGGATTATTTATTTCATCAGCCTCATGATCACAAAAGTTACCCAGGCTAAAAATGATCTTTAGTCACTCTGCCATTTATACTTTTCCCCGCTAGCTTCCAAATTCTCATGCTTAAATTCTTTTTATGAAAGCTACTTTTAACTTAAAAATTCTTTTTTCTGTCTTCTTTTCTGTCACTTTTCTCCTTGTTTAATTCTTTCCATTATCCAATAATAGAAATAGCATAGCATAAGCAGTTGAGGGGGTTTCCTAACTCAACCCAAAACCAGGGCATAAGAAGAGAAGTGAAAGACCCTCACAATCCCAGTTTCTTGGCTGTAATCAAGAAACCAAATGTGGCCAAACCCAACCAGATTAAATGAAGAAAGATGTAGATGATCATGTGCAGTCTTTACCAGACTGAGGTAAAGAAGGACACTGGTATGGTGGTTTGACAGAGCAGACCCAAAGGTCAAGAATTTCTGACAGTGAACACTAGGAAGACACTTGATCTGGTGACATAGCTAGATATTTAGGAGCTTATTGTGTGCTGGGCACTGTTCTAATCATTTTACACATAGTGGCTTATTTAATCCTCACGACAAAGCTACCAGGTACTTACCATTATTATTCCCATTTTGCAGATGAAGGAAACAGAGGCACAAAATGATGCTTGTGCTAGACTAGGAGGGGCACTGTCCTTCAAACGACTTTCTGCTCAGCTGTCTTTACCTGTTAGTGTCTTCAAAGTCTGTGTCAGCTACTTGACCCAAGGTCAGGGCCTTACAAGGGAAGCCTGCAGTGGGTGACTGAGAGGCCATGTATAAAGGCCCAGCTATCTTGGACCAACATGGGGCAACTTTGATGGGTAACAGTCACAATAGAGCTCCCTGCCTTATTGGAAGAATCTTTGATGAGCTTGCATCACATTTCAACTTCTGTCTCAGTTGGGATGACCAACCGTCTTAATTTACACAGGACTGTCCTGGTTTTAGCACTGAAAGTTCTATGAGGTAGGACAATTAATTTCACCTTACTGAGTTGTTTGTACAGTGCTGCCAACATAAGCACATGGTGGCAATTTTGCACACTTAATTGTCCAGTTTTGGGTATAATGACAGCTCTGATGGCCATTCCAGAAAAAGAGTTCCAAAATTACTTCGAAAGGTGGACTAGGCGTTGGCATTGGTTTATAGCTTCCCAAGGGGAGTACTTCAAAGGTGATATTCAACAATGAAGTATGTAGCACCTTTTTTAGGATGAGTTTGAGAAATTAGTTGTTCAATGTCGTATCCCAAGAAACTATCATCCCAGCCAAGCCAGAATGGTTCATCGCTTCAGCCCAGTCCTGCTTCCTTCCCCTTTCTTCTACAGGTATTGATCCCTAATGATCATCTTGCACTCCAAACTCCATCTCAATGTCTGCTTCCCAAGAACCCCACATGTGACAGAGCCTTGATTATATCAGACAATGGGCATTCCAGCATTAGACTGTGTGTTCTTAATCTCCAAGCTTTATCCTCCCTTTATAAAATGTTCTGGTAACTAGAAAGGGTGTTCTCTGGGTTCCAAACAGCCCAGATGAAATATTTCTCAATAAAAATGAAAGTAGTTGATGTTTATTAAATGTGCCAGGTGATGAGCTAAGTGCTTTGACTATGAAGGAGGTTCTATCAATATCCTTATTTTATAAATGAGAACGCTGAGGCTTAAAGAGTTTATGATCCCCAGGATTTTAACCTGAGCACTCTGCCCCTAAATTAGAAGTTTAGATAAACCTGAGTAACTTAGCATTATAAAATGGGGAAAATTTTTCTTTCTTCCTTTCTTTTTCTTTTCTTTCTTTCTTTTTTCTTTTTTTGTTTGTTTTTTGAGTAGAGTTGTAGAAGGGTTTGGGATAGGTGAACAAAGATTTTGTATAAAAAAAAATAAAATAAAAAGGCCAACATAATGACAGAAGGCTGCAGTCCAAGTTGTTAAAAAAGCTACAAGATTTTAAGAACAGGGATGTTAAATATTCAATTGCAAGTTGCTTATATTGCAGTGAAGTAAACATCTATCACTCCAACGTCTCAAACCTTCATGAACCTTCAGTAAAGTCCGGCATGGAAGGCCTCACTAGTTTAGTATGTGTATAAACCACAAAGGTGCTGCCTGAGCAGAGAACGGGAATGCAGAGGCAAGAAATCAGAGCTGGAGGGACCATGTGACAGACTTCTCCATATTTCCCTTACCCCCACCTGCCACCGGGCTTAGAGGAATTTACAGAAATATTCAGAAGGTTATTGGACTTTAGAAAGGCCTGGAAAGCTATTTGAGTCTAACTTGTTTGTATCTTTAGGGATAGGGAGATTTCAGATGACAGCTGAGATACACAACCATGATATATAAGGAGTTTATTAAGATAAATCAAAATGATAAAGGTAGCTATGATAGAGATGTAGGAAAATGAATAATTTATGTTTTCTTTTTTTTGTGCATTTTCTAAGTTTTTCAAGATTTCTTCAACAAATACATTCTACCTCTTTAAGTTGAGAAAAGAGCAATAAATGATGTGTCTTTCTTCTATGTTTCTGATTATATAGACTCTTCTGTTTCTTGGGTGTGTCTAGCTACCAAAAAGAAACAAATAAAACAAACACACACAGAAACCATGCCATTGATTCATCTGCAGGTATTGCATATACAGTTGATCTATTAACAACGTGGGTTTGAACTGCTCAGGTCCATTTTTACATGGATTTTAAAAAATAAATATGCAGTCAGACTTGCACATCCCTGCATTTTGCATTTGCAGATTCAACCAACTGCAGATTAAAAATTTGGTTGAGAGTCTTTGAATGCAGAGGACTGATTGTATGCATTGTTATACACCATTTTATATAAGAAACGTGAGTATCCATGAAATTTGGTATCTGTGAGGGATCCTGGAACTTATCCCTTGCAGATGCCAAGTAACACTAAGGAAATTTGGAGGGAGTTAAAAAGTTATATGCAGATTTGTATATGTCCAAGGGTCAATGCATCTAACCCCAGAGTTGTCCAAGGGTCAAATGTAGTTAGAGAAAAATGTTCTACATATTGAATGAGGCCTCATTATCTTAATGTCAGAGCACTCAAATTGTTTTAAGTCACTACTATCGGTCTAGGAATAGCCAAGGGTCTTTAAGATTTTAAACCAATCCTTGAGATTTGATCAGACCAAGTTGATATTGATCAGGCCCAGGTTTTGTCCTGACTTGATTCATGCAATTTTGAGTGTGCAGGTAATTTTCTCTCATTGGCTTTTCTATTCTCAAAATGATCAGTATTATATGAAAATAGATAATACTTACAAAGAACTTGGAGGTCTCTGGATTAAAATACTGTGTAAAAGGAGGGTTATAATTCTGAGATATTTCACTGTTACTGAGGAAGCAAGTGACCAACATTCAGACCAACCAAAACACAGAAACAAAAAATTATAAACAAGTTTTCTTGCAACTTTTGAAGGACACATATCCTGGTACTTAATGAAAAAGTTAATTTAAAGTTTTGATGTTTTCTTCCCTATTTATGAGAAGTATTTAATAGAAAACCAAAGGCACAGTTTATTATTTTCAAATAGCACAAATACTATGTTGTGCGGAGGGATGAAAGATCCATGATTTCATATCTTGGATGTATCACCTTTGACTTGCTCATTTCTACTTCAGACAGAACCTGGTTGAAAAAATGAATACTCTTTGTTCTTTCAGAAAATGAACAGATCCTGGGTGAAGGCATGGAAAGTCAGTGTCATTGTAAAGACGAAGGAGATTCTGTAGGCCTCCAGAAACATGTCCTCTTGACTAACAAGTCAAATGCATTGTTCCTCTCATCCCTGATGTCTTAATCTGAATCTGGCCATCAAATTTGGCTTTCTTCTGCTGAGATAGCACTTCCTGCTGAGGAGCTGCTGCTTTCTGTTGCTGAGTCACTGGGCAAGATTCACTTCTGGGGTCCAACTTATAAACAAACATATTTAAATATCATAGTGATTTTAAGATGTCTTTATTGCTAGTGAAGACTTGAGAACCATGAGAATATAAATGTTATCAGTAATGGTAAGTTTTAGAACTGAAAGAACTTGCAAATATTTTAACCAGATGCATGTGACATCCATTTAGTACAATGACAGCAATAAAATACTTTTTTAAATTAGTGGGTAATATATAAAATTAAAAGGAAAAGACTGTATCTAAATCATAAATTATTTAAAAGTTTTTGTATGATTATTAAAAAAATGTTTTTTGGTTTAGATCCTGGTTTGGAAACCAGCTATAGGAGGCATTTTGGGGATAATTGAGGGAAAAATTTGAACATGGACTGCATATTAGGTAATATTAAGGAGTTTGTGTTAGTTTTGTTCAGTGAAATAGTCTTATTTTAGTGTGAAAGAAAATATTCTTACTTTTTAATGATGTATGCTGAAGTATTTATAGGTAGGATGTCACTATGTCTCCAATTTGCCTTAAAAACTTTAACATAGAAAGTAAAGTGAGTAAAGAAGCTAAAATTTGTTTCATTTTATCATGCTCTCTGTTCATATTTTTAGTCATGATTTTTCTTCCCCAAACATCTTGAATTCTTACTTATTTATACATTTATTATTTTTATTACAAAAGTACAATAGCAAAATTACAAAAATTTGAACAATTCATAATTCTACTTCCTAACTTCAAATAATATTAAAGATGTATTTTTTTCAGTTTCTTTCTGTGAATTTTATTGTTTTTTCTTAACTTTATTAGAGTATATGTACAATTTGGTCTCCTGTGTTTCTTCCCTTAGCATTGCATCTTGAGTTTTGCTTTCCCTTACATTTCCTAAGATACATCCTTTCAGTGCTACTAAAGAGCAAGCTGCTTGTCACTTCCCTACATGCCGTGCCTGTCTCTACTGTCTGTCTCATGGCCAGTGATGCCCAGTGACTGCTGAACATAAGTGGGTTGCGTCACGGCCTGTGTGGCACGGTGGAATAGACAAAGAAGTGAGCCATAATGAAGCCGAGTGAAGCCTGGGCTCCTCCCTCCCACACTATACCGAGCATAGATAAGGTCTTTAGGTCTCCTGCAAAATGGGAAAAGTCCACTGTGTATTTGCATGATGTCAAAGGATTACTCCACAGATACCTTGCCAGCTGTAAGTGGGAAAAATCTTTACAGGGGTGACATCTGTAGGTCACTACTTAAACCCAGTGATAATTTCAGCATCCTTGATATTAAATATTATGTACTTCTTGATATGATGTAATGTAAAGTACAGGTCTTTGTCTGTGACTGCCAAAGTGTTTATATCTAACCGAGCCTTCCATATCTACATTTCAGCTTACAGGAAATATGGGGGATTAAGAAACATGTTAAGTGATACCATGAGGAAACAATCATATAAATCTAGAAGTTGGGACATTCTGCAAGGCAATTGGTCCACACTTCCCAACAAGCCAAAATCATGTAAAGGAAGAAAGCGGTGGTAGCTGTTTCGGTTAAAGGAGACTTGAGATCCATAACAGCAAACTGCGATATGTGTTCCTTGTTTACATCCTGGTTTGAAAAAAACAAATACAAAAGAAATTTGGAGAGAATAGGTATTAGATGGTAATAGAAATTATTAAAATTTTGTTAGGTTTGTCACATAAGACAATGTTTTTATTTATTGGAGATGAATATTCATTGTAGTATTATTTCTACTTTTAAATACAGTTTAAACATTTCATCATTAGAAAGGTCTTTTGGGAATGGAGTGGACTAGGAGAGGGAATGCTTTCACTAGAAGCAGAATGGGATATTTCTACTGTTTTCTGAACAGTAATAAATGAGTTACTGCTCAAGATATGAGAAATGAAATAATAAAATAATGGAAATACAAAGTCACACAAGGTTATACAGATTCTAGTTTCAAAGTTTGTTGTAGAATTTAATTTCATTTGCTTGTCTCCGAGGTGATAACACAGGCAAAGTCTTAAAATGGAAGTACTGAATATAAAAGTTGTACTACCCAGGAGGAAAGAGAACATACGCACAATGCTATGTATTTATTGAGCACTTACCACATGCAAGGCACCGTGCCAAGTATTGGAGATACTACCACAAAGTCCAGGGTGGTCTCTGCCACAGAGGAATGTATTTTCTGGAGGGGAAGACAGACAAAAACATGCAAACAGACAAATGTAACATCATGGGAGCAATTCCTTTTGTGGGAGAAACAAGCAAGAGCTGCTAAAGAGAACAGGTGTGATGGTTAGGAAAGGTGACTGACTCCTTGGAGGCTGAGTCTTGTAAGAGAAGGAGGAGTCAGGGAAAGGGAAAGAGCATTCTAGTCAGAAGAAACTGTGTGTGCAAAAGTTTAATGGGGAAAGCAACTGAGGAACACCAGCGTGATGCAGGTGTGAGCAAGTGGCACTGTGGCGTAAGGTGGGCCAGAGTATTAGCTTTTAGGCCAAGGCAAGAAATTTATATTTTTTTTCCCTAAGTGCAATGGGAAGAGATTTTCAATAGTATTTATTTTTTTTAAAGTATTCCATTTTAAGAAGATTTAGGGGAAATTGCTAAGATGCTAAAAGCTTAGGCACCAGAAGCACATGTCCTGCATTCCAACCACTCAGTAGAGCCTTTCAGTTCTGATTGGGTGCCTCCCAGCTGCCGGTATGGCAAACTGACTGGGCGTACTAGGAATCTATTGCTGGATAACAAATAATCACAAAATGTAGTGACTTACCAATAAGGAACATTTATTATTTTACAGTTTCTGGAGGTCAGGAATTCAGGCATGGCTTGGCTTCTTGACTCTGGTTTGTGGTCTCTCATGCAGTCGCAGCCCAGATATTGGGTAAGGCTTGTCATCAGAAGGCTGGATTGGGACTGGAGGAGCTACCTTTAAGATGGCTCACTCACATGGGTGGTCGCAGGAGGCACTGCTTTCTTGTCCTGTGATCCTCTTGAAAGACCTATTGGATTGTCCTCATGACATAACCACTGACTTCCCTCAAGCAAGTGATCCTAATAAGAAATAAGGGAGGAACCACAGTGCTGTTGCTAACCTGGGCTTCAAAGTACACTCATTTCTGCCATATTCTGTTTGTGTGCCAAAGATGAGTCACTAAGTGTAGCGCACACTAAAGGGGGTGGGAATTAAGTTCCCCCTCTTGAAAGGAGGAGTTTCCACAATTTTGCGGATGTATTTTAAAACCACCACATTCAGTGACCTAACTCACATGTCGTCTTCTATGTGAAGCCTTTCTTGATTTTCCTGAGCAGAGCTAGTCATTCTCTTCTCTCAGTTTCTGCGTTTCATTTCTATCTCTTGTAGCTCTTGCCTTGTTTATTGACATCAATTTATTTACATGTCTATCTTTCTCATGAGACTGGAAACTCCTTCAGACCAAGGAAATGTGCCTTATTAATCATTTGTACCCTCAATCTGTTTATCAATGAACTTCTCAGACCACCACAGGACACTACCATCTACCAGCCTCCTGAGACAGGACTATTAAAAGACCCCTTCACACTTAGTGCTTTTCTTGGCCCTCTTTTTTCTTGATTTACTCTTCGTATTATATATAGACATTCTTCTCAACTAGATACTAAACTCCAAAAATAAGACCATCTCAGTCACCTCTTTTTTTAAAATGCCTCATAGCACCAATGGCATTGCTCTGCATTATATTAATAAATGTCTTTTTAAAAAATTACACAAGAGAGGTCCCTGCACAGTTGAAAAGTCTTTCCAGCTTTGGTAATTGGAATATCTACTGGCTACCTCAGCTCTCTGTAAACTCTAATAAAGAAAAATGACCTCAGTTTGTAATGCATAAAACACTCAGCATTGCAAAAGACCTCTGAACACAAGGGGTCTTTTATTCCATTTTGTTTGCTTTCTTATTGTTTGGGAGAATCAAGATCTAACACAGTGAGGCTCCCCTTAGCCTTCCGTGGAAAGAACACAAGATCTTGTTTTTATTGTCTCTCTAACAACGAGAAGTCATATTTCCTCCCATAGTTACAAAGTATCATCCTATTCTTGGTCTTAGTTTATAAGGCTATCAATTCAGGTAGTTTTAGCTAGATGAAGTTGGAGGCTTGGATGGCCTTGGCTCCGATGATTAGAAATCTTGTGACATACCATGAAGTCTCTGGGAGTAGAATTCTTTGGGTCTGAGAGAAGTGGTTTGACCAGCCCTGAGGCTGTGACTGCCCCAGGGTAGGGACAGGGAGAGAAGCAATGAGCAGAGAATGGAACATGGCCTGCATCTCTGTCCCCCTTCACCTTGACAATGATGTTCTTTCTCATGGTTCCTCATTAAAGAATGAAAATTATTACACATTAAAATTAAAGAAAAATAATGAAAGAGCCTCCAGCAAAATAGCCAATGCAGCATATTGAAAGGTCATTCTCTTCTCAAAAGGAAAATGTGAGTGTGTATCAACTCCTTTCCTTTCTGTCTCTGACCTGTAAAGACAGAAGGTGACAGGACAAAACCGCCTGCTTTTACCAGACCCCTGTTTCTAAGACGGTGATCCATTCACACTAAATCAAATAACACGTAGTCCCAGCGCATGGTACCTGGCACACAGTAGGCTCTCACACATGGCGGTTGGGTTCTCTGGTACTGCGACAACTAAACCTGTAATAAAGTCCTGAATGACTTCTCCAGCAGGAGAGCCAATAAGTCCTGAAGGAAGACTTAGAGAATCTGGAATTCACTAGGTGGTATTTATTTGGCCTAGACACATGCACATTTTATACGTCTCAATTAAATAGCATGTTGAACTTGAAAGAGAGAACTGGGCTGTTTGAAAGAGCTGCGTCCTGGGAAACACCTTCTCCCAGGGGAATGCGGCAGGAGGCCTCCTGCGGGAGCAAGGCACACGAGGAGCTACCAGCACACGTTACCCTTCCCTTTGTTAAACAGACTTCTGAAACATGTCGGTACCTTGTCTGAGTGTTGCCTGAAAGGGTGAAGGGCAGAGAATAAAACTGCAAATTGCTGGTTAGTTATCTAATATTTGAGTTTTGACAAATCTGGAATTCATACTGATGTTATATTTAATTTCAAATTCAACATTAAATCTGGGAAATCTAAAATCTTGGTGACAACCAATGAAATAATAAATACATTTAAACATAAATGCAGAAAGATCGAGAGTTTAAATACGAAATCATTCAGTGAATATATACTCTCGTCCCTGAGGTTCTCTTTTTCTAAGTCAACTGAAAATTGTTTAATTGTATGCCTTTAATTAATTAAATGTCCTCACCCATGGAGAAGCACTCAGTGGAGTTTGTTTCACTTAGACAAGAGAGTCCAATGGTTCAGTTGCCAGAAAATTGATATTTAATAACCTACATTCCTAACAGAGACTCCATTTTGTAGTAAGTTGTGAAAAAAACTAAGCCTTGCTGGGGGTTGGGGGTGAGATGGAACAGCCTTACACATCTCTTCTACTTCTCTTTTTTCTTTTAGTTTTCATCTCATTCACAGTGATTATGATTGTCGTACTACCTTGGCCTAAGCATATTAAACATAATGGAACAAGCACTCTAAGATTCATTAGCTAAGAAACACCAGCTAATGTCACCAACTACCTCCAGACCAGCCAGGGGAATTCATGTGATGATCACCAGATGCTGCGCCGGGACAATGTGGCAGGAGAAGCACCGGGCCATGGGACAAGGCCTGCTGGCCGGCAACTGGGGACCTCAGCTCTGCGGGGGACAATCTGTATAAATCGAGATAGGCCAGTCACTCCATGGTCTCAGTTCCTCCTCTAGACCTTGAGTGCATTGGGTAGATGGCTCACAATGTGTAGCTAGTTAATGAGCCTCGCCCATCTGTACGTGGCGGGGTCCGTGATGTCTATGTGGCATAGAGCACCGGCTCCGGAACCAGACGCCTGGGTTCAGGGTGACTCTGAGGTGAGAGAGCTCACTGTTCTATTCCTCATCAGTAAAACGGGGATGATAATTGGCTTCATGGTATAGAGCTGTTCTGAGGTCTAAACGTGATAATATACCTAAAGCTCTTAGAATAGAGTCTGGTGTAAACACCAGCTAACATTGATTTGAAAAATGTTTTCCTTTTCAGATGGATTTTCCTGAGCTCGATGCTTATGCCTGGTCACCACCCCCAACTGTCTGGAGTGTCCATATGTCCCCTGTGACTACTTTGTGACTTTTATTATTCCATGGAAGTGTTTGATGAATATTCTGCATGGCTATTGGAGCTCTCGTTTTCAAGCTGTGAAAATAAAGTGAAACTTGTTGAGGAAAAATGCCTTCAGCTTTAAATACCTCTAATGTTTCTTGGTTTTAATCTCATGTGCAGTGGCTGCTGTTTAATGCCTCTGTGTGGTATTAAGTATCAGGATGTGAAGATTAAGTATCAGGATCTGAAGAGCGATATTAGAAACACTGCTGATAGCTCCCACAGTTTTACAAGTCATTAGCCTTGCCTAGACCCCCAACTCAAAGGCATTTATTCATGCATTTATTCATTTTCCCACTCACAATCTTTTACTGTGTACTCACTATGTGTCAGTCCCTGAACAGGACAAATAATAGTGGTTCCTCTTTTTGAAGAGCATAGGGACTGTGGGAAAAACAGATGAACAAATTTATAAATTACCAAGTTGGTAAACGGTGTTGCAAGGACATGAAGAAAATACTGTGGGAGCCCAGAGAACTGAGTAAATAATTGTGTCTGGAGGAGCCAGGAAGTGACAACTGAACCGGGGCTTGAATGGCAAGTGAGGCCTTTGTGCGTGAGTGTGCATGTGCTTATCCATCCGGGCATTGCCGAGATGGGGAGAGTAAAGGCACTGTAAGGGGTCACGTCCTGTCAGGAGGCACAATCTACGTCTCTCGAAAGTAGTAAGTTCTTCTTTTTTCTTAAAGTAGTGGGTGAAAAATGGGGAATAACCTCACCTAACATTTTACTTTCCCTCAGGGATGAGAAAGTTTTTATCAGATAGCCTGATGGGAAAGGGAGTAGCTCTATAGGATATTTAAATGTTAAGTCTGAACTTCAAAGCAAGTGCAGAAGGATTTTGAGTTCCCCAAAAGAACCCCTGGTACAGCCACAAAGCAGCCAAACTCATCTCAAAATACATGTAGAATGAAATGCTTCCACAATTCCCCAAAAGTCCCTTGAGAGGCAAGCTTGATAGTAACGTAGGGAGAATGGGTGTTAGGATACAGAAGGTAATCTAACTGAAGGGGTTTAGAAGCTGACAAGATCAGTACAAATGAACAGTCATACCTACCACCTCGTTTCAACAATCGTTAACATTTTAACACGTTTGCCATATTTGATTAACGTAAAGATGTGTATGTGTGTGTATTGGAACCATTTTAAAGAAAATTATCAACATCATGATATTTTATATGAAAATCTCTCTGTACATACATATGCCTCCAAATTAAGATCATTTTCCTGCATAAACAAATAGCAGTATCATACCTAACAAAATAAACAAGAATTTCCTGATTTCTAATATGGAATCCATATGTATTTTTCCCTGGTTGTCCCAAATTGTCTTTTATAGCTCCGTTTTTAGCAAGGCAACTGTATATATATTTTAAAGGGTGGCATGAGATTTTTGGACTTCTTGGACATGGAAAAGTCCAATTTCTACTTTAAACTGTAGTTTTCACCTTGCCAGACTTCTTTGAATCTTGAAATATCACTTAGGCTTGTGTAAGAACACATAAATGTGCAAGGGAAATGGGAGTCATCTGCTAAGGAACGCTAAAGGAAAGAAGAGCTGGGATTTTGAAAACAGTGACATTTTAAGAACCTTGTCCCCTCAGACAACGCCTCTTAGGAAGGTTGGCTTGCTTTCTTTCCTAACAGAGAGCCCTGGAGAGACTGATGACAAAAAAAAAATGCTAACAGATGATACTCAACTTCTCTTCTTGACATTCCCCAGTGAGCTTGGGTGTTTTAATTGGATGTTAGGAAATAAAAAAAGTGAAGCAAGAATATTCTGACTGTTTTGCCAAATCGTTTTCTCACACCTCTCCTCACCATCTCACAGCACACAGGATTCAATCAGTGCTGTGACAAGTCCTGCCAGACTCCACGCCCCAAACGCAATCTCCATTTCGGTGTGTGACCTGAAGATGCTCTGACTCCTAAGAAAATAAGAAATACCCATTTCTAACAGAAGAACCAAAGCAATGGTTGAAGGGAGGAGATTTAATTCTAGTACAGTATAAGAAACAGGTTTAGGATGAAATGATACATATTAACATTTTTTTGAATTATCTCCAATTTATGGAAAAGTTAAATATATAAATATATCAAATATAAATATATAAAAACAAAGTACGAAGAAATGTTTTCCAGAAGTGTATGAGAGTACTATAGCTGACAGACTGATGTCCCATACCCCCTAATACTTCCCTCGCCTACGTGACCACAACACAACCATGGAAACTAGGAAATCCACACGGATACATTAGTGTTACCACCTAAACTCAGATCCCATTCACCTTGCGCCCAATTCCCTTATAGCCAAAAGGTTCAGTTTGGAATCATGTGTTGCCTTAAATTCTCATGTCTCTTTAATCTTCTCCAATCGGAAGACTCCTTCCATCTTTATTTGGCTTTTATGATCTTAAAACTTTTGAAGAGTGTGGACCAGTTATTTTGCAGAATGCTCCGCAGTTTGGTTTTGTCAGATGTTCTTCGTGATTAAAGTCAGGAATATCACAGACGTGATGCTGTGTTCTTCTCATTGTATCCTACCAGGTGGATATTTTAATTTGTCCCATTATTGATAATTGTCACTCTGATCATTTGATTAAGGTGTTATCTGCCAAACAACTTTGATGTAAAGCTACTTTGTGTTTTAGTGATTAGATTTTTTTTTGTGGCGATGTATTTTGAAATGGTGTAAATGTCTCATTTCCAATCAAACTTTTAATTTATTTATTTATATCATTATGGACTTATGTTTTTATTTATTCAGTGGTTTGAAGCAATAATACTATTATGATTTATTTTGATGCTCAGATTCTCCCAGATTAGTCCAAAGGCAGCCTCTTCAAGGCCCCACCCTTCTTTGAGCACTTCCTTGCTTTCCGAAACAAAACGTATTCCAGACTCATCTTGTGCATTCCAACCCTCAGCCTGAATTGGCCATTTCTCCAAGGAGCCTTGGTTCCTTGCAGAATGGTATTTACAAGCTAAGTACGGTCCTTGCTATTGGGGTTCTGCTTCCAGGAGCTCTCGCTGGACAGACAGAACTAACCAATATGTGAGGGCTGTCCGGAAAGTATGCAGCCATGTAATATGAAAAATAGAGGCAT